>JAEQBH010000734.1:600000-1060705 GCA_016808115.1 Tetrastigma voinierianum
CATTTTGTCCCTATTGTAATCTTATATTTTTGGTATTTTTATATTTACACCTCTGTATGGCTATATAAGCCAACCCTATAACTTTTGTAACCCTAACTTTTCAATCTTTCAGGACACGCGCAGCTTTTCATTTTAGGTTGCGCTTCTTCTCTCCTCTCTTTCTCATTTTTCTGGCTTACCAAACACTCCTTCGAGGATGACAACTCGAGGATGTTTGGCTAGACTTCTCCTTGGAAGAGGAGGGCCACTAGGTGAATGTTTGAAGGTAAAACACTGTCCCTATGTTTCATCATTTTAGGTTTGGACCACTGTGATGTACCCCGAGTGGCCGCACTCGCAAGCTTTCAAGGTTTAAAGGGATGCTTGCCGCTAGATCCACTCGATGCCCATTTAGTTGTCATTTATGAGCTCCTCGCAGGGTTAGATCCACTGATGGTGTTAATTATTTGAACATTAAGGGTACAAATTCTATACATTAGAAGAAATACCTTAGGGTTTAGGCTCTTAATGCCAATGAAGACGGCTCGGGAAATGACTATGCGCGTCATCCTCCCCAACGCGAGAAAAAGACCCGAGGACATGTTGAATGCCTAGAACCTCAAACCAAAGGGCCCGCGACTCAAGGAGTTCTATTTACATTTTATTTTATTTATTTTCAGTTTGCAAACCACCAACCCTTGTTTTTATCACCACCTTAAAATCCAAAACCAAATTCACCATTTTCTACTTCACTCAAATCATTTGTACTAATAAACCCATCCCCCGTGTTCGAATCTTGACCACTATATACTGCAAGAGTTTAATTACCAAGCAGTGAGGGAGGAACTTAGGATATAAATTTGCGATTCCGATCACCCTACCGTGGCACGAATCAAGTACCGTTTCTTTAAATTCAAGATTGAAATTAAGACATTCAACATCAAGAGCCTCAATATACTGGAAATTCATCTTATTCTTATTCATTGAATTTGGAATTTTACAATCATAGTTCAGTTCAGGACTGATGGGAACTACTTGTTCTACATTCTTACATTCATGATTGTTAAAATAAGGTCGTTTCAAGCTCTGATACAAATTGAAGTGTACTTTCTCATCTCCTACTCTAAGAGTAAGCTCTCATTTCTTTACATCTATCAAGGATGCTCTTGTGCCAAGGAATGGCCTTCCTACTAGCAGTGAAATCTGTTTATCTTCCTCCACATCAATTAACACAAAATCCATATGGAAATTAAACTTCCCTACCTTGATTATTACATCTTCAAGGATCCTCTTTGGCTAGGGCATAGTTCTGTATACCATCTGAAGTGTCATAGCAGAACTTAGCCTCTTCACAACAGATAGTGGCATTAGGTTGTGATGAGTGTAAAACTCATCTATGTTTTGAGTTCATTTCACATGCTATTTTGAGCATTTTATATCCATATTCATGTAAAATTCATAACTTTTCCTCTAAACTTGGTTTTTCAGGATTTTTTTATGGAAAGTAACTGATTTAGTAAGAAATGATGCAAAATAGTTCCAAAAAGAGAGTTAACCGGATGTCTCACAGAGCATCATTGGGAGATGAATTTTTATGTATCATCTAGAGCATCAAATGATTCAAATCCACTCATGCTTGCATTATACATTCAAATATCTTTCCAACAACACCTACACACGCCCAAATCAGAGTTAAAATGAAGAAGTTATGGCCCTAACAAGTTGGAAAAGAAAAACAAGCTGCTGAGCAAAAACTATGTCGCAACATTTCAATTTTACGTCACGACAAAGCCAATGACAAGCCAAAACATTGTCATGACAAAGTTTTATTATGTGGCGACAAAGCTAAAGACAACAAAAAAAAGGCAATCATTGTCACGAAAAAGTTTTATTATGTCGTGACATTATGCTGGGCACAAAAATGTTGATGTCACAACTCAAATGCTGAAAAAAAAAAATAGAAACCCCTGAAAATTACTATTTTGGCCTGTTTTCAAGCCCATTTTCATCAGATGACTATAAATACTCATTTTTTAGATTTTTAGGGCAACGGGGAGGTGAGAGAAAAACTCACATTAGGGTTTCTCTCTCTAACCCATTTTTTTAGTTTGGCTTAAGGTTTTTCTTTTTAGTAGATCTTAGAATAGTTTTATAGCAGATTTTTTATTTGTATTGAAGATATTTCTGTGCTATACATTAGAGATTCAGATTCCATTACTATTCAAACATAGATTGAAACTCAAATCACGATTTGAATCTCTACCTCTTATCTCTTATCTCATTTTCATGACTCGTTGTTTAGCCGGGTGATGATTGAATCAAGAATGGAACATTAAAATACTCTCAGGTGATTAATTGTTGAACATTCAGATTTGCAGATTTGCAGTTTATTTTGTGGGTTTGAAGACTGATTTTATTTAATTGGTACTGTTCCTATAATGAGTTGTTCTGTATATCAGTAGCTTATACCCAAAAAAAAGATATATCTTGCTTTGATTTCCAAGAGGCCCTATGAGTGACACAAAGATGAAGATTCCTAAGAGCATGGAGCAGTTACTTGGGGGTATGTTAGACTAATATTATGGAACTAATGAACTCTGAAAGATTACTTTGATAGATCACTAATTTACTCATGGTGTGAGGATTAGTTGGATGATGTATCAGTTTAATTGATCAAAGGTTTCTCCTATGTTCGATGAAATAGTCTTGATCCCGTGTTAGCATAGCTCTAATCAAGGAGATAGAGAGTTTGATCAAATTCAAAGGATGAGATACTAATTGGATTGGAGAAGGCTTGCATTTTCCTTTCTATGGGGGTAAGAATTCTTCAGTCCTAGGAATAGGGTGTAAAGTATTGATTCGCAGCCGGTAGGGTATTCTTAATAAACAAAATTTATAACCTAATACCTCATACTATCGTAGCATTGCTACTATAGTGTAGTTGCTCTAGGATCGTCCCTAAGGATGGGTTTTCTTCGTGGAAATGATTAATATTAAGGTCTTCACTAGTGATTGTAGTTTGGATATTGGGGTTGTGATAAAAATATGTTGTTTTTAATGGTTATGACTGAAAATAAAATAGATTAGAATGTGGAGAGAGGTTCCTTGAAGTATCAGGACACTAGGCTTAGGTTCTTTAGGCAAATAAGGGGGTTTCCGGGTCTTTACCTAGCATTGGGGAGGATAACATATAGTTATCTCCCGAATCGATTCTTGGTTTAGCTATAAAAACTTACCCTCATTAAATATCTTTGAAAATGGCATTCATTGGCCATTAATGTTCTCAGTCAATAAAAACACAAGTCTCCTCGACTCACCTTCCAATGGCTCATAAATGATAACTAACGAACATCATTGGATCTAGCATTAAGCATCCATTGAGCATTGAAAGCTTACCAAATATTGACCATTCAAAGTGATTCAAAGGGATCAAAACCTAAAGTTGAAGAGAAGAACAGTAATGGTAATGGATACCTACGTTAAAAACATGGAAACCCTTAGGTTGCCTTAGGATCCTTTACCCAGTGACCTTCTACTTTAAGGAGGAAGGGGTTTTAGCCACTCATCCTCTGAGAAATCATCCTCAGAGGGTGTTTGGCTAGTGAGAAAGGAAAATAAAATGAAATAAAATGAAAGAAAATAGGAGCTTGTTCGACAAGCCTCCCAAAACTTCAATAAATCAAAAGCTTAAAAGTTCCTTTACAAAGTGTTCTTTGTGGTATTATATACCACCAAAACAATGCAAATTGCCAAACTGACAAAAGCAAGAAACTATGACATAGGGATAATTTGGGAAGAAATCAAAAAAGAGAGACAAAACAATCAAAAGTAATGGCAGGAGGAATTTCGTAGCTCTACGAAATTTCCCAAAGGTTGAGAAATTTCGCAACCCTTGTGAAATTGTTCTCTGTTTTTTGCTTCTGGTTCTGCAGCTCTGAGTTCCATTTGATTTCTTCATGCTCAAGCTACATCCCTATCTTCAATATATATAGCTTGTGAAAACTACAAAAATATCCATAAATTTTGATCTGAACCATTGCTAGGTCCTTAACGTGCCAACTGGGTCAATTTGGATGATTACTACCCAAAAAGTGCTCAAAACCTAGAGTGTTAAGAGTATGGAACAACACTATTGGGGTAGTAATGAAGTATTGGAAAGGAAAAATACTCATTTCTTAGAAAGAGGATTATACCCTATAAGTAACTGATTAAACCCATGTGTCTGGAAGGAATATGGTTCTCTAATTAGTGAAATGTATAGTGTCAGGAGGAATCCAAGGTTATACTACATTGCTCTTTGTCAAATCCAGCATTCAACTCACAAATGTTGCGCTTTCGAGGAAATGCAAATTCATTGTTAAATGATTATTACCATCCATAGTGCCTCTCTTCATACATTTTAGAATTAAGTAGTTGTTTGTTTGGTAGATTTTAGGATTAGTTTTAAATCAGTTTTTATTTTAGTTAAATTGATTTTATTCCACATCCTATTTGGTCGCCTAAATAGTGAAGAGCCCTTGTAATCGGGGTGCTCAAATTCCAATTAGAGAGAACCTTCAATCCTCATGGATACAATATCCAGACTTCTAGATTCCACTTTATTACTTATATGACCCGTGCACTTGCAGAAAGGGGATGAGTGCTGGTAATAGTTTTCATTTTCGTTTTTTAGTACACTTACTTTTTAAAATTAGTTTTTTGAGTATTTACCACCTTCACTTCCTTGGCCAAATTTTCATATATAATACATCAACTGGTATTTACAAGTTTTTGATGTCGTTGCGGGGGATTGACGCTGTTCACTCTCTCATTGGAAATTGACATTTACGAAGCGAGTGACTTTACAATTTAGGCAATTTTATTTTTATTTTTAGTTTGTGGTTTGTTTCTTAGTTTATATATACCATATATATATATATATATATATATATATATATATATATATATATAATTAATTTTTTGGTATTTTGTATTTTTGTACTTTATTTTCTTTCATTTTTCTTCTTATTTGTAAGTACTCATGGAAGAATATTCAAGAGAAGATAGACTTTCCTCCATAGAAGCCAAGCTTGACTTGTTCATCATTTGGACCAAAGAAGTAACAATGACTCAAACATGGAACAAGGAGTATTTGCTAAATGTGGTTTGGCTGTGGATAAATATTGACTCTATGGGAACACAAATATATGCCAATTATCCCTCAACAAATGCCTTAACAAGGGAGTTCAAACCCCATATTTCAGGATGAAGAAGAATTGTCTCTTGTTAAGGAGAAGATTTTTACCTACATGGATGAGAGCAAGAAGATTAGTCTTCATGAGCAGAAATTTCAAGATTTAGATGCCTTCCAGGACAACACTAGTGCTAGATTGAAAAATATAAAAGCTAAAGTGGACCACTTAGTCCAAGCATTCAAGGAAAATTTTTTATAGGATCTCTCCTAGTAATTCTTCAACAAATCCCAATGAAGGCATGGATACTCCTTTGAGCAATGTGCAAGAACTTCCTACCCTGAAATCTCTGGAAGAAATTGAAAATGAGTTGGAAATTGAGAACAAGGCACTCCTAAACAACATAGAGGATGAAAAAAGTCAAGTGATGGCTATTGAAAAAGTCTTGGTGAAGATTTCCACATTTACCTTCCACATGGATTTTGTTACTTGGGGCATTGAAGGGGATCTACAAAATTCTCATATACTAAGAAGACCACTTCCTTCCTGACGCCAAGCATGGATTAAAGTCAACAAGGGGGAGCTCACCTTACTTGTGGGTGAGGAGAAAGAAAATTTCAATCTCAAAGAACCATGAACTTTGACGGAGCAAGAAAGAACCATGTGCATAAAGATTTGTAGCTTACTTCCAGTAAGAGGGCATATGTTTGAAGAGTCCCCATTTCTCATAGATGTGCTTGCATCTATAGCACATAAAGGAGAATATTTTGAAGAAATTGTTGCTGAACCATTAGCCACAAATAAAGGGGATTATAAGTTTCTTTCTCCTCTTCAAAATATGGAAGAAATCATCCTTGAGTTGAATGGTTATAAAGAGGAAGTGCTGCCTAAGATGGATGATTGGCCAAATGGAAGCACTAGTACTTTTCTAATGAGTATAGCTGGACTATAAAAATTGAACATCTTCTTAGGTGACAACCCAAGCTAAGTAATAAGGATTCTATCCACTCTCTTTTCCTTTTTCTGTTTTTAGTTACTTTATTTGTTGCTGTTTTTTTACTGTTGTAATGAAAATTCCAGTATTGTTTTAACTTTGTTTGTTAGTGTTTTCAAAATAAAGTAGGTTTGAAGCTCAACATGATTAGTTTGTAGGAGCAAAATATTGTATCAAGGGGTAGCATGGTCTGAAAATCTTCAAGGTTCCTATTCAAAGTGATCGATTACTAGAAAGGGAAGTTCAGTTTTTCCAACTCTCTTTATTACCCTTTTACTGAATTACTTCCTTTTGCTCATTGCTAGACATATAGGACAATGTTCATCACAAAGTTTGAGGGTGTTTATTTTGGTTGGTTTATCATGTCACACCCCATATATTAACATGTCTTTGAGGATGAATTTTCTGTACTTTTATGGATGATGACTTTGTTTGATGCTTTCCAACTTACATCTTAGTTTTTGGTTTATTGAGTTAATTGAGTTTTGTTTAGAGTGGTTGTGATGTCAATGAAGACCATAATTAAACCCTTGAGATATAGACAATATTCAAGATAATAGGACTTAATGCTTAATGAGTCATCTCTCTAATAGGCTATTTAGTCATTGGTTTCTCAAAATCCATGCACTTGGTCAATAAGTACCTTTGAAAAGATATTTCTACTTGGGATAGAGAAGGTTTATGAGAATCCGTCTATCTTTGATCTCCATAGGTTCTAGAACTTATTCTATTATCACTTTAGGCAAAATCCTGGGCAACATAACAATTGAGAAATGATATAGGCCATCCTTGGAAAGGTGTGCCTTCGAGCTAACCTATTAATATGCATATGCATATTCCTCTAGATACCAGAATATTGAGGTTTAAGAGCCAAATTCTATTTATAGGAACAAAGTTTGAAGTAAATTACCTTCCCTATACATCACTATCCCTCAGTAAAAGAACGAAACTGCCGTAGCAGCAGAGGTTGAACATAATTGAGAAATGTGGTGAGGAGCAAGTTTGGGGGAGTTCATTTTCAGGAGTAATTTTTCCATAGGAAAAATAACTCCAAATTGGTTGAAATGAGTTAAGTTGAAAATCAAAAGAGGTTGGTAAAAAGGAAGGAGACAACAAAAAAATATCAAGTTTAAAATAAGCAAAAGTAGAAATAAAAATCAAGGATGAATGAGCCTAGCCTCGTAGCCTTCCTTCTCTAGAGTAAGTAAATCCTAAGGGGTGTCTCAACACCTGGTACCTGTTGACTGGACCATATGATGTATACAAATTTATGACGTTATCACCTAAGGACTATTATCTAATCCCCGGAAAAGCGGCGCCATAAAACTTGACTACGTAATTAATTATTATGGATAAAGCACCTATTAAAATTATGACTTATTACGAGTTATTATCTAGTCCTCAGTAATAAAACCATTAAACTTGAGTGTGGGTTTCTTTAGCTATGGTGTTGATTAAAAGATATTTCATAAAGAGTAAACCATTTTCTCTTGTGGTTTTAGATCGTGCCTCTTTTGAGTGCACGGTCGAACAAGTAGTAAATTGGATTTACAGTCTGGATATCGATCCGGTGATCTCGAGAATTTTTCAATCAACTACCCCAACTTCACTTCGCTCCACATACTATTTGGGCGATAATCGATGTGGGATTTTGCCCGAAAACTTGAAAAAATGATGTAAAAAGAAAAATGAATAGACAACAAATGAATTGAATATTGAAATATTAATCATGAAATTTAGATTGAACTAATTATTTCTAAAGGAAACATTGAATAATCAGCTATTATGAAGAATCAATTCTACGATACATCTTGTGGCTTTTGCTACAGACACATATTTTTAAAACTAGTCCAAGGATTAATACGGTGTGACTAGATCTCTCTAAAACCACACACGTTCATCGTCTCGCATAAGCGTTTCTCTCGAACCTGAGAGGGTGAGATAACTACACAAATCTAATGTATTGCAGGTATTTTTCTTTCTCAATGTATACCCACAACATGGATGCAGGCACGAGGCTCTTAAACTAGTCATTGCGGAGGTTTGTCTTGGATTTCCTCATCCTGAAAGTAGAACGCTTACTCTTTCCTTGATTAGATCCTTGCTAACAGGATTGAATTCACTATTGAATTGAAATTGAACTCTACACTCGTAAGTTAAGCCAACTCACTCAACTCATTCTCGTTTACAGAGTGAGAAGAGGATGTATTGATTTAAGTATCTGAACATTAGATCAACAATATCAAGTTCGAATGCCTTCCATTATTCCTTACTCGGGGCCTTCTACATGTCACTCGGAGGGCCTCTGGAAATCGAGCTGAAAACAATCTGGTTAATGATCTGAAGTGACATTTAGGATCAATTCAAGAAACAAGCAAAACCCGATAAGTCGATTTAATATACGAGTTCGGCCATAATGAATAAAATGCACTTGGGAAAGATAATTTGAACTAATAAGTCAATTCAATGGAAAAAATTTTGGGTTTCTGATGCCGATTATACCATACATTGACTTGCTGGTCAGAAAACCAACGTAAATCGGAACTAGGTGTTGAAATCAAGGGTATGCAATAATTCAAACAGCGAGATAGTACTTTTAAAGAAATATAAATATGCATTCGGCAAATCCTTTACGAGCGTTCGAATCAAATTAGAATGAAATAAAACTAATCTAATCTAAATAAAATGGAAAACGAAAACAAAGAAAGAAAGAAAGAAAGAAAAATAAAATAGGAGCCTTGATGTATATCTCTCTTTCCAAGTCGCGAGAGCTGCGTTTCTTTTGGTAGCGACTTGTATTTATAGGGTTACGAGTTGGGCCTAATTTTGATGCATTTCCTTTTGGACTTTGTTTAGCTGTGATGGCGATCTTGTGTGTTATCGAGGCTGCTATCGCGACCTACATTCTTATCCTTGATCCTTGTCGCGAGCCTCTATGCGAAGTTGCGACATGTCTTAAGTGAAGTGGTGTAGCGGCCCGACTTGATCTTGTCGCGACCTCTTCTCCTGTTGAAACTCACGTCGCGACGACTTCGCGGCGTGTGACCACGATCCATGCGGCTAATGTCGCGACCGGTTTGATTGTTTCGACTTCCGTTGATACAATTGTTGTCGACTTTGATGTTGTCGCGACCTCCGCGTCTTCGTATTGATTTGGCGTAACCGGTGTTTGTCGCGACCTTATCTACATGGCGTGTTGTCGCGTTAGCTTTCTCCTTTACTGGCGATGTCGCGCGTTGTAGTGTTGATGTCATTTGCATCAGGTGTTGTTGTTTCTTCTTCTTCTTGATTCACGGTTGTTTAACTTTGAGTTTCTTTCACTCTCAAGCTCATTTGTTTCAATTAAGATTCATTTGCGACTAGAGTTTGATGTAGCTGGAATCGCGTTTTAGTTATTGTCGAGCTTAGCAACATTTGGTCGCTCATGTATACGTCGTTCTTCGCACCACAGCTGTCCCCTTATATGGTTCAAAACACGCACATTCTGCTCCTTTTTATTGCAATTTCTGCTTTCTTTTGGATTTCTGCTGCACATAAATTTGGTGAAGTTTATTCCAGTTCACACTGTTCATCAGTCTTTTTATGTAAAAGTGTGAAAAATGGATTGAAAATAGATGACTTTTAAAGCTCATCAAACTCCCCTAAACTTAAAATTTTGCTTGTCCCCAAGCAAAGAAAAAAAAAGATTTGTTTGTCCTCAAACAAAAGGACATTTTTCTGTTCTATTTTGCAGTTGCAACCAATTTAATTGAAAGACTAGAAATTGCATTCTTTTCTGTGTATTCAGCTTCAAGTCCAGATCAAGATTAGTTTCTACTCAATCAGGTGTACATAACGAAATTGTTGAATTTGTTTTATAAACAGTAAGGTTAATTGATCCTGCTAAAGAGTAAGTTGGTTTCCTTTCTCTGTTTCACTTAATGAGTCGATTAACCATAAAGGATGTTCACGTTTTGATCTTTTCACGATTTTAAATTCCATAGGCTTGTTCATATTGATCTCATTTAATATAAGTTATTACAACCTTCAAGATCAATCAGGTCTTTTGGGTTTGTAATGTTAAGGCTTATGATTAAGGGTGTAGGATGGATGGGATTTTTAGGTTAAGATTACCAATACTCCTTTTCCTTTTCACTCTGTCTGCCGCTTTTCTCCTTGTAGTTTCTTGAATAAACTCCCCCGAACTTCATGTTGGATACCTCGATGATTTTCTTCTATTCAGTATGTTTCGCATTTCTCATTCACAATTCAAAGCTGGGAATTTTTCTATACGCCATTCGGGAATAATGTGTTTTGTCTTCTTAGGCTTTCTAACACTCTTAGCGAACTTTGGGTTAGTAACTCTCATACCAGATGGCATTGGGGTACTAGGTGTTGAAACACCCCTAAGAACTTAATTGTTCAAGTGGGGCCGCAGACCAAAACCTATTCCCTTGAGCTTTCTTTTCCCTTTGTATTTTACGTGTAGATCTTTTTCTCCTCATTCCCTTTTTATATTTTTTCTCTTTGAGTTCTCTGACAATTTATGCTCCCCCCCAGACTTTATTTGCTTCCTCTCCCTTGAATTCTTTGGTAATCCGCAGGTTCTTTGGAGTTGATTCCTTAGGATGGGTTGGGGTCTTTATTGGCTTATTTTGAAAATAAGGCTTGTTTTGGCTCGATTTTGCGGAACTAAAGTATATGCATCGACATATAAGTAGGATAGCTAAGATAACAGAAACTTAGAGGATGGCTGCATCATTTCTTGTTGGTTGTATCACCTAGGATTTCGGCCTTGAGTCAATAATCTAACAAGTTCTAGAATTTGGGTTGATTAGCTGTATTTAACCACGAGTTTTCTTGACTCACATGATGGATGAGAATTTAAATGATGTTATTTCCAACGAGGTTCCTTGACTACATTTGTTAATACCACAAACTCAAAAATTTGTTTTGTTCCTTCAATTCAGCGTAACCTTCCTTATCTTGGACTTATTAACAAAATTCAAACTAAATGCACTATTTCTGTGCTGAAATCTCAGTTATATGTTTGGCTATTATTGACATTTTTGTAGAATTATTAAAGTTCAGGATTCCCCAAATCACTAAACTAAAATGAAACAAAAATAAAATTCGAGATATCATGAACAGCAATTTTACAAATCGGAAGGAAATCTATTCAAAATATCAAACATTTAGATTTACAATCTGTTTTCTTACAGTTACACTGTATCTAAGTTCGAGAAAAACCCTTTATTTCTTGATCTAAATCCCTATATCTTCTTCGGGAGTTGTAGCTTCGAAATTTGGTTCACGGACCTTGAGCTCGCCCGAGAATGATTCGGGCATTATGAGGTTGTGCAACAAATTGGGGTTGCCTCTCCTTTTTCTTTGGAGCTTCTTGGTTGATGGATTCTAACTAATCCATATTCCCCTTCCATCAACCATTCTTTTTATTACACAACGTTTTATGGAATTAAGAATGGAATTTATTTCTTTTCAGACTCCATTCATTCCATGACTTGTGTTGAGCCCTTGGAGCTCTTCTTTTCTCTCATTCTCCTTTTCTCCACATTCTCTTTGTTAGTTTTCTTTCCATGATTCTCATCTTTTTGCATAGTGAATTTCATTTCTAGGGAAGAACAACCATTTATTCTTTCTTTTATTTTTATTTTTTTATGAATGGATTAAATGAGATTCCTCGAACCTTGCTGCTTACGGTGTTTCCAACAGCGAGTTCGTTGTTTTGATATATAGAATTTTGAACGTTTTCCTCAAACTCATTAATTTCCCTCTGATTATTCCCCTCGAAATTGAGTGTATTAAACACATTGGTTCAATCGGAATTTGAATTTATGTTTCTGCACTAATCACTTTATTTATTACTCCATTCAATTGCGCTCTTCTCGTTTCTAACTTGGTGAGAGTGTGTACTATCATTAAATTTAGGGCAAAATTATGACTGCCCGTAGCAAATTTCCTCTTTATCGCGACAACTTCTTTGTTTGTCGCGACAGCAATAACCTGTTGGAGGACAAGTAATCCTCTGGCTGCGACCTAAGGTGTTTCATTTAAGATGTCACTGACGACTTCCTCTTTTGAAGGTGATCTTGTCATGCGACGTTCAACTCTATTTTTATTTATTATTATTATTATTATTTTTTTTTTTTTTTTTTTTCAATTATGACTAAGTCACGACATCAACTTCTGTTGCGACATCATTACGTCGCGGCGAGTTTATCAAATGACCTAGTATCACATTGCCTTAAATTTAAGAACTGAGAGAGCTTTTCATTCTTTTTCAGTTCTCAAATTCTGGTATCAGCTCGTCAATTCCACACATCAATTCAAAACATATATTCTATTCACTTTCACGAATTTGTATAGGGAAAAATGCTCCTTTTTCAAAAAGCTCCTTCCTGTAATTGTGGAGTTGTCTGAAATTGTCTCCTTCTGTACACTTTTCACGCATTACGCAGCATTTACGAAAGGATTTAATTAAACAAAGTGCTTCCATATTGCTAACTAATCACTATAAACTAGAAAACAAAATCAAGGTGAATTCTAAAATATATATATATATATATATATACACAGTCTAAAAGTAAAAACAGAAATTAAAGTCTCTATGGGTTGCCTCCCATCAGCTGCTCAATTTTGAGTCCTTAGCTGGACTTGTTGTTTTGATTTTATTTTTCTCCCAATGAACCAGTTGTAGCTCTTCTTTTCTTTCGTACCTGCTTTGATAATGCTTCAGTCTCTGTCCATTGACTTTAAATTCCTCCCCAGCATCAGTCTTGAGTGTTACTGCTCCGAAAGTAGTGCTTGACACCACTGTATATGGTCCACTCCACCTTGATTTCAATTTTCCTGGAAACAATCTTAATCTGGAGTTAAATAGCGGAGGCTTCGATCCCCTTCCCGAATTCTTTCCTAGAATCTTTGATCCATGCCATTTCTTTGTCTTGTCTTTGTAGATCTTAGCATTATCATAGGCTTCATTTCTCAGTTCTTCCAGTTCATTCAGTTGAAGCAATCTCTCTTCCTTTGCCATTTTGAAATCGAAATTCAGCTTCTTGATGGCCCACATAGCCTTGTATTCTAATTCAAAAGGGAGGTGACATGGCTTGCCAAATACCAATCTATATGGGGACATCCCAATGGGAGTTTTGAATGCAATCTGTGAATGAAGTGCATCAATCAAGTTTTGAAGACCAATCCTTCTGCTTGAACTTGGTCTTTTCGGAGTCCTTTTAGTACGTTGTTTTGCTTGCCCATTAGTACGAGGATGATAAACTAGGCTCTGTTCTTATGTTTGATCCATATATGCTCATGTGACTTTGCAAAAATTTTGTTTGCAAAGTGGCTTCTATCAGCGATGATAGTTGCAGGTGTTCCAAATCTGCTCAATATGTTCTTTTCTGAAACTCACAAGCGTATTAACATCATTTCTTGGGCAAGCTGAAACGCATTTAGAAACATAATCCCACTTGCTTCGCGGTATACGAGTTTCAAATGATTGTGGAAAAGGTCATAAAATCTATCCCCCATCATCAAAAATTTGCACCACCCAGTATGCCTCGTGGGGCATTTCGACTGCTCACTGATATTTCCAATCTTTTGGCATCTATCCCATAATTTATTATTCAGTAAAGTCCACAACAGGTTGGCCAATAAAATCTGATTGGAGTATCTTTTGAAATTTTATTCTTTCTCGAAAAATACCCCATATGGTGATGCATGGCATTCATTCATAGTGCCTTTGTTCACCTCACGGCACACATCTTCTTATAAATCATATCAGCGCCTCTTAAACAAAAGTGGGTCATCGGATATAATACTACTTTGTCGATCCACACAGGCTTTCTTTTACATTTGTTGGTGAATTATGAAGGAACTACTCCACAAGCTAAGTAATTCACAATATCAGCATACCATGGAATTTGGAATGACAATTGAAATAGTTGCTCATCTGGAAAATTCTCTCTTAGTCTTATCTCCTCTAATGCAGCGATTTCTTTCTATTACGGACAGAGTGATCAGCTATCACATTATCACATCCTTTTTATCCTTAATCTCAGTCAAACTCTTACATTAGTAGCACCGCAGTATAAGTCTTGGCTTAAGCTTCCTTTTTGACATCAGATATTTGATGGCTGCATGTGAACTATAACATAGGATCCCGAGAATGTAGCTGTGAATTTCGCAAGCAAACACTATGGCTAGCATCATTTCCCGGTTGTGGAATAGTTTTCTTGTGCTTCATTGGGATTACGCTAGCATAGTATATGGCTGCGAATAATTTTATCCTTTCTTTGCCCCAATACAGCCCCCATTGCGAAGTCACTGGCATCACACATTACTTCGAATCACGATCCCGATGCAGTGCGACCATGATAGGTGCTTGAACCAATCTGATCTTAATTTTTTCAAAGGCAGCTTTATAGGAATCATCAAAATTAAACTTTGTGTCCTTCTCCAGTAATCTTCATAGTGGTCTTTCTATTCTTGAGAAATCTTTGATGAATCTCCTATAAAATCCAGCATGCCCCAAGAAACTCCTTATACCTTTTACTGTTGTGGGAGGTGCTAAGGTTTTGATAATTGAATCTTGGATTGGTCCACTTCTAGCCCTCTAGCAGAAATTTTATGACCAAGAACAATACCTTAAATACGTAAGTGACATTTTCCCCAATTCAATGCTAGTACATTTGTCTGCATCTTTGAGTATTGTTTCCAGTTGCTCGAACCTTTGTTCAAGCGGACCCATACACTATGAAGTCATCCATAAAAATCTCCATGACTTCCTCAACCAAATCTGAGAACATCGACATCATACATCTTTGGAAAGTAGTAGGGGCATTACATAGCCCAAATGGCATCCTCGAAAGCGAAGGTACCATGGGGCATGTAAATGTAGTCTTTTCTTTGTCCTCGGGTGCAATTGCAATGCAGTTTGTAACTGAATATCCATCCAGAAAACAAAAATGATGTTGTCACGCTGCTTTGTCTAGCATCACGATCAATGAAGGTAAGGGAAAATGATCTTTCTGGTTCTTGTGTTCGGCTTCTGTAATCAATGCATATTCTCCATCCACATCCTTTGTTCTTGTTGGAATGAATTCATTTTACGTCATTCTGCGGATCTGATGAAATCCACCTTTCTTTGGAACTACATGGGTAAGGCTACAACCCAAGGAGCGTCTGAAGTGCATAGATAAAACTGACATTTAACCATTGAGCACCTCCTTCCTGACTACCTCCTTCATGACTGGATTCAATCTCCTTTGATGTTCAACAATTGGTCTTGCACTCTCTTCTAGAAGTATTTTGTGCATGCATATTGATGGACTGATACCTTTTAAATCTTCAATAGACCATGCTATGGACTCTTTATGCTTCCTTAAAATTTCCAGCAAACTTTGTTCCTCAGCATCACTAAGTCTGGCCGAAATTATTACTGGTTTATTCTTTGGCAACTCCAGGTAAGCATACTTTAATGACTTGGCAACTCTTTTAAAACTAGCCCTTCTTCACTGGTTTCTTGATGAAATTCCTTTTCTTCATTTTTGTCTCTTTGTTTTATCCCATTTTGTTCAAGACTCATCACCTTTTCAGTCGAATGTAAATTGATGTGCAAAAATCCTGAATCAAAACCTTCAGGATACTGGAAATTCATCTCTTTTTCATTGATTGAAAGTTGGTCATTACAATCATAGTAAAAATGGAGTGACATATACATCTTCTTGACTTTATATCATCCTTTCTATATCTAAATTCTTCAAACTTGATTAAATTGAAGTCGGTGTCTCTTATCTGACTACGACGTGAGAATTCATACGCATGTCGATTAAATTTGCTCCGAGTTATAAGAATGGCCTTCCTAGTAACCAGAGGGACTTGTGAATCTTCCTCCATATCGGTATGATGAAGTCATTTGGAAATAAATTTTCCACCAACCGAGCCAACACATCTTACATGATTCCTTCGAGGTTTGCAGGTTCTATATGCATTTGGAGAGTGGCAGTGGTGGGTAATCTCCCCAAACTTAACTTCTTGGCAGCGAGTAAGGCATTAAATTTGCTCTTGGAACACCGGGTCGCAGAGGCTTTGCAGATTAACTCTCGATGGTGTGAGGGAATGGTAAAGCTCTTTGGATCCTTCGTCTTACGAGTAGAAGCCTCTCTTGATCACGTGTGCAAGTTGCAATTAAATTCACAATTCCTTCTTCAGCAATCTTCCTCTTTTTACTTTCAGTATGTCTTTCAAAAATTTTGCATAAAGTGGCATGATGACCACTTATATGAAAGGCTGCTGATTTCCAAACCACGAAGGTCTTTAGGGCCAGCACAAGCTAGTTCCTCTATTTTTGATTTAGGCTCTGTGGAAATGGATATGACCTGATTGTTACGGGTCTTCTTCTTGCCTTCTTCTCGACCCATTGTTCCTTCTTTCTTTTCCCTTCCAGGTGTTTTGACAATTCTGGGCCTTCTTCTCCTAGTTGCTTTCATCTTTTACGTAACCTTCTTGAGTCTTTCCCACTTACGGGGTACGCACGGCCATACGGTCTTTTGGATTCTTCTTCGTGTCCTTTGGGAAGGCATCTTTCATCGATTTTTGCGGGTTTAGCGGGCGGTTACTTCTCAATTGTCTTCGAGTTCTTGAGATAAGCATTAGTGGTGTACGAAAAATTTGAAAATTGGCATTTGAGGCTTCCAGGTCTGCAAACTTTTGTTCATGGAGGGGTTTGCATTCTTGGTATCCTATGAATTGCAGCAATTGATCTTCAAATGGTGGAGCTCTCCTCTGACCCTGATATTCATTTCTGCTTCCTCCTCCTTGCTGCTGTTGTTGGAACCTTGGTGGCTGCTGATATCCTTGCTGAGGATGTTGTTCATGCCTTTGGCCTTGTGAGGCCCCTCCACCATATGAAAAATTTTCATGGTTCCTGATCTTTGGATGATAGTGTCTTTGCGAGGTTAGGAGTTGGTTTGAAGTGATAACTTCTTGGCTCTCCAGTATACTGCCTCCTCGACATCATAAAGCAGGTTCTTCGTGGGTACTTCACACTTCCTCTCAATTGTTCCCTCTCAACTGCTCCTATTTCATGAACAGTGTGCATCTTCCTCTCTTGCTTGTCCATTCTATGCATGATGGCATCTAGCTTTGCCTCCATGGCTGTCATCTTGCTCAACTCCATGACTCCTTTTCCTCTGCCAATTACTCTTGCAAACTCTGATGGAGCTTTCATATTGCATTTAGCCAGGTCCTCGATCAGATCTCTTGCCTCTTCAGCACTTTTACGTTTGAATGCTCCCTACCAAGCGTGAAGCGTCAATAAATACCCATAGATGTATCATTCAGGGCGTGTTCTGCTGTCAATTAGGTCTTCAGTCTATCCAGCCATTGGACACCTCTTCAGCAACCTTTTAAATATTTCCCAAACTATAAAGGCTTTCATCTTCCCTTGTTGGAACACAATTATCTCCCTCCTTACTCTCGGAGGTGAGTGAAGGTGGAAAGAATCTACCAGTAGGCTTCTCGGCTCCTCCCAAGTATCAACAAAGCCATGTGTGAATTCATACCATGTGGCTCTTTGTATCTCTCGAGAGAAAATGGGGAAAAAAATGCAATTTTATGACCCACGGTCTCACCCATTCAACTTCACCGTGTTGTTCTGAAACCTTCCCGGATGCTCATTTGGGTCTTACGTGGGACAGTAAATTGTTGTTCTTGAACCATTTATGTCAGTGCTAGCTTCGATTCAAAATTATTGTCAAGCTGCGAAATTTGTCGATTGCGAGTATTCATCTGATAATTGGTCTCGGAGAGTCCTCCATTGTATGGTGATTGGAGCCTTAGTGCTGTTCGTTAATCCTTCGGTCTGGTCTTGCCTTTCATACGCCATGGCTGAGTTTCTAACCTTTCTTTCTCAAGCTTGAGTGTTCTTTCTAGTTCGTGTCTGCTTGGAATCGGATGGTGTCTGATTCTATGCATTAAAGTTTTCTTGAAATCAAAACACACTTACATTAATAGGATCAGTCAGGCCAACAAATATTTTCAATATGGCTTGTTAAAAGTTAGTGGCTGAAAATAACAACTGCTATGAAAAACTATTTTTGTTCTTCTTCTTTTAAATGTCCAAATTAGCATTTCCTTAACCATATCAGAATATTGATCCTGTAAATTCTTCCGATCCACGACAACGAGCGCCATAAAACTTATTGGTATTGGACCATATGATGTATCTGTTATGGCGTTATCACACAGGACTATTATCTAATCCCAGGAAAAGCAGGCGCCGTAAAACTTGTTGACTACATCAATTAATTGTTATGGATAAAAACACACATTAAAATTTATTATATACAAGTTATTATCTAGTCTCAGTCAATAAAATATTAAACTTGAGTGTGCTGGGTTTCTTTAGCTATGGTGTTGATTAAAGATATTTCATAAAGAAGTAAACCATTTTCTCTGTGGTTTTGATCCATTATCACTGCGAGTGCACGGTCGAACAAAAGTAAATTGGATTTAAGTCCGAGATATCGATCCACGAGAGATCTCAGAATTTTCAATCAACTACCCCATTATAAGCTCCATACTATTTGGACGATAATACGATATTGGGATTTTGCTTTGAAACCTGAAAGAATGATGTAAAAGAAAATGAATGAATATGAGTAATTGAATATTGAAATATTAAAATCGCAAATTTAAATTGAGCAGTTATTTTAGGAAACATTGAATAATCTGTCTATTGTGAAGAATCAGATTCCCTACGATTAAATGCTGCTTGTAACTTTGCTTTCCTGAACTACATATTTTAAAACTAGTCCAAGGATTAATATAGTGTGACTAGTCTCTACAAGCCACAGTTCATCTTCTCACATAGCGTTTCTTCTGAACACGGAGGGTGAGATAACTACTTACAAATCTAGTAGCACTTGTTGCAGGTATTTTTTCTTTCTCAATACTTCATACCCACAACATGGATGCAAACTGAAACTCATAAATATAGTCATTGCGAGGTTTTACCTTCATGCGGTTTCCTCGTCCTCAAATTAGAGCATTACTCTTTCCTTGATTAGATCCTTGCTAGCCACCGGGTTAAGTGTATTGAATTGGTGACTCTCTGCATATGAAGTTAATAACTCCACTCAAGTCATTCTCGGTTACAAGTGAGAAGAGGATGTATTGATTTAAGTATACAAAGCACATTAGATCAGCAATATCAGATTCAAATACCTTCCCAAGGTGATTCGCTACTCTCGGGGGTACCTTCTGCGAGTAACTCGCTTCGAGAGGGCCTCTGAAGTGACGAAAACAATCTCGTTAAGTAGTGCAGTGACATTGGGATCAATTCAAGAAACAAGCAAAACCCGAGTAAGTCAGTTTAATATATGAGAGTTCGGTCATAATGAATAAAATCTTTGCGAAAAGATAATTTCGACAATAACGTCAATTCAATGGAAAGTGGGTTTCTAAATTATGATTATACCATACATTGAAAACTGTGATCAAGAAAACCACGCAATCGGAAGCCCCAGGTGTTAATCCAAATTTGTCTGGAATTCAAACAACAAGACAGTAATTTTAAGAAATATAAATACGCATTCGACTAAATCCTTTACATTGACGTTCGAATCAAATTAGAACGAAATACAAACTAATCTAATCTAAAATAAAATGGAAAGAAAACGAAAAGAAAAGAAAAGAAAAGAAAAATAAAAAATACAGGAGCCTTCAGCAAGCCAGATCTCTCTTTCAAGTCTCCAAGAGCTGCGTTTCTTTTGTAGCAGCTTCGTATTTATAGGGTTCTGAAGTTGGGCCCTAATTTCGATGCATTTCCTTTTGGACTTTATTTAGGCGGCCCAGTGGGCGTGCGTGCGACATCAAAATGTCGCGACCTCTGTTCTTGTCGCAGTCCTTGTCGCAGGAGCCTCTATGTGGTTGCGACATGTCTTAAGTGAGTGGTGTCGCGACCGAGCAGTCTTGTCGCGACCTCTTCTCGTGAAACTTCGGCGTCGCGGCGAAGCTTCGCGGCGTCGCGGCGACTTCGCGACAATCAGCGACAACCGATCCATGCGGTGATGTCGCGGCCGGTTTGGTGTTGTCAGCGACTTCCATTAAGTCTGATTGTTATCGCGACAACTGATGTTGTCCGCGACCTCCCGCGTCGCCGTAGTGATTTGCGACAACGGTGTTGTGCGACCTTATCTTACGTGGCATTGTTGGCCAGCGACAGCACCTCGCCTGACTAATGTCGCTATTTATACATTTG
Organism: Tetrastigma voinierianum; assembly: GCA_016808115.1. NCBI lineage: Eukaryota > Viridiplantae > Streptophyta > Magnoliopsida > Vitales > Vitaceae > Tetrastigma > Tetrastigma voinierianum. The sequence goes on from JAEQBH010000734.1 coordinate 620,408, forward strand.
TAGTGTTGATGTAGCGACATTGTTTCTTCTTCTTCTTCAATTCACAGTTTGTTTAACTTTGAGTTTCTTTCCTCCCCGACTCATTTGTTTTCAATTAAGATTCATTTGAGGCTGGAGTTTCAACGATGTAACACAGATCGCATTTGATTTAGTCGCCGAGCTTAACATTTGAGTCGCTCATCCTTATGTGTCGTTCTTCTTTTTGCTTCATCCCACCTGTCGATTATTTACGCACATTACATCTTTTCTTGCAATTTAACTTTCTTTTGGATTTCTTCTTTGCATAGAAATTTGTAAAGTTTATTTCAGTTCTGCGTTCATCCCAGGTCTTCTTATGTAAGTGTCCAAAAATGGTGAAAATAGATGACTTTTAAGCTCATCGGTACCTAAGGCCCGATTGGTTTGGGAGCTGCGGTTAAAACCACATGGGGTTGGTAGACTTAGGAGGTTTGCGACATTACACCACTCTGATAACCTTGTCTTGAAGAAAAAGGCTTCTTGGTGTTTGCTGAAAGAATGCAGAATTTGTGCAGAAATGTGATATTAGGAATATGGAATGATGCACCTAAACAAATTTTGGGGGGCTTGAGAGATGCTGATAGTAAGAAGAAAGATGGAGTAGGAGCTGCAAATGCAAAAAATGTGTATGTTTGGGTAAGTTTTAGCTTAAAATGACTACTCAACTAGCCCTTACCGAAGCCTTACATTACAAGCCTATAAAGACCTACTTGATCTTAAGAGTTATGTGTTCCTACATAAGTGGAGAGTGATAAGAACAGCAAGCCTATGGAACCTAAATATATTATCTTATGATATCCGCGTACTTATCTCAATTGTCATAAATTCATCTAGCTTGCAAATTGATTGGATAAGGGAAGAACACACCTACAAAGTAAGAACCGTGATGCAAATTTTCTATTATAAGTTTGTTACTATTAAAATAAATAAATTATCATAATCATATTATCCATATTCTTGGTAAGGAGTAATTACGGAGACACATATCCACATAACCCATGGCAAGCTTGATTACCACTCGATTTTGGTTAAATAAAAGGGTGAAATAAACTCCCTACTCTTCATTGCTTGAGTCTGAGAAACTTTTTCTTTCTTTAGCGAGGACAAACAAAACTTTAAGTTTAGGGGTGTTTGATGAGTGTAAAACTCATCTATGTTTAGAGTTCATTTCACATGCTATATTGAGCATTTTATATCCATATCATGTAAAATTCATAACATTTCCTCTAAAAAAATATTTCAGTATATTTTTATGGAATGCAAGTGATTTAGTAAGAAATGATGCAAAATAGTTCCAAAAAGAGAGTTAACCAGATATCTCACAATGCGTAATTGGGAATATGAATTTTTATGTATCATCTAGAGCATAAAATGGTTCAGCTCTACTTATGGTTGCATTCTACATTCAAATATCTTTCCAACGACACCTCACAGGCCTAAATCCGAGTGAAAATGAAGAAGTTATGGCCCTAACAAGTTGGAGAAGAAAAACAAGTTGTTGAGAAAAAACTATGTCGCGACATTTCTAGATTATGTCACGACAAAGCCAGTGACAAGCCAGAAACTTTGTCATGACAAAGTTTTATTATGTCGTGACAAACTAAAGACAAAAACAAAAGACAAACTTTGTCACGACAAAGTTGTATTATGTCTCGACAAAGCTAGGAGACAAACTTTGTCATGACAAAGTTTTATTATGTCGTGACAAATCCAAAAGACAAATTATGTCGCGACAAAGTTAGTTTTATTATGTTGCAACATTGTGTTGGGCACTAGAATGCTTATGTTGCGAATTTAGAATGTTGATCTCATGACTTAAGAAGGCTAATGTCGCGACTCAAATCCTGAAAAAAAACCAAGAAAACCCTAAAAATTACTATTTAGCTTGTTTTCAAGCCCATTTTCATCAGATGACTATAAATACTCATTTTTTAGATTTGTAGGGCAACAGGGAGGTGAGAGAAAACCTCACATTAGGGTTACTCTCTCTAAAACCTTCTCTAACCCATTTTTTCAATTTAGCTTAAGGTTTTGAGTTTTAATAGATCTTAGAGTAAAAAAATTTATTTGTATTGAAGAGATTTCGGTGCTATGCATCAAAGATTTAGATTCCATTACTGTTAAGACAAAGATTGAAAATCAAATCACGATTTGAATCTCACTCCTTATCTCTTGATTTCTTTCTTCATTTTCCTAACTTGTTTGGTTGGTGATAATTGGAATCTAGTAATAGAACATTAAACACTCTCTAGGGGTGGGGATTAATTGTTGAACATTCAGATTTACAGATTTTTAATTTATTTTTTGGGTTTGAAAACTGATTTTATATAATTGGTATTGTTCACATAATGAGGTCTTCTAAATATCGGTAGCTTATACCTAGAAAAAGGTTGTATCTTGCTCTGATTTCCAAAAGGTCCTCCAAGTGACACAGAGATGGAGACTCCTGAGATTATGTAGCAGTTACTATGGTGTATGTTAGACTAATATGATGGAAATAATGAACTCTGAAATATTACTTTGATAGATAACTAATTTACTCATAGTGTGAGGATTAGTTGGATGATGTATCAGTTTTATTGATTAAAGGTTTCTCCTCTGTCCGATGGAATGATCTTGATCCCTTGTTAGACTGGATTTAATCAAGGAGATAGAGAATTTGATCAAATTTGAAGGATGAGATACCAATTAGATTGGAGAACGCTTGTATTGTCTTGTCTATGGGGGCAAGAATTCTTCAATCCAAGGAATAGGGTGTAAAGTACTAGAAATGAAAAATACCTAGTTCTTAGAAAGATGATTATATCCTACAAGTAACTTATTAGACCCATGTGTCTGGAAGGAATATGGTTCTCTAATTAGTGAAATGTATAGTGTCAGGAGGAATCCAATGCTATACTACATTGCTCTTGGACAAATCTAGCATTCAACTCACAAAAGTTTCGCTTTCGAGGAAATGCAAATTGATTGTCAAATGATTATCACCATCCCTAGTGCCTCTCTACAAACATTTTAGAATTAAGTAGTTGTTTGTTTGGTAGATTTTAGGATTAGTTTTAAATCAGTTTTTATTTCAGTTTAATTGATTTTATTCCACGTCCTATTTGGTCGCCTAAATAGTGAAGAGCCCTTGTAATCGGGGTGCTCAAATTCCAATTAGAAAGAGCCTTCAATCATCGTGGATACGATATCCGGACTTCTAGAGTCCACTTTATTACTTGTATGACCCGTACACTTGTAGAAAGGGGATGAGTGTTGGTAATACTTTTCATTTCGAGTTTTGAGTACTATTTTTAAAATCGGTTTTGAGTATTTACCACATTCTTCCCGGCCCCGAATTTTCCATATCTGAAACTAGTCTTTCTGAGGTTGATGCGGCTCTGAATCCCGATGCTCTTCAAATTAATTCCTTATGGTGCAGCGATTGGTGAAGCTGTTTTGATCATGCATCTTCATTGTCAAATTCTTATGGATCACAACACTACAAGTAGCTGATAGGCTCACCACTCCGTCTTCATCAAGTTTCCTCTTCTTGCTCAGAATATCTTTCATGAACCCAACTTATGCGAGGCGTGACCAATGCCTCAGCAAAGAAATGAATACCTCTATACCTTGAACATTGGCGGTGATGATAGTGAAAAGGTGTGTAAAGTTGGTAAAAATCTTGGGCACGTACATGGTATTCACATCGAGTGCCATAGTGTAGTGGCTAGTCAAGTGGTTACCCTGCGAAGAGCGTGTTGAATGCGGCTTAGTGACCTAGATAATATTTGGATCCAATCTTTATAGTGAAATATGACTAATTTAACTGATTTAATGAAAGCCTAATATTAAAATTTTGGTTTAAAGTAATGATGAGAAAACTATGGTTTTGTCGTCGCCTACCACACCTGATGAGTTTTAACCTAGGTAGCGTATTTATTTAATATTTCATATGATTTATTTTAGCTGGGTTGATCGTGCCTACAAGAGATTCTCTCTCGAGATGTATATGCCCTATCACTAAGCGATTAAGTGCCATTGCATCTACTGCTTCGACTATGACCACGAGATGCATAAATGTACAGTACAGTGCTACACTTGGAACACGGGATATCTCTATTCCTTGATTGACCAAGTGTTGCTTTACTCATGTTCCTATGAGTCATCTTCTCTCAGTTTTAGACTCCTAGCAATAGCATGCTAAAATTGGCCAAATAAGAACATGTGATTAAATTTAGGAGTAAAGCAATCATACAAATTCATACCAATATTAAATAAACCACAATCAATACATTAATCCATGATGGTGTGGTTAGGGTTGACAAAACTCTAGAGAGAAACGTTAGTTCATAGTGATTTTCATTACAGACTGAAAGATTTTTAACATCAAACGAATCAAGAAAAGAAATACAGAAGAAGTTGTCTTCACGATCTCTTGGAATCCGTTTCCCCTAATCTCCTTATGTTCGTCTATTCTCCTCTTTAATCTCCTCTGAATCCCCCCTCTTTGTCTCGAAAATGCTTCCCTTTTATATCTTGGGATACAGGCCTATCATTGGCTTAGAATTCCAAAGTTTTAAATGCTCCCGAGTCTGCAGAACAACCTCGCTATGCCGCGGCGAAGGGGTGCTACGCCGCGGTGTACCCCAGAGGCTACTGCACTCTTCTCTTACTAGTTCGTTCAGCGTAGCACCTCCACCCTAATGTGAAGGGCTACGCCGCATCGTGGGGTGCTTCACCGCTACTTACTCGAGGCTCCTGCATCACTTCTCATTTTTGTTCTCTGCTTCAGGTCTTTTCTTCTATTGGTTAGCTTCCTTTTTCATTCTTATATCGCTGTGTCCTATAAAACATTATAATATGGAGGATTAGCGCAATATTAGTGAATATGAATGTTAATCATGCAATTGAGTTATAAAAACACATAGAAATTTTACTGAAATGCATGCATAATTCTCTCCGATGAACACCCCCAAACTTAGTTTCTTGATTGTCCCCAAGCAAGAACAGACTCTAACCAGGGTACGCAAGAATAAAGCGTAACTAATACTAACAATATGGGTCCAGTAAACATGATACCAACAAGAAGGGGTCAACATGAACCAATTCATTAGATCCAGGGACAACCTAGGTTTGTTTAACTGTCAAGAATCTGCATTGAGTCAGTCTCAGTTGACCAATCAGGTCAACCCCCTTTTTAGTGCTCAATAACCTTTCCCAAGGAGTTTATAGTGCGGTTGGGTTGATCTCAATGTATAGCCTCGACCGGTACCCCAAGCCCAGATTTAGCTTGCTGTTGGAATAACTTAGCTGTAACACCACTGAAATCATGCCACTATGAGTTTTATAACGTGTTTGGAGTATAATAAAGTAAAAAGTATATTTTTTCAAGAAATAAAATAAAGAATAAAAAAATAATATAAGCAAAAAAGCGAATTAATACAAAAGTCGGGGTAAAATTAATAATTTACTAAATGTCAAGGACAAGAATTCGCTAATTTAATGTCATATGCAGTAGGAATATGCATAAGTTAAGGAAATGAAATAAGAGAGAAATGGAGGACCTAAAGTAAATATAAGTAAGAAAGTAAACATGGCTTTAACTCAAAGAAGGATAGAATCAAATCTAGATAGAATTAAAGAAATATCTCATTTTGGTCTTGGAGAAAGAAAATAAAAATAAGAGGGAAAGAAGAGAAGAGAGAGAAAGAAGGAAAGGGAAAAGAGATCGCATGTATATGGAATTTGAAACTATGGAGATTGTCTAGTTTGGTATAGAAGTATGGATACATGGTTTGGAAACCTCTATCTTGTGTATGGGTTGGGTTTAGAAACTCCCAAACTCATTTCTTGTTAGGGTTGAGTTGAGAAGAACTCTAAGACTCCTATATATGTGTTTTGGGAAATGTTTGGTTGCATTTTGTACTAAGGTAAGCTACCCTATCTTGATCCTATGCGTTAGCAGGGTCTTAGGACTGGTCTTTTGATAAGAAAGAAAGGGTATATGGTAGTGAGTCCTTCAGGTAAATTGTAGCCACATCAGTGACCTTGATGTTAGGCTTTTGAATTTCCCAATTCGGACCTTTGTAGCCCAAGTTATGGTCCATTTACCTTGAATAGTATAAATGGAAAGGTAGCCGGCTAGAAATTGACAAGCGGTAAAAGGGTCGGTCGGCGGTTAAGGCCAGGCAGCTAGGGATTCGGTAGGGCGGTTAGGAGTCAATGGCCGGCGAGTTAGAACCAACCGGAGTAGGAGTCCAGCCGGGTGGTTAGGATCGTCCGGCCAGTTAAAATGACCAGTATGATTAGAAGCCCAGAAGCCGGCTAGCGATTAGAACCCATTACGGTAGCGGTTAGTGTCGTGGGTTGGATTCATGTGTGACCTCCAAATTTAGAACGTCATAACTTCTTCGTCCGAACTCCGATTAGGGTGTTCTTAGACTCTATGGAAATCCCATTGAGTCCAAATTACATCCATATCCATGTAGAAAGCATTGGGTAATGGAGCTAGCGGAGAGAGAGAAAGGTAATCGGGCGAGACTAGTCGAATTAAAGGTAGTGGTAAATTTTAGTTCTTTCATGCCAAACCTCAAGTTTGGAGTGAGAACTGCTCGATCCAGACTCCGATTCGGGTGTTCTTGGACTCTATGGAAATCCCTCTGAGTCAAGATTACATCCATATCCATGTAGATGGCATTGGATATTAGACCCGGTCGGAAAGGAGTAATCGGGCAAGACTGGTCGGGTAGAGCTAGCCTGGTAAGGCTAGTTATTCATGTGAGACCTCCAAATTCGAAAGGTCATAACTTCTTCGTCCGAACTCCGATTCAGGTGTTCTTGGACTCTATGGAAATCTCATTGAGTCAAGAATCCATCCATATATGTCTTGATAAAAATTGGAAATCATATTAGATCAAGAAATCACGAAAAAGCTTGATAGAACACATTTGGTAACCATAGTTATTATGCATATGTGAGATATGAAAATTGAAAATATTGAATAAATGAGTATACATATCACATATGATTACGGATGACTAAGTATTCAAGAATATGAGATATGCTAGACATAAAATATACACAGTTATGCACTTAGAACATGGTAGAAGGATAAATAGGCATGCCTATAGAGACACGGTTGCTGGAGCATATAGTTTACAGATATTGACGCCCCATTTGAATTAGATGACATAGATCACATTTGGATATTACGAGCAGGATCAACATCTGTGGTGATGATTCTGTAAGTATATAGACCTGTTTGGGTCACATATTACATGGCATGGAGTCAACATCTCCTTGATGATGATACCTTGGGTATATCTGAGATAGAGATCATTGTCTCGTACGAGTGATGATACCTTCAGTGCTCTTAGAATTATTTCCCGTATCCCCTTCTAAGGTATTTGTAGACATGAAACCTAAAAGAAAATGACAAGTATATACAAATGAAATGTATAGAATATATGACATGATATGAGAAGCTATAACTTTGCTATCTGAAGGATAGTACACGATTCTGAGAACGAAGTAAAGTCTGAAGATGACTTGAATAGTATATGAAATATGATGAAGTAGGAAGTATATGCATTTGTATAGAAGTGTGGTCATCCATATGTATTAATTCCCACTAAGCGTAAAGCTTATCACGGGTGTTTTCATCCATGTAGGTACAGAAGAGGAAACTAGCGGACCAGACAATCCACATCAACAGTCAAAGGCCACTCATCATTAGGTGCCCACTAGAAGACCTTTTGGTCTATTTTCTATATGAAATTTTGTTTATTTTGTAAACAATGTAAATAAGTAAATGTTGAGCACTTCCATATATGGAGCTTGTATATAGTTTGTAATCCGCTGCTACAGAATCTAATAAAAGTGAAATGTTTAACATTATATAATGAACAAGTTTAGAGTTTATAAGTCTATAAAAAATAAAAAAATAAAAAATGACACTGCAGCTTGACTGCCGAGTGCGGGTTAGGGAGTGTCATGGAATTAGTCGATATCAGACATCGGATTCGGTTCGGGCACTACAAGTTAGTGGTATCAAAGCCTAGGTTTAGGCGTTTCTGGAAGAGTCTTAGATTATGGATGATTATACTTAGTAATGTGTTGGCCCGATGTGGATGTCCTTGTGGTTTGTATAGATGGATCGTCCTGAAGAAGCTGTTGAGAGTGTTAACCCAAGGGAACAAGAGTTATCAGCTTCTGAGCCTTCATAAAGTAATGTACCTAATGAGCCCACGGAAGCCTTGTTGAGAATATCGCAGGACATGGCTCGAGTATTGGATAGATTGACCACTCTAAGCTCCGATAGACCGCAGTAAGAAGATGGGCGAGGAGGAATTCCATGAGTCGAGCATAGAAGATTAAGAAAGCCCGAATTCTGAGTTAGAAAAGCTAGACAAGGTATTAGAAGAGTTATATACCCTCTGATCGAGAGGCATCATGCGATCTCAGCGTACGGGGGGTGAGGCATATGATTGGTAGGCAGGCGCTCAAAGTCGAGTTCCATCCCGCGTAAATTCTTTGTCCAAGTTGGGGCAAAGTATGTTACCGACATGTATAGGGAGTCCAAGTGGAAACAGTTCCTGAATATGAAGCAAAGGAACTTATATGTGGCTGAGTATGAGAAAAAGTTCAGCCGTCTCAGCAAATATGCACCGGAGCGGTCCTTATTGAGGCATTTCGGTGTAGGCAATTTGAAGATGGACTACATAACCCCATCAAGAGGTACTTAGCACCTGTGACTTCTCTCCAACAGGTGGACTTTTATCAGTTAGTCCAAGCTGCAATGAAAGTGGAGAGACTAGAAACCAGCAGCAAAGAAAAGTCTGGAAAGAAGAAGTTCTCAAAAGGAGCCTCCTCCTCTTCTGGTAAAAGAGGTAGAAGTGTTCAAGCCGAGTCAGTACAGGGTTCGGCTACAAGATGTAGAAGATAGGGAAGTATAACAGTATCTAGTGCGGGTAGAGGTGCTTCAGTTAAATAGGGAGAAATCCCGGAGTGCACTCATTGCCATAGACGGCATCCGAGTGTTTGCAGGTTATTGACAGGAGGGTGCTTCAAATGTGTAAGCACGGAACATTTTATGGAAAATTGTCCTCGAGAGTCAGGGGATAATAGAAGTCAACAAGGAAGTGGCAGAGGAAGATCTGCGGCACCACCTTGGACTCGTGATCGAGGTAGGGGTCGTAGTGGCCCATCTCGTGAAGGAGCGGGAGGCATGGTTGAGACGGTGGATGGATCACATGCCTCTGACACCGGCCACGAGCATATGCTATGAGGGCTCGTGAGGATCAGGATGGGCTTGAGGTTATGTTGGTATATTTTTCTTTGCCTGATATTGAGATGCATGCATTGAGTTAGTCCTGGATCTACTCATTCATATGTGTGCATGGAGCATGTATTTGACAAAGTGCTAACGAGGGAGAAATTAGCATATGACATGCATGTGACTAGTCCGTTAGGGCATAGCGTTAGTGTAAATAGCGTATATAGAAATTGCCCCATTGTTATACAAGCAAGAGAGTTTCTAGCTGATTTGATAACCTTACCATTCCGAGAGTTTGATTTGATTATGGGAATGGATTGGTTGACTAAACACCGAGCCGTAGTTGATTGTGGACAAAAGACAGTAGTATTAGATGCCTGATCCCGGTCAGGGGTGATAATACAGGGCATTAGATCCAGCGTAATGTCCAATGTGATCTCAACCATGTAGGCAAGGAGATTTATAAGAAAAGGATATGAGGCATTCTTAGACTTGATACTTGACTCCAAGAGAGGTCAAGTTGAATTAGAAAAGATTCCAGTAGTAAGGGAATTTCCAAGAGAGGTTTAAATTTCTGAGCTTTTTAGATAAAGGTTTGTCTGACCAGTGTATCCCCACAGGGTGCACACATTTTGTTAAGTGAAAAGAAAGATGGCACTCTATGGATGTGCATTGATTATCAGCAAAATAATAAGGTGACAGTGAAAAACAAATACCCATTGCCAAGAATCGAAGATCTTTTTTATCAGTTGAAAGAAGCGGGTGTCTTTTCGAAGATTAACCTGCGATCCAGATATTATCAGTTGAGAGTAAAGGAAGTAGATGTGCCGAAGACCGCATTTAGAACCTGATATGGCCATTATGAGTTCTTGGTAATGCCATTTGGGTTAAATAATGCACCGACAACATTCATGGATTTAATGAATAGGGTATTTCGACCCTATGTGGATTAGTTTGTAGTGGTCTTTATTGATGACATCCTGGTGTATTCTAAGGATGCATAGGAACATGAACAACATCTAAAATTAGTACTACAAATGTTGAGAGAAAAGAAGTTATATGCTAAGCTCAGCAAATGTGATTTTCGGCTAAATGAAGTTTCATTCCTAGGCCATATTGTGTCTGCTGAGGGTATAAGAGTTAACCTACAGAGATTGAGGCCGTTGTGAATTGGAAATACCTCGAAAATGTAGAGAGGTGAGAAGTTTCTTAGGCCTAGCAGGTTATTATAGAAGATTTGTGAGAGGCTTTTCTGTCATAGCTTCTCCGCTCACCAAGTTACTTAGGAAAGGAATAAAGTTTGAGTGGACAGACAAATGTCAGACTAATTTTGAATAATTGAAAATGATGCTAGTTTAAGCACCAGTATTGACGCAGCCTACTTCGGGAAAAGAGTATACCTTGTATAGTGATGCTTCAGGAATTAGTTTGGGATGCGTGTTAATGCAAGATGGGAAAGTGGTGGCTTATGCGTCAGACAATTGAAGCCACATGAATAGAATTATCCACTCATGACCTAGAGTTAGGCTACTTGGTGTGTTTGCTGAAAATATGGTGGCACTAAGCATGCGAGGGAAAAGTGTAGAATTTATACCGATCATAAGAGTCTCGAGTACTAGCAGCGAAAGAGTTAAATTTGAGACAACGGAGGTGGTTAGAGCTATTCAAGGATTATGACTGCATCATAGATTACCACCCCGAAAAGGCTAATGTAGTAGCCGATGCTTTAAGCCGAAAGACAGTGGTAGCATTGTCACTACAGTATAATGCTTGGAGACTAGCAGATGATGGAGCTATGTTAGTTCAACTGGAAGCGCAACCCGTTTTAAAGCAGATGATTATAGATGTTCAGAAAAAGGATGAATAATTATAGAAAAAGTTACAGATGGTTAGAGATGGCGACAAGACCGAATTTTCAGAGAAAGAAGCTGGAAGTTTGTACTTCCAGGATAGATTATGTGTGCCAGATGATAAAGAGCTAAAGAAAGAGTTGCTATATGAGGCTCATGTCACGGTATTTACCATAAATCCCTACTAGAGGTAATAAGATGTACCAGGACTTTAAACATTTTTATTGGTGGAAAGGAATGAAAAGAGATGTGACAAAGTATGTGTCTAAATGTTTGACATGTCAACAAGTTAAAGCTGAACACCAAGTTCCAACGGGTTTGTTGAATCCCCTTCCAATTCCTCAATGGAAGTGGGATAACATTACCATGGATTTTGTGTCGGGTTTTCCCCTCATTTCCCGACAAAACCTTGACCTATCTGGGTGATTGTTGATAGGCTCACAAAGTTGGCCCATTTTATACCAGTCAGGATTGACTATTCTATGGATCGACTAGCTGAGTTATATGTAGATGAGATTGTGCGATTTCATGGTGTGTCGTTGTCTATTGTGTCGAATAGAGATTCGCATTTTTACATCGAGTTCTAGGAACTCTACAATTCATTTATTATAGGTCACGAGGCTAAATTTCGATCTGACATTCATCCACAGTCAGATGGACAATCCGAAAGGTTAATTCAAGTACTTGAAGATATGCTTCGAGGTTGTGTCATGGAATTTTCGGGAAGTTAGGATAGGTATATTCCACTCATGGAATTTGCCTATAACAACAGTTATCAGTCTAGTATTGGCATGGCACCATATGAAGCTTTGTATGGCCGAAGATGTAGAACTCCTATGTGTTGGACAGAATTGAATGAGCATAAAGCGATCGGTCTAGACATAGTAAAAGATACCAAAAAGAAAGTACAAGTTATCGACAAAGGGTTAAGGCGGTGTGATCGAAAAAGTCGTATGCCGATTTAAAGGAGAGATATTGAATATGAAGTGGAGACAGGTTTTCTTAAAAGTATCCTTTGTGGAGAAAATTTACGATTTGTTTAGTCGAAGGCAAGGTTAGTCAAGGTTCCTTAGGGCCATATGAGATTCTCGACGTGTTGGCCCTATGACTTATCGATTGGCCTTTCCCTCGAGTGGCCCAATTACAATGTTTCATGTGTCGATGCTTTGGAGATATAGCTCTGATGAGTCGCACATACTACCAGTGCAAGAGGTACAAGTACAAAAGGATTTGTCATATGATGAGGAGCCAAAGGCAATTATGGCTCGAGAGGTGAAACAGTTGCGGAATAAACAAGTACCGTTAGTGAAAGTGCTCTGGCAACACCATGGCAGAGAAAAAGCTACTTGGGAGCCAAAGCAACTATGAGAGCATAGTATCCGTAACTCTTCGAATCAGGTATGAATTTCGAAGACGAAATTCTTTTAAAGGGGGGGAAAGTTGTAACACCCCAAATTATGCCCTAACAGTTTTATAACATGTTTAGGGTATAATAAAAGTAAAAGTATATTTTTCCATAAATAAAATAAATATAAAAATAATATAAGCAAGAAACTGGAATTAATACAAAAGTCAAGGGTAAATTAATAATTTTCTAAATCAGGACCCAAGGGTCATAATTTAATAATGTCATATGCCAAAGTAGGAATATGCATAAGTTAAAGTAAGAATAAGAGAGAAATTGAGGGACCTAAAAGTAAAAATGAGTAAGCCAAACATGGATTTAACTCAAAAAGAAGGATAAGATAAAATCTAGATAAGATAAAAAGAAGTATCTCATTTTGGTCTTGGAGAAAGAGAAAAGAAAAATGAGAGGAAGAAGAAGAAGAAAAGAGAAGAAAGGAGGAAGGGAAAAAGAAAATCCACAGGTATGGAAATTGTCTAGTTTAATTTATAGAAAGTATGGATACATGGTTTGGAACCCTCTATTTTGTGTATGGGTTGGAGTTTGGGGAAACTCGAGCTCATTTCTTATTAGGGTTGAGTTAGGAAAGACTCTAAGACTCCTATATATGTGTTTTTGGAAATGTTTGGTTGCATTTTGAACTAAGGTAAGCTACCATATCTTAATCCTATGCGTTAGCCAGGTCTTAGGACTGGTTTTTGGATAAGGAAGAAAGAGAATCTGGTAGTGAGTCCTTCAAGTAAATTGTAGCCACATCAGTGAACTTGGTGTTAGGCTTTTTAATTTCTCAATTCGACTGTAGCCCAAGTTATGGTCCATTTACCTTGAACAGTATAAATGGAAGGTAGCTAGAGCTAGGGTCGGTAGGGCGGTTAGGGTCGGTTGGGCGGATTAGGGCCAACCCGACTAGGGTCAACGGGTAGTTAAGTCAATAGACTAGAGTTCATCCGGTGATTAAGTCATCCGGCGGTTAAAACCCGGTAGTATGATTAGAACCATGACTAGCGATTCAGGGTCGTGAGCTTAAATCATGTGTATTGCTCACGACGAGTCATAACAACCGTCTAGGCTCAGTTGATTGGTGTGATTGATGTTGGTGGGATGCATCATCTTAAATGTTCATTGGGTACTGGAGCCAGATGGAAAGATGTCGGTCCAGAGTAGTCGGAGTAAGGGAGGCCTGTAGCGGGTGGGTGGTTATTCATGTGAGACCTCCAAATTCGGAAGGTCATAACTTCTTCGTCCCGAACTCAGTTCGAGATTGTTCTTGGACTCTATGAAAATCCCATTAGTGAGAATCCATCCATATAGCTTGATAAAATTGGAAATCATATTAGGTCGAGGAAATCATAGAGCAGTAGGACTAACTGTAACCATAGTTATTCATGCATATAATGAGATATGAAAAATGCAAATATTCGAATAGATGGGTATACATATCACATATGATTACCGGATGACTATAATTATTCGGGAATATAAGTTAATATGCGAACATAAAATATACGGATTATGCTTTAGAACCTAGTAGAGGATAGATAGGCATTGCCTATAGGGACATAGTTCTTTGCGACATATAGTTCTGAGATATGAGAGACCCCGTTTAGGTCGATGACATAAATCCCATTTGGATCATTATAGGCATAGGTCACTGTCTCGTATAGTGATGATACCTTCGGGTATATACAGCCCGTTTGAGTCACATATTACATGGCATAGGTCATTGTCTCGCACAGTGATGATACCTTCGGGTATATACAGATAGAGATCTTGTCTCGATGCAGGTGATAGTACCTTCCAGTACATATAGTTATTTCAACCATCAGAACTATAAGGTATTTGCGGACATGAAACCACAAATAAAATGACAAGTATATAAATGAAATGTATAGAATATATGACATGATATGAAGCATAACAACTATCACGATGATAGTACCTGATTACAAGAACAAGTAAAGTACAAGATGACTTGAATAGTATATGAAATATGATAAATAAGTATATGCATTTGTATAGAAGTGTGGTCATCCATATGTATTAATTCCACTAAAGCGTAAAGCAGCGCGGGTGTTTTCATCAGGTGTAGGTACGAAGAGAGGAAACTAGGGGACCGGACAATCCACATCAACAGTCAAAGGCCACGCATCATTAGGTGCCCACTGGAAGACCTTTTAGTCTATTTTGTATATGAAATTTTGTTTATTTTGTAAACAATGTAAATAAGTAAATGTTGAACACTTCCAAATATGGAGCATGTATGTCGTTTGTAATCCGTTGCTACATAATCTAATACAAGTGAAATGTTTAACATTATATAATGAACAAGTTTAGAGTTTATAAGTCTATAAAATAATAAAAAATAAAAAATGACACCCACGCTGGACACTGGGTGCCAGGTTGGGAGTGTCACAGGTTAGTCAATATTAGAGCATCCCGGATTCGGTTCGGACCCGCCAATCAGGTCAGATCGGAGAAGGGGCGCTACATTAACACATAAGGATGAGAACACACCAATTTATTCACTTCAACTAATCCTAAGGGGATTAACTCTCAGACAAAATTGGAAGAGCACTAGTGCCAAGAAGTTTTACGTGAGGGTTCCTGTAGCGGGGATCCATTGGTGACTTGATTCGTGCCACAGTAGGGTGATCCGAAATCAACAAAATTTATATTTGGCACTTATCGCGGAGTAGATCTGGCCCGGTGAGCATCTTTTGAACAAGCTAGAAAGTAGAAACTGATTGGAGTACCTTTGCCGTTGTTTTCTAGCCTCCAAAGTGCCCACCACATGATAAGGTGTGGCAGTGATTTAGAATACTACCCATTTCATCTTCCAGTACACATCACCTTATCACTTGATTCGCACAGTGCTTGTATAAAATAGGTTATTCTCAGTAGTAGTGCTTCAAATGTGCAAAGAACCTCTTCTTCTATTGGTAGCTAAAATTGGGAGGGATAACCTTGGCCACTAAGTAATTCACATAGTCGGCAAACCATGGAACGGGCTTTATGTCTTCAATTACTAAGAGCTGCTCATCTGGGAAATTATCATTAACATGTACCTCGTCTCTAGGCCCTTCCAATCGTGACAGATGGTCCGCGACTAGGTTCTCTATTCCCTTCTTGTCTTTAATCTCTAGGTCAAGCTCTTACAATAGGAGTACCCACCGTATTAGTCTCGATTTCGTATCCTTTTTAGTCAGTAGGTACTTAATGGCCGAGTGGTTAGTGTGCACTATTACCTTATTTCCAATCAAGTAGGGCCTAAATTTGTCAAAGGCAAAAACACTGACCAATAGCTCTTTTTCAGTGGTGGCGTAATTCAGTTGGGCATCATTCAAAGTCTCGATAGCATAGTGGATAACCTGGAATATCCTTTCTCTTTATACCCTAGCACTGCTCCGATCGCATCACACATTAGCTTAAACGGGAGGTCCCAATCTGGTGCTACAACTATAAGGGCCGAGACAAATCTATCTTTCAGGACTGAAAATGCTTGCACACACTGCTCATCAAAATCAAATGGTGTCCCTTGAACTAGCAAATTGGACAAAGGCTTTGCAATCCGAGAAAAATCTTTTATGAGCGCTATAGAACCAGCATGTCTAGAAAGCTTTGATTAGTGCCTAAAGTGCTATTTGAACCATTTTATAGGTTTGGGCGCTTTGTGTACTAGTATTATAATTAGCAATTGACATGTTCGGGTCCCTTTTGCACTTTTGATAACATTTCGAAATTTGTTTTTGTAGTTTTGCAAAATTGGAAAACGAATCGAGCGTGTCAATCCAATCATAACAAAGTCGGGTTGATTTCCATCAATTTCATATGTATTTTTATCAATTTCAGCAAGGCGGGAATGCAGAATATCAAAGCTAGAAGAAATGGAATTGAGTAGTGGGAATAGTAGCCGCAGGAATCAATGAAACAGTGATGAACAGTGAAAATTCGCTACAACTTGAATTTTCGCTATCATAGCGAAAATTACTAACCATGCGAGAATTTTCATTTATTATGACTAAGATTTTTCGCTATGATAGAAATTTCACTATGATAAGCGAAATTTACGTATGATGGTAATTCACTATGCATAAGCGAAGTGCACTCCACAATTTTGTCTTGAAGACCTAGTTTTTGTTTTCTCTTTTACCCTTGTAATAGCTTTGTTTTGGTTTGTTTTTTATTTCCTTGCTATAGGCCATATATAAAGTGAGTCAAGGTTTGTAAACATCAATCGAATCTGTGATAAAATTTTTGAGGCTTTATTTCTCCCTAGTTTTCTGTACCAGCTTTCTTTCATTTCTTTCCGTTTTTTCTCGACTGCCAAACACCCCTTTGATGACCGTCAAAGGATGTCATTAAACCTCCCATCCTTGAAGGAAGGCCCTTTGGGTGCAGGTTTGAGGTAAGCCTACGTTCTCTTGTTTTCATGCGTGCATTTATGGGTATTTAAGTCCTCACGTCTCTCACGCCCAGGTTAAAATCTTCTAGACCTACCCTCGCTGCGTGTATTAGGCAAGCTTTTTGGTTCTGATGGATGTATCTTTAGATTCCACTTTGTCATCCAGTTAGTTGTCTCCTATTAGTTACTGTAGGTTAGTTTTATGAGATGTGTTTTGACTGTCAGGGACATTTATGCTTATTAAATTCTATGTTTAGTTTTAGGGTTTAGGTTTTAATGCCAAATGAAGATCCGGTTTGGGAAATGACTATATGTCATTATCCCCAACACGAGGAAAAAGACCCGAGAACCATTCTCAAGGATGTTGATTTCATTAGAACCCTAAACTAGTGGCCCAAGACTTCAAGGATATCTTTTTCAAATTTTATTTCACTTTTGTTCCCAGTTTACAACCATTCTACCTCACTATTTTTAACAAAACCCCAAAATCAAATTTAAATTCACCATTTTGAGCTTAACGATAAATCTATTTGTGCAAAGAAAACCCATCCCTGAGTTCGACCCTATAGACCACTATACTGCAGTAGTTTTGCTACGGCAGTAGGAACCTAGGTTATAAATTTTGTTGATTCTAAGTACACCTACTGTGGCATGAATCAAATGGCTCCGGTGCCGGGGATGGTGCCTAAGTGCGAATGATGACCTGTTGAACACTTGTGATCCTCATCACAAGTTACATTAATTTTCTTGTATATATATCTTTTTAGTGTTTTTCGGTGTGTTTAATTTTGTTTCATTTTATTTTGTTTTTTATTCTTTGCCTTTTGGTAGAGTTGTTTTTTCTTGTTTGGTGTCGCCTATTTCTTTCTGCGAGAAGAACGTTTCGATGGGTAAGGGATTACGAAGGAAAGGTTGATCAAACCAATTTTCCCACATAACATGTCTTGGGCTTGAGCGTGATCAAATGGAACACCTAGGGGGAGAAAAATATAGTGAATATTTGGTGGAAAGAAACCCTAGAGCATACATGTTAATGAGGGATTACAGGAACCTTCCATGGCAGTGGCAGCAACCTGTAGAGAGAAATCCATACCCATGTAGGTCTATGAGGGAATATAGATACCAATGGATGAGTACACCCTCCTACAGTGTTACCCCAACCTATGCACCTCCTCCACATCCACAGTATGCTTCTTTGTCTCAGCCTCAACCACCACAGCCAATCTCCCCAGTTGAGCAAGCAATTCTAGACCTTACCAAACTGGTGGGTGAAAAGAAATTCAATGCCCAATTGAGCCAAAAAATCCATACTGTGGAGAACTCCCTGGACCAAAAATTCGATGGGCTTCAAAGTGAAATGGATAAGAAAATTGACAACTTGCAGTGTTCAATTTCAAAGCTTGCCCAGCAGCTTGATCATCAAGAGGAAGAGTGCCTAAGTGACACCATGGTGGAGGAGTGGAGTAATCTCTGACCACAAGAAGGCCTGGTAGAAAATTTTGAATCCTCATACATTGATGCTGCTGTCTGTCCATGGGAGAAGAAAGAAGAAACCTCCCCAATGTTGACTGAGTAGGGTAGTGGAAAGGAAGAAATATAAAAGCCCCAAAAGTTCACTGCCCAAGCCATGAACAGTCCACTGCCAGAAGCACCCTCTCCTGACCTAGTATATACCCTGCCTGCAGCCCAATCCCAACCCAAAACCCCTGAAGCACCCACCACAAAGGCCACCCCATCACTGCTTGTGCTGCAAAACATTAGAAAATTAGTGGCCACTAATCGAGCCTTTGCCACTACATCAAAGACACAAGTAGCTGCCCACATTGCATGGCACGGTGGATGGTTCGGGTGTTGGTTCGGATTTGGAGCACCCGAACCTCGGCATTCGCACAAGCTCCACCAGTTTCAACAAACTTCAAAGGCCTAAAAAACTGGTTTGGGGGGAGCATAGTCTCCCCCACTTTTTGTTTTAATTTTTCTTTTTTTATTTCATTTTATTTTTGTTTTCTTTTGATTTCTTTAATTTTTCTTTTTAGATTTTCACTAATTTTTAAGTTAATATTAGTTTTGGCTTGTTTTTCACTTTTATGCAATTTTTCTAAACTTTTCTTGTATTAATTTTTGCAGTGTAAGTGAAAGTGCGATTCAGAATGAAGATCGCCATGACAGAGAATAGAGGCCCGATTTCGCAACCATAGCGAAATTTTCGCGGTCTCGCGAAAAATCGGCGATTAAGATTTTCGCTATCATAGCGGTAACATAATTGCGCGACAATGCCTCAGTTTTATCCCCCAAGAAAAGAAGACAAGAGTGTGCACAGTGTTTCTATTTTATTTTATTTTTATTATTATTTTATATAAAAAAATTTTGTTTTTATTTTATTTTAATTTTTTTATAAAAAAAATAAAATTTTGTTTCAAAAAAAAAATTATTTATATTTTTGTTTAAAAAAAAAAACAACAAGAAAAAAATTTGTCTAAAAAAAAAAATCAATTTTTTTATTGTTATTTTATTTTATAAAAAAAATAAAAAAAAATTTCACTATTTCACATTGTGAAAATTTCGCTATGTGAAATTTTCGCTATAATCATGATCCCAGCATTTTGCCTCGATTTTTGTGTATAACTTTTCATTCGAACTACGGTTTAGGTGTTTTTGGTATCGTTGGAAATCTTAGAGAGTGTAGAATACAAAAATAACCAGAAATAACACTTTTGAAATTTTTATGAATATGAAATTTTCAAAATGCTCCAATTGGTCACTTTTTTTCTCTCTTTTCTTTTTCTAACTTGTTCATTTGAAACTAAGCGAGTGAATAAGGTGTCGATGGAAGAAAGCAAAGTCTCTATCAGCCAATGATCACATCTCATCAAGGAGGTAACACTTCCTTCCCTAACTTTCCAATCCGAGCCCCATTGCGGACAATGAGATATTTGGTTAGGGGGGAGAGTTAGTGAAGGAAGTGGTTTTTGCACTTATATTTTTGTTATTAGTTTGAGCAAGCCCATTTTTGTGATGTTCCGGTTTGCTTATCTTTTTTTTTTCGTAGCTTACTATACAAATTATTTTTTGCTTAAAACTCGCACTCCATTTTTGTGTTTCTCATTTAAGTCGTGGTTTGAAAAAATTGAAACTTGTCCAATTCCTATTGATGTTAGATTGGTTCCATGCTTAGTTGAGTGGATGATCAGTTAAATCATTGTTGCTTTCGAATTACTTTTTCTTCCACCTTAGCCAACCACACACTATGCACATCGTTTCTTCAATAACCTAAAAACTCCGCTAGCTCACATGAGTCTAAAAACTCATTAGATTTTAATCCATTTTCTAAGTTTATTATGAGACAATGTTTATCAGCGAAGTAGTGGATAATTGACTCAAATTTCATTTTGGTGTGAAAATACAAAGTTGGTAAACGCAAATTTTAGTAAAATCGAAGAAATCACTGCAAGATAATCAGGTCACGACTGAAATTTAAGTAGCGATGTGAATGCTCGCTAGCTGTTAGCTGGCCTCTGTGGTCACGACATCAACAAATTTGGCTTTAAGAAGAACCGAAATGCGGAAATAAGTGAAGTCGTGGATCAAAAAGGAGGCGTCATGATAAAGAAAACGCGGGTCGAGACTAAAGGAAACAATCAAATGAAGAAATTCATGTCGCGACATAACTTTGATGTTGCGACACCAAAAGGATATGAATGATGTCGCAACACCACTCTAAGGTAGTGACAAGAATCCGTCTATGAAGCCACAAGAGAGGTATTTGCAAAAGAAAGAGGCTGTAACCGGTTTTAAATACAGTCCCATTTCACAAGCCGCGACATCACTACTATGTCGCCACATAAAAATGTGGAAGATTTAAAGTGCAATAAAAAGATAGAATTTGGAAAGGAGGTCGTAACCCGTAGCCACAAATAGAATCACTTCCTTACAAGGAACTAACTTGCGACCTTTTACAAAGTCGGCGACCGAAATGATGTCGTGACCACTAATTTAGGTCACGACTAAGAAAGTCGAGCAGAAGAAATTGATGTCGCGGAATGCAAATCGAGGTCGCGACCGAAAATAAGTGGAAGAAGAAAAATTTAGCGTGTAAAGTAGAGCCGAGGCTGCAAATCGAAGAAAAAGGAATGGGAAGTAAAAAGAGGTCGCGGATATCATCATGCTGCCGACATAAAATTGAAAGATATGAAGACAAGAAGACTACCATCACAATTACACTAAAGGAATCAAAGTCGCAACATGAAGTCATCATATGCCAGCAAAGTGGTCACAAACTCTAAAACTAACGCCGCAACTCGTAAGCCGGAGAAAAGGAAGACAACGATGTCGCCGACATGTAACCGAGGTCGAACATCAACACCGAAGGAACATTGGTGACAATGAAGCCTGGACCACACACGGCGTCGCTAACATCGATCAAAGTCAAGTGCAAGACAAACTGGTTGCAACTTAAAAGAAAGAGGTCGCATTGATCATGAGCAATCAAGACAAGTCCATGTCGCGACATCAACTTGAGGTCGCGACATGACGCAGCCGGGTTTTTTCTTTCGATTTCCACCGATACTTCCTGGGATTCGCCCGCATTCTTTTTTATAATATAAATAGATAGCTTTAGAATAGTAGCAAATGCTCGCCTTCACTATCCAAATGAAAGGGGAAATAAGAGGGAACTCAAAGGGTATATTTTAGAGTAGAATTTTACTTTTTTTTAGTTTAATTTTTCGCTGAATCATAATCAGGCAGACGTAGTGTAGCCGATTTTTAGTTATGTTATTTTTCTTAAGTATTAATAGCTCAAATTTATGAAATCTAGACAAATTCTGGAATTCATTTCTTCTAAGTTTTATTGCACTATAGTGGTTACTTGATGATCTGCTCCATTTCTTAATTTAATGCAAGATTCAACGCAGCTCACTGGATTTGATTTCACATTTAGTTACATTTCTTCCCTAAGTAATTATTTTTGAGAATTAATTGGTCTTCGCTTTTTTTACTTAATCTAAGGTCGCTTTTTTAATGGATAAGTTCCCAATAGTAGTACCTAGTACCATTAGGGAATGTATTTTAATTCGATATCCGTAGATGCCCTCATAAGTGGACACATGACCTGAGATTCCTAGAGTTGAGAGCATTATTTTCCTCGGGTATGTTCGACTCACTTATCACGAACTCACTTGTGCTCTAAGATTATTTCACAAACCCCATTCGCTCATAATCAAGTCAGAGGGGATAACAATATAAATAATCAGAGAGTTCACCTTAATCTACAGTAAGTTCCAATCCTCGTGTTAGCTCGATCTAATCAAGGGAAAGGGATGAAACCATGACCAAGGTCGAGCCACCACCGAAAGTAGTAGAAATTTTGTGAACCTTGTAGCTGCAAAGCAAAAGTTCACACAACAGAAATGGGCAGTGAAGTATCGAGAAAGAAAAACACCCGCATCTTGCAAGAAAAATTTGGAATACGTAGTCGGTTAGGATCTCGCCTTCGAGAAGCAAGGATATCTAATCGCTGAATATGGAGAAATCCAATTCCAATAATCGGGAAATCTGACAAAATCGTTCCATACATAAAGCGTAGCAATGATTTTAAGGTTTTAATCGACGCGCCCATCAGATTTCCTTTGATGGTTTTCGCTTTCTCACATGAAACCGATTCAATCCATTCTTATAGACAATTTTATTTTTATTCATTTACTTCTTGTTTTAGCTTAATTTGAATATATTCACAAGATAGTGGATTTTTAATTTGTGTTGTTTAGATAAAACCTTCATTATGAGGCTCGAGTCCAAATAGTATGAAATTTTAGTAGTTTGCAGTTGATTCAGACTCAAGCACAATCTCTGTGGGATTGATACCTAGACTACATTCGCATTTTTACTACTAGAGGACTCAGGCATCTTGCAAGTACATAGATCACCCTTATTTTAAATCATGAACAATTAAGAGAAAAACTATTTTATCACAAAATTATCCAAGTAATATATGCAAGAAATGTGTGTGTCTTGTAATTATGTTAATTTGAGGGGTTTTAGTCTATATAGAAAAAGGCAAACAAGTTTTTATGGCGTCGTTGCCGGGGATTGAAAGAATTAAATAGATCAATATTCTGACAAAAGAAGGAAATACTAATTTGGACATTTTAAGAAAAGAACAAAATAGTTTTCTTGTGCTAAAGTGGCTATTATTTTAGCCACTAATCTCAACAAAGCCATATTGAAAATATTTGTTTTGTTTGACTAATCCTATTAATTTGAGTGTTTTGATTTCAGGAAAACTTTAATGCATAGGAAAGGATTCTAACCTGGACTCAAAGAAAATTCACTGAGAAACACTCCTGGAGCTGAGAAAGACAAAAGAGCAAAATGCACTACGGCAAGATGAGACAATACCGTATAGAAGAATAGAGGACAAGAGTCAAGGCCTCCATTACTCCATACAAATCTGAGATTTCGGAGGCCTATTATTCAAAGAAGAATATTCCGCGAATCGCATGTTCTACTCAGATGCAAATAATTTCGAACTAAAGCGCCTTGATTACAATGGTTCAAGAACATCGCTTACTAGTCATCCCACCGCTAATTCAAACGAGCACTCGGGAAGATTTCAGATGGCGAATACAAAGGAAGCCGAACGGCGAGGCCGCGATAAAAATTGCATCTCTTCCCATTTTCGAGATATAGCAGCCACATGGTATGAACTACCATATGGTTCGGTTGATATTCGGGAAGAGTCAAGTGTTTCATCAGCATATTCTTTTCCCCATCTCACTTCAAAGAGAAGAAAGAGATAATAAGATTCCAATAAAATGTTACTAAAGCCTATATGTAGCTTGGGAAAGATTCAAAAGGTTGCTGAAGAGATGCCTGATGCATGGCATAGATTTGAAGACCTAGATGGACATAGTGTATCATGCTTTAAATGATACATCTAAGGGTATTATCGATGCTTCATTTTGCGGAGCATTCAAACGTAAAAGTGCCGTAAGAGGCGTAGAGATCCGATGTAAGACCCGAAAATGCAATATGAAAGCTCCATCTGGGTTTTCAAGAGGAAATAGCAGAGGAAGGGGGTCATGGAGCTGAGCAAGATGACGCCATGGAGGCAAAGTCGGATGCGACAATGCATGTGATGGACAAACAAGAAAAGCCAAGATGCACACTACCTGGTGAAATAGGAGCAAAGGGAAAGAGAACCTACAGAAGAAGTGTTGATGTGCCAACATAAGAAGACTTTATGATCCCGAGGAGGTTACACGTGAGCAGCCATGAAGTTATCATTTCAAGCCAAATCCTAACCTCCGCCCACACACTATAATCCAAAGATCGAGGAACCATGAGAATTTCTCTATATGGGCGGAGGCATTGTATAAGGCCCAAGGCATGGACGTAATCCTCGCAAGGATATCGCCACTCACCAAGGTTCCACCAAAGAAGAGCAAGGTGGTGAAAGCATAAGTGAATATCGTGGTCGAGAGGACCTAACCATTTGAAGAAATGTCATAGCCACAGGGACAACAAGAGGCTATTAAAATCTAATAATAGAAACTATCGACGGAAGTTTCTGGCATGATACTCAAATAGCCAAGAATGCCAGTGCCCTCACGAAAAATTTGAGACACAAGTAAGGATCCGCCCCGACATGCCAAATCGTAGCAAGGGTACATTCCTTAGTGATACCGAAGAACCTAAAAGATCACGGCAATTCAATTAAGAAGTGGGAAGGATTTGAGCAGCAACAAAATAACAGAAAGAAAAGAAGAGATTGAGAAGGAAGGAGCGAAGAACAGCCATATTGAATAGCCGAAAGAAAGTAATGACCAGAAAAAGAAAGAAGGAGTACTTCAACAGACACCTTCGGGCCGCTTATTTACTGCAGAGACTTTCGTAAGTCAAGAAGAGAAGAACAATTTTCTAAATTCTTAGATATTTTCAAGAAAATAGAAATAAATATCCCATTTGCTGAGGTGATTAGCCAAATGCCTCTTTATGCAAAATTTCTGAAGGAAATACTGAGCAAGAAAAGAAAGATAGCTGAGGAGGGTATAGTTAACTTGACTGCTACGTGCAAGACTATCCAAAGAAAAGCTCCTAAAGAAAGACGAAGGACCCTGTAGTTTCACCATTCCTCGTCTACAAAGGGAAATATGAATTTAAGAAAGCTTTACGTGATCTCCTCGAGTAAGTATAAATTTGATAGTCTATCGCTTGTACGTAGACTTAATTGGGGAACTTACCCCAACAAAGAAGCATCGCAGATGGTCGATAGATCTATGGCACAACCGTAAGGCATTCTCAAGATGTACTACTGCGGTCGGGAAATTCATCTTCCCAATGATTTTGTTATCATGCGCAGATGGATAAGATACACAAGTTCCTCTATTTGGGCTGGATGACCTTTCTTAACAATCGGAGTCGGGCTGAAGGACGATAAAAGGTGAATCGACACTGTGGTCGAAATGAAGCAAAGCAGATTTTAATATTAAAAGGAGTCTAGAACATCCTAATGTGTAGGAAGACAAATGTATGGTCAGAAGAAACAATAGTCTTCTCAATGACGATCACTGACAGATTCAACACTTCTTATCACCAAATCGAGATGAATTTTCAGTATCTTGAGAGTCTTGATTGTGAAGAACTGCCTTCAAATTTGTTTAACAAGGAAATGGGGCCTCGAGTATAAATGAAAAACAAATAAGATGAAGTAAGCAATCGAAATGAAGAAACTCATGAGCAAGAAACTAGCGTGTATATCGGCGATTGAAAGAATTGCCCAAGTAATTTAAAAAATATGAGTTTTTAGAACCAGAGTTAGAAAACCGCTATCATATCTACGACATCAAGCTAAAGAACAGGTTGTCGGTAATTTCGAGAAAATACAAGGGAAGCAATTGCTTCGGTCAATCGAGGATCCGAAAGGTATCGCCCCTCCATTCGTGATACCAAAATATCACTGAGGATACGTAAAAACTTCTATTGAGCATCAAAGCGAGGTCGAACCTGATTTGGTGTTGTCAGTTTAAAAGAAGTTCGAAATGGTTAAATGCGTTTTGTATATGCTATATCGATAGTTCTCGTGTTCTAAGTGCATGTGGTTCCTAAGAAAGGTGGATTCACCGTGGATCGAAATGAAAAAAATGAACGGATTCCTATAAGAACTCGCGTGGACAAGATGGAGTGTGTGTATCAATTATAAAATTGAACACGCAAACCGTAAAGGATCATTTTCCTCGCTTTCATTGATCGTACAAGCCGATAGGTTGGTAGACACCCTCATTTTTGCTTTTCGATGGATACTCGTGATATAAACTAAATTGCAATTGCACCGAAGATCGTGAGAAATCCACTTACATGCCCATTTGGTAGTTTTTATTTTGGGAGAATGCTATTTGTTTAATGCTCCTGCATCTTCCAAAGATGCATAATGCTCCAGGTTTTGGCGATATAGCAGAATAGTTATGGAGATCTTTCATGGATGATTTTATAGTGTATGGATCCGCTTTGAACAAAGGCTCGTATAACCCCGGGACGCACTTCAAAGGTGCAAATACAAAGAATCTAGCTCGACCGGGGAAAATGCCATTTTATGGTTACGTATGAATTGTTCTGGGCACATGATTTATATAAAGAGTGGCTCTAGGTAGACCAAGCAAAGTTTCAATTATAAGAAATCTAATGTCACCCACTACGCCAAGGGAATCGTGTTTAGGACATGCCGGATTTATAAAGATTCCATCGAGATTTCTTAAAATTGCTGCACCACTATGCGTATCGGGCCGGAAAAAGATACTAAGTTCTTATTTTTACGAATCCCGCCGTAAAGCATTCAAGAAATAAAATCTGCACTAGTCAAGCTCATCATGGCAAAACCGCATTGGAACAGAATTTGGAAATCATGTGGTGATCAAAGTGATTTTAAGAATATCGTATTTGGACAAAAAGATCAAAGTGTTCACACATATACTATGCTAGTAAACCTTAATGAAGCACAAGAAAATTACCTACCATCGAAAAGAGATGCTAGCAATAAGATTTTGGATGTGAAAAATTTAAATATACATTTTGGGTCCTGCTGCTGTTATACACAATCGATCAAAAGAATAAATATCTAATGGCAAAGAAAGAAGCAAAGCCAAGATCGGGATCGTGTGGGTACTATTATTACAGATTTGATTTGGGGAATATACACAAGAAGGGTAGTGACAATGTGATAGATGATTACTTGTCAAGAGTAGAGAAACCCACCGTATGTGCTAAGAAAGAAGTAGAAATAGCCGACGAAAATTCCAGAGAGCACTATTTCAATTGCCACCCAATCACCCCGGTATGCCGATACAGAACTTTTTTAGCTCATGGAATTATGCCACCGTAATTCAGCTACCAATGTGAAAGAAGCTAAGGACCCGACAGGTACTACATCCGGGATGACCCATTATTGTTTAAAAGAGGAGTCGATATGATTATAAGGGAGATGTGTACTTAAGGTGAGGAAATCAAGATTTTACAAGAATGTCATGCATCACCATAATGGAGTGACATTGGTAGAGATAAACAACCCATAAAATTCTCCAATCAGATTTTAATGGGCCTACTATTTTTAAGGAATCGCTTTGAATGGGTGTTATGTGATCAATGCCAAAGAATGGAACTATCAGCAAAAAGGCATGATGCCCTCGCAAGGTATCCCGTGGTGCAATTATTTGATGTAATGGGAATGGATTTGGCTGCTGGCCTTTTCCGCCATTTGGGAAATACAGGCCATACCTAGCTATGGATTATGTATCAAAATGGGTAGAAGCAGCAGGCTGTCCAAAGAATGATGCCAATACAGTTGTGGGATTTTTACAAAGAAATATTCTCACCGATTCACACCCCGTAATCCACTGGGGTGACGGAGGGAGTTTTTCATTTTGCAAACAAGGTGTTTGACAAAATCATGAGCATATATGGTATCAAACACATTATGAGCTTACTTATCATCCTCAAACCAATGACGCCGAACTCCAACAGGGAAATAAAGAAAATTCCTCGAAAAGACTCAGAATTCCAGCATAAGAGATCGGGTCTAAGCTTCGATGATGCACTCTACCATACATAATTGCCTTTAAAACTCCCATTGAAATGTCCCCATACAAAGCCATGTCTTGGAAACCTTGTCACTTGGCTCTCGAGCTAGAATATAAGGCTATGTGGGCCATCAAGAAGCTTAATTTTTGATTTTAAAGCCGCTAAGGAAGAGACTACTCCAAGTAATGAATTGGAAGAGTTAAGGAATGAAGCCTATGATAAGGCCGTAATTCACAAGGATAAAACAAAAATGGCATGATCAAATAATTTTGAGGAGGGAATTCAAGGCAGAGATCAGGTCTTGTTATTCAACCTGCATCAAGACTCTTTCCAGAGTCAAGTCCAAATGCAGTGGACCACGCACACAGACGCGTCCACGCAGAGCGCTGACACTTAGAACAAGAATCATGAGGAGTTCAAAGTTAATGGTCGTAGATTAGCACTACCTTGGGATAAAGCAATTAAAGAATAACCCTTGTCTGAACAAGGAAATTGAAGAAACAGTAACAATGGCAAAGAGAAAGTCCAAATAAAGACTAAAAATCGAGTGTTTTCTCATAGCGTAATCCACACCGCTTGATTTTCACTTTTCTTTGTTATAGTTTAAAAATTATGTGCTTAAATTTCTAAAAGCTTAATGTGATTTTATTCATTATTGATTGAAGAGTAGGTAAATATTTTATTTTTTATTTTTATTTTTAAGTTTTACAGGACAATGTAGATTGTGCAAAAGGAGTGCATCTGAAATCAAACTTCAATCATAATAAGAGACCAAAAAAGGGGCAGTATATTCTTGTTGATTTAACTTTAAAGTTTGTCTTTAATATAGCATGATTGACAGTTTGGGGGAATTTTTATCTTGTTTTGGTGCTTAAGTTTTGAATGTGATGCACAATGAAGTTGTTGAATTTTCAGGTATGACAAGATGAGTCGAGTTGTAGTTGCTTTCTGATTGAATTGGAATAAATTGAAAATTGCCTATGAATTTGAGTGTTTGCGTTTGGTCGTGAACATTAATTCAAAAGTCGCAACCAAGAATTGATGGATGTGAAAAATAAAAGTGGAAAAGAAAGTCAAAATATGAACCGAGGTCACGATCAAATAAAGGAGGGAAAGAATACTTTTATGTTGCAACACCATTTTCCCCCGTCGCGACCAAATTTCGTGTCACAACCAAAATTTTGAAGTCATGACGAGAATAGTCCTGAAGTCAAATAAAGAAGGTTAAAACCTCTCATTTTGAGAGTCCAGCAGTAAAAAAATAAAATTATTGAAAATCATTAATTTAGAGGCCAAATAGTTAATGTCGTGATTCCCATAGCGCTGTCATGACATTAAACCCAAATTGGCTCATTCCACTTCCAACCCAAGAACTCGCAATTCAATCCCAACCTTCCGTTTCTGCATCCATCTTGGAATCTTGAAACCCTAGAACCGTAGTTTCTAGCAATACCCTCGCAACCTTCAATCATGGCAACAAACCAAGATAAAGTCAACAAATTTCAACAACAATCGATCGAACAAATCATGCTATAATGTCAAGCAAAGAGAAATAAGCTCACTAGATCCAACCCGCAAGTAAATGCTGAAAAAAGGAAAGTCCTAACAGAGGAGGATGAGCTACCTAAGAGAGAAGTAGCAAAGGAAGAAAAAGACTTCATTTCCGAAGAAGCTAAAGATTTATGGAACAAGGTGATGTGGAACAAAGAATTTATCTGCAAAAGAGGTTTTGGCAAATTAATTTCCCCATTTTTTGAAGTAATAGAAAAAGAGGTTGGGCATTCTTTTGTGAGCACAAAGCACATGGATTTTAAGCTCTACCAAGGGAATTCTATGCAAACATGGTAGGAATGAAGGAGGATTCTGTTTTCGTGAGAGGTGTTTGGGTGCCCTTCAACGATAGAAGCATAAATTAAGTGTTTAAAATGAGAGATTTCAAGCATGGGTCGAAATACAAGAAATTGTTGGAAAACCCAAATTATGAAAAATAGGAACCTGGGCTGACTGAGGAGAAGGAAAGTGGGAAGTAATCTAAGAAGAATCCTACCATGCCATCAAAATGGGAGCTCTGCTTAAGAGGTAAAGGTTTGGTTTTATTTTATATGTTCAGAATAATGCCTACCAAAACACCTGCACACGTAGAGTAGGAAGTTATCCCTGGCTTGTATTTTTCAAAGGATACAAAATAAGTACTCGTGGATACTAATCGAAGAATCAATCGTAGGATACCATCATAAAGAATAAAGAGGACTCGGTTCCTCACCTCGTCACTATTACTATACTTTGTTTCCTCATAGGTGAAAGAAAATTGGTGAAGAAGAAAGATGTCCCTGGCTCTCTAACCCGACTTCCGGGAGTGACAAGGGGACCAAAAGGAAGGAAGAAAAAAGAAGTGACAATGCTAGATGCAGAAACAGGGAAGGAGATAGATGCAAACCGGGGGATAAGAGAAAGTGGAGGAGGGTACAAAACAAATGGGCCCTTCCTAAACAAGAAAAAACCGTGACAAGCCAAATGCATCCTCTATTTCAAGAAGTACAAGTGAACAAAATACTCAAGTGTCATCTGTATAAGAGAAGGAAATGCCAAATAATAGAAATGTCAAACAATGAAAAAGAAATGGAGGAAAGAGAAACTGTTCGAAAGGCAACAAAGGATCAAAGAAGAATTCATGGAGGCTACAATGTATGAAGGAGCAAATATCGGAAGAAATTTGGAGAATAAGAGCAGTTAAGAACACAACGAGCCAAGAAACAAGAAGAGAAAGATGATAGGGAAGAATACGACATGCATGCAAGCTTTCTACAATAATCGCTCAAAAGAGATTTTTCCAATTGCTGGAACATCATGAAGGTGTAAGGAGAGAGAAATGGAAAATAACATGCTAAGAAAGATCGAGGGTTCAAGCATATATATAAAGAACTGCTCAAAGAGTTTGAGAAGATAAGGGAAAGAAAGAGATCGTGAAATTGAAAATAATGATGAGTATAGAAGGAAACATGGTTGGAAAAAGTATGGTCTTAATCAATCGGGACTTATCCAAGTCGCTTGAATGTATCTCCGAGGTGGGCTGAACAAATTAATCAAGTGGGGGAGGCAAGATACGCTCATTCGCAAGAGTGCAAACTGCAAATAATGAAACATCCGAAAAGTGCTGAATTTCCCTCGCTTTAGAGAAGCAAAGCGGAAATAAAATTCTTGTGTTTGATCCTCTGCAGCTGCTTTGATGTGTAATTCTCCTAAATATAGTAATTCTAAAAGGGCATACAAGAGAAGAAAGGGAAATTGAAGGTTTTAGCATGTTATACATATATACATTCCCAAAAATTTAATGGAAACTGATTTGGTCTATCGTATCATTCCTGCTTGATTGAATTCTCATTTTATAAGTATTCTTTGTGTCGTTAGATAGTTTCTCACTTGTTGAATGAAATTTGATTGTGGATAAATAGATGTTATTTGATTGTTAAGATATCTGAATTTCTTTGTTTATGTGTCATTTTCTTGCCAGGCAAGAATCAAATAAATAATTATGTTCTTTCTCAAGAACGTAAATTCGTAAATAATCAGATATGAACTATTAACTCGAAATTAGTATTGCTTGCATCAAGAACTTCAGTTTAGTTTGCAAGAATTGGAAAATTGGTTATCATGACGGAACAAATACTGGATGAAATAATGTAAATAGACAAGAAATAAATACAAGTCTTGAAGAAATAATACACCTCGGGTCAACAAAACTTTAGCGAAACTTTGACATGAATTAGAACATCTTCTCGGGAATTTCAAGATTGAGAGTCCATGATCCTAGAACTTGTTTGATTATCGGGACAGAGGCGAAATCTTAGGTGAAAAATAGCCAACAAGAAACGACAGAGGCCATCCTCGTGCATTGGAGCTTTCTGCCTACTCCTCAATAAGGCTTAAGCATAATAATATCTAGCTTCATTGATTTGAGCCAAATAAGCCTTATTTCTTCAATAAAACAACAACTAAAAACCGAAATTCCCTTCCTTTCAATAAACCTACAGCAAAGAGCCCATATTATCAGTTTCTAGTTCAGAAAAAAGTTTACTATAAAGGAAGAAACAAGTTTGGGGGAAAAATGTTTCCAAATTTTTACAATGAAGGAGGTGAAGAAGTAAAGAAGCAGAAGCTAGTAAAATAAGGAATAAGTTTTGTCTTGTGGCCTATTTCCTTGAACGCTAAGTTTTAGGGGTGTCAGAACACCTAGTACCCTAATGCCAACCGGTATGGGAGTTGCTACCTAAAAGTTCTAAGAGTAATAAAGCCTAAGAAGACAAAACATTGCACTATTCCCAATTCTAGAAAACAAAAGCAAAGGAGTTCAAGAAACAGCGAACTCGGCCCTAATAAAGTACATATGCAAATTCAAATTCCCAAAGAATTCAACATGAAGATGAATCAAAGCACATCAAGAGAATCAAGAAAAACAAAGAAGAAAATGGTGAAAGTCAAGGCAACAAGTATAGAGAAAAGGTGGAAATCCAGTGATTTACAACTTAAAATTTTCCATTATCTACCCAATTATCACTCAACATTACAAGCTTCGAAATTTACTGATTTTCAAGGTCGGATTTACCTACATTAAGGAGATCAATATGGAAAACAAGTTTGACTTTGACAAACGCCTAAGAAAACTCCTTAAGATTAATCCAAACTAACATGAAGATGAAAAGGATTAAAGACTGCAGACACACACAATACGTAACAAGACTTGTTGAATAAACTGCTTAAATACATTAGTTGTCATAATTTGCATGTAAGGTATACCATGTCTTATTCTCGAATCAAACTGAAATTTAAAATGATGTTGGTAGTCTCTAATCTGCATCGAAGGTGGAATGAGAAAGACCAAGGGTATGAATCGCAAAAAATGTCCTAAAATTTTCTAAGCTATTTGTTCGAGGACAAACAACTATTTCTTTCTTTCGCCGGACAAGCAAAATTACGTTGGGAATTTGATGAGTCTAAAAACTCATAGATTTTTTAATCCATTTTTCTGTTATTATGAGATAAATGGTTGATTTGTTTAAAGAAAATTTTGATATTTGATCAAATTTCATTTACTGAAAATACAAATAAAGAAATTTAGCAAAATCGAAGAAATCACTGCAAAGCAGAATTTTATGTCACGACTGAAATTTAAGTAGCGACAGAATGTTTCGCTGTTACCATTCAAAAAGCACTGGTATCAATAAATTTGGCTTTGAAGGAAGAAACTCAAAACATGAACAAGTGAAGTCGCGGACTTGGAAAAAGTGGAGGTTACACAAAGAAAAACGTGGTCGAGACCAGCGGAACAATCAAATGAAGAATTCATGTCGCGACATCACTACGTTGCGACACCAAAAGGATATGAATGGATGTCTAACACCACTTTGAGGGCGACAAGAATCCGTCTATGAAGCCACAAGAGAGGTATTTGCAAAAAGAAAGATAACAACCGTTTTAAATACAAAGTTCCATTTCATGTCGCGACATCACTCATTATGTCGCTGGTACATAAAATGTGAAGATTTTAAAGTACAATTTGAAGATAGAATTGTATATGGTCAACTGTAGCCAAATAGAAGCACTTACAAGAAACTGAACTTGCGACCTTTTACAAGTCAAGCATCAGAAATGATGTCGTGACCACTAATTTAGGTCATGACCACTAATTTAGGTCGCGACCTGAAGAAAAGCTGAGTAGAAGAAATTGATGTCGCGACATGCAACTGAGGTCGCGACTTGGAAAATAAGTGGGAAGAAGGAAATTAGTTGCAACATAGAACTGAGGTTGCAAACTGAAGAAAAGGAATGGAAGCAAGAGGTCGCGACATCATGATGATGGTCGCTAGTAAAATCGAAGATATGAAGACAAGAAGACCACCAACACAATCACACCAAAGGAATCGAGTCACAACATGGAAGTCATCATACAAATGCCAAAGTGGTCGAACCAAAAACCGACGTCGTAACTTAACCTCGGCCGGGAGAAAAGGAAGACAATGACATCGCGAACATGTAACCGAGGTCATGACATCAACACCAAGGAACATTGAGCAAATGAAGTTCTGGGACTCATGAACATGTCGCCAATTACCATCAAAAGTTGTTGCAAGACAAACTGGTTGCAACTTAAAAGAAAGAGGTCACGACTGATCATGAGCAATCAAGACAAGTCCATGTCGCGACATCAACTTGATGTCGCGACAGACGCTGAGCTAGGATTTTTCTGATCAAATTCCGAGCATTTCCTCAGGGATTCTACCGCATTATTTTTACAAGATAAATAGATGCCTTTTAGAATAGTAAAGCGTGCCTTCCGTCTCACTACCCAAGAAAAGGGAAAAGAAGAGGAACCCGTTGTATATTCTTTAGAGTAGAATTTTATTTTTTTAGTTTAATTTTTCGCTTTGAATCATAATCAGGTGCAAGAGATTTAGTAGAATGATTTTTAGTTCTGCTATTTTTCTTAAGTATTACCGCCTGAAAATTTATGAAATCTAGAAAAATTTATGGAATTCATTTCTTCTCAGTTTTATTGCAATTACAATGGTTGTGCGTGATCTACGCCATTTCTTAATTCGTTAATGCAAGAATTTAACGCAAATGCCGACATTTTACATTTAGTTACAAATTTCTTTCTTGCAAAATTTATGAGTAACACTGGGTTCTGGCTTTTTACTTAATCTGTCGCTTAATGGATAAGTTCTCAACAGTAGCAATCAAGACCACCGAGGGAATTGTATCTTACTGGATATCCGTGATGCCCTCCAAGTGATTACAGACTGAGATTTACGAAAGTCTGAGAGCATTCTTTCTGTGGTATGTTCACTACCATTGATCAACTATCATGGTTCGAGATCATTTGGATAAATCCCCTATTCGCTCATAATTGAAGTCGAGGGGTGTATTTAACAATATAAATAACTCCAGAGTTCACCTTAATCAGGTAAGTTCCAATCCTCGTGTTAGCTCGTGATTCAATCAAGGAAAAGGACGAACCCATGACCGAGGGTCGAGCCACCAATCGAAAGTAGTAGAAATTTTGGTGAAAACTTAGAAGGTAAAGCAAAAGTTCATTGGCTGGGTCAAGAAATGGGTGTGAAGTATTGAGAAAGAAAAACACCTAGATCTTGCAAGAAAATTTGGAATACATGTAGTTGGTTAGATCTTGTCTTCGAGATAAGCAAGGATATCTAATGAGTGAATATGGAGAAATCCAATTCCAATAATTGGGAAATTCGACAAAATCGATCCATACATAAAGCGTATGATTTAGTGCCTAATCGACTGCTCCATTGTATTTCATTGATGGTTTTCTCGCTTTCTCACAATGAAACCTATCTCACCCATTCTCTTATGATAATTTATTTTCATTCATTTACTTGTTTTAGCTTTAATTTGAATATATTCAATAGTATAGGGATTTTTAATTTGTGCCGTTTTTAGATAAAACCTTCATTATGAGTTTTGAAAGTCCAAATAGTATGAAATTCTTAGTAGTTTGGGTAGCTGGACTGTAATTCGCTATCAATCTACGTGGGAATGATACCTAGACTTCATTCAGATTTTACTACTAGATGACTCGGTGCACTGTAGTGTCATAGACTAATCCTTATTTTTAAATCATGAACAATTAAGAGAAAACTATTTTATCAAGCAAAATTATCCAAGTAACATGTACAAGAGAAGTGTAAGGCTCTTGTAATTACACTGAGGGGTTTTAGTCTATATAGAAAAAGGCAAACACCTCCTGCTTCTGGTACTAACCTAGTTTAGTTTCGTTGACCACCTTTAATGTAGTTAAGGACCCCATGCAAAGAAGGCCAACGTGTCTTCCAAAATAAAATAAAAAAGTGAAAAGAAAAAGAAAAGAGAAAAATCGCAACGTCATTTTAGAACCCGAGCATTACGGTCCGAGGGGTATACGTATGAAAAGCTTTAGGTGCCCTCGGTGCCCTGTTAACCGGGCCGGGAGCCACCGACTTAGTGTTCGTTACACCTGCACGGGTGGAGTGTAGCAAGTCAGAAAATGAGTCCTCTAATCATTCAAGTCCCGGTGAAACCTCGAAGAGCTCAGGTTAAAAGATCCTTATGACTTGGTGCCCTAAGCCCACCTGGTCAAGTCATTGGTGCATCCCTGCTACATGAACTTTCAGGAGGCTCTGCTTCAAGACAGACCCCTACAACACAAAAAAAAAAAGCTGTGGAATAAGAGTGGGTCCTGATCTATTTAGGGTCGGGTTAGCATGCTAGCCGTGGCAAAGAGTTGTGTCGTGGAGAGCAAATACGCTATTACTGAGAACCCATCAAACAAACACTTAGATTTCGTGGAAGTTTCCGGCTGATTCACTGAGATGGAGGCTCTTGATACTAATTTTGTATGGCATTCATTCTCTCAAGATAGTTATTGACAAGGCTTTGATGATTCTTACTAGGTTAAAGTATTACTCATTTACAACCTTTTGAAATACCATTTTTGTGAACATTATTTTGTTATCGCTTTTGTATGCTTCTTCTTTCTTTCTTTTCATTGCTAAGGGACTAAAGCAATGTGTAGGGTCGGGGGTGATTAGTGCCCAAAAGTTATATTTCAACCCTATATTTTATAGGTTTCAGCTCTTGTGTACTAATTCGTTATAATTAACCCAATTGACATGTTCGGTCCCTATTGCACTATTATCATTCCGAGGTCGTTTTTTTGTAGTTTTCAGAATCGAAGCCAAATCGCCGTATCAATCCAATCATAACAAAGTTCCGGTTGATTTCCATCAATTTCATATGTATTTATCACCTTCAAAGAAGTCTGAATGAAGAATATCAAAGCTAGAAGAAATAGAATAGAGCAGTGGGAATTGTAGCCGCAGGAAGCAATGAAACAAAGGATGAACAAAGTGAAAATTCTCATAACTAATTTTTCGCTATCATAACGAAATTACCGTGCATAATGAAATTTTCACTTTCATGACCGACTTTTCGCTTATGATAGCTGGGCCCCTATCATAGCGAATTTTCGCTATCATAGGGAAATTCACTGTGCATAGTGAAAAATTGAATTTTTGCTATGCCTGTATTTTTTCTGCGATAGCGAATTCAATTTGCATAAATAAAATTCGTCCCTCGCTTTTGTCTTCTCAAACGACCTCGCTTTTGTTTTTCTCCTTACCACCTCAGAATAGCTTTTGGTTTTGGTTTGTTTTCGTAATTTCCCTCGCTTCCGAGCCATATATGCTGTGGCAAAGGCTCAGAACATCAATCAAATTTGTAATAATTTTTGGGGGAAGCCACTCTCCCCGCTTTTCCCGCTTTCTCCCTTTCATTTTCTTTCATTTTCAGCCAAACACCCTTTGATGATGACAAATCAAAGGATGTTCAGCTAAACCTCCCCCATCCTTTAAGGGGAAGGCCACTGGGTGCCAGTTTTGAGGTAAGCCACATGTTCTCTTATTTTTCATGCGCGCATTTATGGGTATTTAAAGTCCTCAGATTCACCCAGTTAAAATCTTCTAGACCTACCTCACTAACGTATTAGGCAGCTTTTGGTTACAAAGGATGCTTATCTTTAGATTCATTGTCATCCAGCTTAGTTGTCTCCTACACCATCAGAGGTTTTAAGGGGAGATGTGTTTTGACCGTACATTATGCTATTTTGAAATGCTACGCTTAGTTTTGTGGTTTAGGTTTTAATGCCAATGAAGATCCGGCTTGGGAAATGACTATATGTCATTATCCCCAACACGAGGAAAAGACCCGGAGAACATGTTGATTTCCTCTTAGAACCCTTAAACCAAGCAATATTCAATATTAATGCGATATCTTTTCAAATTTTATTTCACTTTTGTTCCTAGTTTACAACCATTCTACCTCACTATTTTTAACAAAACCCCAAAATCCAAATTTAAATTCACCATTTTTGAGCTTAATAGTAAATCACAGCAAAGAAAACCTATCCCCTGAAGTTCGAATTCTATACCACTATAAGCATCATAAAGAGTTTTGCTACGACAATAGGAACCTAGGTTATAAATTTTGTTGATTCTAAGTACACCTACTGTGGCACGAATCAAGCTTCTTATGCCCTTTAATGATGATGGTGGAGGTAGTTTCTCTATCATTCTAATCTTTCCTCCGCCTACCTCATTCCTCCTTGCGTAAATCCTGTGTCCAAGCAATTGCGCCTCTCAGACACAGCAAAGTGGCACTTCTCCCAAGTCAACACAAGATTGGTTTCTTCACATCTAACAAACATCGACCTCAGGTTTTCTAGACAATCGTCAAAGGAGTTCCCCAATACTAAAAAGTCATCCATAAACACCTCAATTGTCTTTTCAACCATAAGAGTATGAGAAATATATTACTACAGGAAGGCCTGAATGTGCCTGGTGTATCAGATAACCAGTGCTAAGTATCGTCAAATGCAAATGCACCATAAGGAAAGTGAATGCTCGCTCTTCTCTAATCCCTCAGGCTGCTAATGATCCCGATTGCAACGTGAGAAACCCATCTAAGAAACAAGAGGTCTGGCGCCGGCTAACCCATCTAACATATGATCTAGAAATGGCAGTGGAAAGTGATCTTTTCGGGTAGCCTTATTCAATTTACGGTAGTCGATGCAAATTCTCCAGCTTGTGACTGTTCTAGAAGGCAGCAATGTATTATTCTATCTTTATCACTGCTGTTCCTCTCTTTTGTGCATAACTCATAATTTGATTCCACCTATGCACCGGTCTATAAAAAGGATAACACCTCAGCATCCATCCACTTTCAAATATCTTTACTGATAACTTCTTTCATGGTTGGATTTAGTCTCCTCTGTGCTTCCACTAAAGGCTTGTGATCATCCTCCTGCAGATCTGATGCATACAAATGTGAGGGCTAACTCCCTTAAATAGTTTCTGAGACAAGCCAAGCGCATCCTTGTGATCTCTGAGTACTCTCAATAGCTTATCTTCTTCTGCTGCTGTCAAAGATGCTGAAATAATCACTGGTAAGGTAGAAGCGTCCCAAAGATAAGCAAGCATACCAAATGGCTCTGAAAACCGACTGGGCCCCACCCTGTGTGGTCAGTTCAAGGATGGAACCTGGGTGTTCGGTACTTTTGCCTAAGGGTTCATAGCCTCTTCTCATTAGGCTGAAGGAGTCCATCCATTTCCCACAGTACTCACCACTTCTCTCAATTCCTTCCCGATTCACCTTTAATGCCATTCCAGCGGTCGTGAGACCACTCTAACTAGACACTATACTCTACTTCGCCTCTATCATTTAAGCATGTATCACTCTCTACTGAGTGTCTCATAGCCTCAAACACATTGAACTTGACCTCATCATCTTGTACTCTCAATTTCAACTCTCCCCTCTACACATCAATCATTGCCATACTAGTGGCGAGAAATGGTCAAGCGCAGGGACCAAAGACATATGCTACAAATTTATGACACACCACCAAAGGATCATTGTCTAATCCCCCAAAGAATAATGCCATGAAACTTCGTTTGTTATATTTCTTTGTAATTACTCATTAAAATCGGTTTCTTAAGATTAGATAAATTTCTTTCTCGCTTTGATCCAAGATTCTCGCAAGTGCACAGTCAAACAAGTACAAACGGATTTAAGTCCGTATATCGCATCCCACATGTATCTCTAAGAATTATCAATCAACTACTCCCGACTAATCAAATTTCACACTATTCGACTTTAAACGGCGATTGAAATCAGCTTTTCTTTAAAGCTCCAAAATAATGAAAAACTAAAAATAATTGAATTAATAACAATGAATTGACATCAAAATAATAAAATTACAAATTTGGGATCGGAATAGCTATCTTTAAAGTGGCATTGAAAATAATAAATTTTCCCACCTTTACCAGCACATCTTCTATGATTCCTTTAGGTTTTGCCAGAGTTCTATCTGCCATTTGAAGTGGGTAAATAAAGAGTGGATAAGCCCCCAAACTTAACTTCGAGGGAGGCATTAGCTGGTCTTCGGGGTACTGAGAATTGGTACTGAGGCTTCCTAATCTCTGCAAACTGCTCACGGAGGCTTAACGCCTGGTTGCACTCATGAATTGCAAAGATTTGATCTTCAAATGGTTGAGCCCTCCTCTTCCTGTATACTCTGGTTTCTATTTTCACTTCCTGTCATAGAACTCGTGGTTACCATATCCCCGCGAGGATTTTGTTCATGCCTCGCCTCACAGGCCCTCCACTATATGAAAAATTTTCTTGTTCCTCGCGCCGGATGATAGTGTGCCGGCAGTTAGGGATTTGGTTTGAAGTGATAACTCTCGCTCCCAAGTACTTAACCTCCTGAAGATCATAAAATAGTTCTTCAAGTACACAAGACTCCTCCTCAATAGTTCCCTCTCGATCGCTCCTATTTCTCGAGCAAAGCAGCATCTTCCTCGTCATTCATTCTACGCATGATGGCATCTAACTCGCTTCTCCATGGTCGCCATCTCGTTTCAGCCCATGACTCCTTCCTTTACCAATTACTCTTGAAAACTCGACGGAGCTTTTCATATTGCATTTCACAGTCTCAATCACCTCGCTTCTTCAAGACTTCTTACATTTGAATGCTCCACAAAGATGAAGCATCGATACATTCCTTGCATGTATCATTCAAGGCATGATACACTATGTCCATCCGGGTCTTCAAGTCTATTCCATGCATCGGCATCGCTTTCGAACCTTCAATCTCTCTCTCTATGCTACATAAAGGCCTCATCTTCCCCCCATTGAACACAATTATCTCCCTCCTTCTCTCCGAGGTGAGCCGACGGAGGAAGAATCTACCCAAGTAGTTTCTACAAGCTCCCTCCCATCATCAGAATCCATATGGTAGAGATTCATACCATGTGGCCGCCGTATTCTTAGAGAAACAATGCAATTTATGACCTATATCTCACCCCATTCAACTTCATCAGAGCCTCGCGCATCCCGAGAAACCTTCCCAGTGCTCATTCGGGGTCTTCCGTGGGATGACCCGCAAATTGTTGTTGTCGAACCATCAGACCGTGCCGCTTCAAGCAGGTGTTATTTCCGCATCAATCGTAGGTCGTCTCTGATTGCAAGAGTATTTATCCCGACACAGTCTCCCAAAGTCCTCCATTGTATCGCTTGATTGAGGCCTTCTGCCGCCGTTTTGTCTCACCACCTCGCTTTCATCTCGCCATAGCTGATTTTTTCTCGCTCTTTGCTTTTTCTCGCTTTCCAAAGTGTTCTCTAATTCCGCATTCACTGAATCGACAAGACTCGTTTCCTATGCATTAAAGTTTTTCCCGAAATCAAAACATACTCACATTAATAGATTAGTCGTTTTCAACAAATATTTTCTAATATAGCTATAAAGGTTAGGGGTGGCTAAAATAAATCCACCGCTTTGAAACGGCTTTTGTTCTTTTTTTTTCTTTTAAATGTCCAAATTAAGATTTCCTTATTTCGTCTGGAATATCGATTCATTAAATTCTTTCGATCCCCAAAGAATCGACGCCATAAAACTTGTTGGTGGACTAAAGACATATACAATTTATGACACCATTACCAAAGGACTATTGTCTAATCCCCAAAGAATAATGCCATGAAACTTGTTTCATTATATTTCTTTCGCAATTATAAATTCATTAAAACTCCATTTCCTTAAGATTAGATAAATTTCTCTGATCCAAGATCCTGCAAGTGCACAGGTCGAACAAGTAATAAATGGATTTAAGTCCAAATATCGATCCTACGTGAGATCTGTAAAAGAATTATCAATTAACTACCCTGACTAATCAAATTTCACACTATTTGAACTTTAAAACGGCGATTGAAATCAGCTTTAAAGCCTTAAAATAATGAAAACTAAAAATAATTGAATTAATAACAAATGAAATGAATACCGAAATAATAAAAATTACAAATTTGGGGATCGAACAGCTATCTTTAAAGGAGCATCGAAAATACAAATTATTATGAAACATCACTCACGCATTGCACTATACGTTGCTTAATGCACCACAGATTTAAAACTAGTCCAAGGAATAATACGATATTGAGTCATTGGTTGATCTCCAACCCCACCGCTCATTATCTAATCTTCACCGGCTTTCTCTCGAAGACAGAGAGTGCTAGATAACTACTTTTAACTGGTCGCCTTTATTATGGGTATTTTCTTTCTCAATACTTCATACCCACAACATGGACTCCGCAAACCCAAATTCTAAGATTAAGTCATTGTACGTGGGTTTACAATTATACTGCTTCTTCTCAAAATTAGAATAGCTCTTATTCTCTTTATTAGATCTTTGCTAATACGGATTGAATTCATTATTCTAATCGAAGAACTCTCCGCAGTTTAAATTGATAAAAGCCCAATCCATTCTCGTCTCTGGGCTTGGTAAGAGGATTTATCGCCACTTCACAGAGCAATACTAGATCAGCACATCAAAGTTAACATACCTTCGAAATTGTTCATTTCGTGGAATGCCTTCTCTCGTGTCACCGGGAGGGCCTCGAAATCGTAGCCGAGACAATCCTGCTAATGGTATGAGATTAATCGATATTGGATCAATAACAAAATACACAAGACCAAGAAGTAGATTTACAACCGTTCGCGATTAATGAATAAAATTTTAGAAAGATAATTTCTCGATAATAGCGCTAATTCAATGGAAGCCGGGTTTCCAAATCATCGATTACACCACAATAGCTTAATGGATCAAGAAAGCAATCAGAATAGGCAACCGGTAGTTCGAATTCCAAAATTTGTCCAAATCTAAACAAACTGCATAGTAATTTCAAGGAAAATGTAATTCTCGCATTCACTAAAATTTTAACAAATTTAACGCTCGTATTCAAATTTGCAATAAAGTACAAACTAATTCAAAATAAAAACAAAACAAAGAAAATTAAAATACAGGAGCCTTCAGCAACCCAGATCTCTTTTTCAAGTCACCAAAAAGCTGTGTTCCTTCAAGAAGAAATGCCAGATTTATAGGTTCTCAAGTCAGTCTCACTCATTCAATTCTTTTGACTTTAGTTAATCGCCCATTGGTTGTTGATGTCGCGACATCGGTTCTTCACGCGACCTTTGTCGTTTCGCCATGTCATAGAGGCTTTGAGCCTGGTCGCGGACGCGGTCGCCATTATCTCGCCGTTGTCATGACAAATGAACGATGTCACAACCTTCGCTATTCACAATTGATGTCGCTGATCATTTAATGATGTCGCCACCGCTTATAGCTTTGCGTCACGACCGCTTCGTTGTCATGACCTTAACTCTTTGTATTTGATGTCGCGACTCATCGGGGATGATGTCGCTGACCTTCTCGGTTCGTGTAATGATGTCGCGACCTCCGACTATCAAGGTTTTTCGAATTCCTTCACCTTTGTAATCGTTGTCGCTAATAACCGGGCCGAACCCCGACTCGTGCTAGTTCACCGATGTTGTCGCTGACCGGGATCGCTTGTCGCGATCTTTCTTTCTTTCGCTTCGCTTGTTGGCGATCAAGCACGATATCGCCGACCTCCTTTCACAGTAACCGATGTCGCCACAACTAGGTGTCATTTAACTTCTTCTCTTTTGCTCATGATGTCGCGGATCGCCGATCGATGTCGCATAACTATTCATGCTCCATCGATGTCGCGACTGATCGATAGTCGCCATTAACTTCGATGCGCGTCGTATGTCGCTGACTGATCGATGTCGCGACATCGCGTTCGGGCCATCAGACATCTTATGTCGCTGATTTCTATTTGGTGTCACGGCATAACCTGTCCATCGGATCAAGCGAATTTCGTCGCGACTCAAGTGATGTCGCGACCTCATGTCTTTTCTTCATCAATTCATAGTTGTCTCGACTCGAGTTTCGCTGCGCCAGCTCGTTCGCTTCACTACTTCTTCAAGGTAAATCGGAGTTTTCAGGTCGCGACCTTTATATGAATTTTCATTGTTATCAAGGCTTCAAGACATCGCATTCTTCGACTCGCGGCGCCTTTCCCCGCCGCAAACTCCTTCGTACTCAGCTTATATCATTAATACTCATCCACCTTCTACTCCTTTTACTTCAAAATTGCTCTTCTCAATTCCTCACGTATAGCAAGTTGGTGAGTTTTTCCATATTTCGCACATAAATCGGCCTTTTAGATAAAAATCAATTTTAAAATGGATCGAAAATGGATGACTTTTAAGCCTAATAAACCCCCAAACTTAAACCTTGCTTGTCCCCAAGCAAATAAGAGAAAGATTTGTTTGTCCTCAAACAAAAGGACATTTTTCCTGCAGTTCCAACCAATTTAATTGAAATACAAGAATTGCATTGTTTTCTATATATCTAGCTTTAAGTCCAGATGAAGTTTAGTTTCTACTAAATCAAGTACAAAACTAAATTGTTGAATTTAATTTATAAATAGTTTAATAATTGATCCAGTTTAAGAGTAGATTGGTTTTCTCCCTCTTGTCTTAGTGAGTCAATTAATCCTCTGAGTTCCTTCACAGTTTTGATCATTTCTGAATTTTTCAAATTCCATATGCTTGTTGTTCATATTGATCTCCACTAATGTAGGTAATTCCAACCATCAAGATCAATCAGGTCTTTCAAGCTTGTAATGTTAGGCTTGGGTCATGGGTAGGATGGATGGAACTTTTAGGTTACATTTACTCCAAACTCTTCCTTTCTTTTCTTACTTTAATCGTCGGCTTCCTTTTCTTGCAATCTCTTTTTTTGTTTGATTCCCCCAAACTTCATCATCGGGGAATCTTCTGATTTCTGTTAAACTGTTTGTTCCAATTTCACATTTGTACTTCATTGTTGAACTTTTCCGCAACCATTCGTGCAAACAGTGCAATGTTATGTCTTTTAGGCTTTCAACACTCTTAGCCAAACTCTTTGGGTTAGTAGCTCCCATAAATTCG
Source organism: Tetrastigma voinierianum (assembly GCA_016808115.1). Lineage (NCBI taxonomy): Eukaryota > Viridiplantae > Streptophyta > Magnoliopsida > Vitales > Vitaceae > Tetrastigma > Tetrastigma voinierianum. Next base: position 665,312 of record JAEQBH010000734.1, read on the forward strand.
CCTGGCATTGGTAAGTACTAGGTGTTGAAACACCCCTAAGAACTTAATCAGCCAAGAGAATTAGGCTACAAGACAAAACTTCTTCCCTTTAAGCTTTATGTTGTATCCTCTTCTGATTTAGATTTTTTTTTTCTTTCTTCACCCTTTTCTGTATTTCTCCTTAGCTCCCCCAAAATATACTCCCCAAACTTTATCTCTTCCTCCCTCCTTAGTTCGGGTAATCGCAGTCTTTATCGAGGATTAGTTATAAAGGATGGCTTCGATTTTCAATTGCTTGTTTTGAAGATAGAATGTTTGCTCAAATTCGTGAACTAAGGTGTGTATGCAAAAGCATATAAATAATGGTGGCTAGAATGTGGCTCAAGCCGCCAAGGATGGCCTCGTATCATTTCTTGTCAAGTTGTATCACCTAGGATTTCGCCTTGATCAATAATCTAACAAGTTCTAGAATTTGGCTTGTTGTCTCGTGAATAACCTTAAGGATGTTCTCGACTCATTTCAGCTTGACGAGGGGTTACCTAATCTTAAGGTTCACCAAGTTCATCGCTTATCGCTTATACTTCAACCCAAAAATATGTTTTGCTCCTTCAATTGTGCTATAATCTCCCTTTAACCCGTGACCTATTCCGCCTAAATTCAAGTCAATTATGCAATTTGTGTTTCAATTCAATTGCGTGCCATTCAAATTTCTATTCCGCAATTATTCAGGTTTCATCCTATCATCTAATCACTTACCTCAATTAGCTCATATTATGATATGTCAAAGATTTTCTAGCCTGAGCTTAATTTACCGTTATTCCTCTAGCAATTAAAGCAAAAGTAAACACACAATTTGACTTCAAACACATCAAACAAATTTATGATTTTATTCATGAGAATGTGCAAAAATGTTGAGAAATAACAGATAGAATGAGGTGAGATTGAAAAATCAATGAGAAGAAACTATTTTTTTTCTTTTCGAGGAGGAACAAAAGATGTGTTCGGGGGATCCATCAAGGGTAGCCGTGTCAGTTGAACTTTCAAACCTCCATTTATGTCCTCTTCTTCTTCTTGACATTTTCCCCTTATTTGTTCTTCAATAAAACGTTTCACAGAGATCAACTTTCTTATTCATATCATCTTGCTTTCACTCCAATGTGTTCATTGTACGCCCATTTCTCGTCATGACTCTAAAAATTCGATAGATTGTCGTTAATCAAATCCAAATTTTCCAAACTTATTTTTCTTTCTATAAGCATCATTGTCATCAAGCACTTTATCTCTGCCCTTCATCTTCTTCTCGAAGTCCCCAGACAATGACATATGTAGGAATTTAAACCCCTTGATCTGTCTTTGTTCGCCTCGTCCTCGAATCCCTTCTTTTACGAAGTTTTAGAGCTGAGAGTCTCGATCATACCGAGCTATCATAAATGATTCATTGCTAAGCTGCAATTTTTTCGAGGATCTCGATCTCTTTCCTCACCCCTTTTGAACTTTTCTTCCTTTTTATCTCGCTCCTCCTTTCGCTCAACTCCTCTCCCATTTCTCAGTCTTTCTCTTCAACTCTTCTTCATACATTTCCTTCTCTGTTCATTTCCTCTTCCCATTGTTTATCTCTTCTTCTTAATTCTGCCTCATATACTTCTTCTCTAAATTGCTGTTGGAGGCTCCATTTCTCTTCTCTTTCTTCCATACCTTTCTATATAGAAATGAGCATCTCCATTATTTGGTTATTTTCAAAGACCTGCAGCTTTCTCCCTGCTCTCCAAATCCCTCGTTCTCATCAAAGAGTCACGCGTAGGCGGTGAACCCATAGACTCTTACATCCGTCATGTCTCCCAGCACAGGTTCTCTCAGCCGTGTTTCGATTTTGTTCTTCTTGGTCTTCAACCGAAGGGTGTCCTCTTCTTGTCTTGCAATCTCCTCTTCATCTCCCGTAATCTCGTTTCCACTACGACCCTTTTTCTTCAAATTTCGTCCCTCGCTTCACCCCCGTCGTGCTAATGGGGCGGCGACTCGACACTCTTCTTCCTCTTCCCAATCTCCTTCACACCAAATTCTAATACACAACCTTGTGATGGCCGAAGCGAGGGATCAGCCCTTTATTTCCTTCTCGTGATATTTCATTATCGAAGCCACACAAATTTCAAAGATTAATCTATCGCCTTCGCATGGCATGCAGAACGATGGCTTCCCCTCGCTTCATCAGGTAAACATGTTGTAGAACTGCACGTAGCTTTAAAAATAGAAATCCATACCCTTGCTTCTTCGTCGATCTCCCCGCTTATAATCTTTTCCGACTTCGGCCTCATTTCACCTCGTCTCGTCGCCCCTCTAGCCATATCTTTCCAAGTAGGGTCATTCGCAACTTTCATGATTTAGATCCATGCTTTCACCCTCCATTCCGTACATTTCATTTATATAGTCTCACTCCATATGGAACTCAAACCCTCTCGACAAAAACAGAAGTTCTCCTTCTCCCAACAAGGCTGGAGTAAAATTCTTCTAACGACCGCCGCATAACCATTCATGTTCGTTGCACTTTTCCCACCTTCGTCTATCAATTCCTTGAACGGAGATGAGTCATTGAATCCTTTCTCCTACAAAACCCTTCCAAAGATAGTGCTTCTTCCAATTAGCAAAAGCTTATTTTGAGATGAACTTCGCCCCTCCTTCTTCACGCCTTTCTTTCCTTCCTTTCTATGTCGAGTAATCGTCAGACTCGGGTCGTTCGACGCTACCGTTCTCCTCGTAGGTTCCGTATGAACCTCCTCTTCTGCCGAAAGTATATTCCTCCATGATTTCGCTCGTATTTGAACGAGGTTCAAGGTTCTAGCCATTTAGAGAACCTGAAGGTTTTTTAGAAGTAGTTCTGATTTCTGTGGTTTGCAAAAATCGAAAACCAGGGAAGATGTGAAGAAGAAAAGTTGAATTTGCATCACGGAAGGAGATGATATTGAAGAGAGATTCTCAATAGTTGCAATTCAATTATTATTGTGGGCTATTTATTATTTCATTTATTTGCGCTGTCGCTTAATTTTTAAATTCATGCCGTTATCAGGTAGCCGTCATTAAATTTAGGGCAGCACTATTAAAAGCCTAACTGAAAATTTTTTTATGTCGCGACATAATATTGTTTGTCGACATAAGTTAACCTGTGGAGGACAAGTCACCCTAAGGTCGCGACATCAAAAATCTCAGACATTGTTAAGTTGTCGCGACCTTCATCACTCTTTCAAGGTTGAAGGAATTACTCTTGTCGCGACCCAATCGTTCTATCGCGACAGAAATTTCTGTCGCGACATAACCTTTGGTCGCAACCACCACTCCTTTCTTCCTTCAAGATCGATCGAGTCATTTACATCAACTGCATATTTCAGCTTTCGCCGCGATACAAGTTTTGTCTTTACCTAGTCCAGAATTGCCTCAAATTTAATGAACAGACATCTTTTCACTCTTGATTGATTAGCAGATTCTCATCATCAAATAAACCATTTCCACACAGCAATTCAAACATGTATACTATTCAATTTTCAAAAAATTTGTATAGGGAAAAGAATGCTCCCCTTTTTCAAATAGCTATTTCCTGTGAATTGCTGGAGTTGTCCTGGAAGTTTGCTCTTTTTCTCTCCTTCCCTTGCATTTCTGCATAAGCACTCTGCAACATTTCCAGAAAGGATTCAATTAAACAAAAATTAACTTCTCGAGTACTAACTAATCATTATAAGAACTAAAGAAAACAAAATCAAGGTGAATTATAAAAATCAAAGTCTAAAATTAGAAACTAAAAATCCTATGGGCGCCTCCCATCGCCGCTCGCCTTTGAGTCCTACCGGGACTTGTCGCTTTGATTTTCTCAATGAACCACTGGAGCTCTTCCTTTTTTTCCTCCCCGTTTGATAATGCTCACTTTCTTTGTCCATTGACTTTAAATTCTTTCCCCAAAGATCGCCTTTAATGTTATCAGCCCAAATGTAGTGCTTGACACTACCGTGTATGGTCCACTCCATTTGGATTTTAACTTCCCCGAAATACCAATCTGGAGCAAAAAGAAGAACTTATTCTCCCCGCTTCTCCTCCGAACTCTTTCTCAAAACCCTCCGATCATGTCATTTCTTTGTTTTGTCCTTCTTCTTGTGATATTCTAGCATTGTCGTAGGCTTCATTTCTCGCTCTTCCGCCTCATTCAGCTGAGTAGTCTCTCTTCCTTTGCAGTTTTAAAATCAAAGTTTAGCTTCTTGATGGCCCACATAGCTTTGTATTCTAGTTAAAGAGGTATATGACATGGTTTGCCAAAGACTACTCTGTATGGGGACATTCCAATGAGAGTTTTGAATGCAGTCCTGTAAGCCCAAAGTGCAACATCAAGTTTGGAAGACCAATCCTTCCTGCCAACTTAGCGCCTTTCTTCTGTGGATTCTTTTAATCTCCTTTGCTGAAATCTCTCATCGCTACTGCCTGGGATGGAGGCTGACTCCTTATATGCTTGATCCTATACTGCCTATGAAGTTTTGCAAATATTTTGTTTGCAAAATGGCTTCCCATCACTAGTGATAGTTCTCGGTGTTCCAAATCAAGCCAAAATATTCTTTGTAAGAAACTCACAACCTTATTAGCATCATTCCTTGACAAGCCATCGTTTTCCACCATTTGGAACATAATCCACGCGGCCAGTGATATACAGTGTTTCCAAATGATGGTGGGAATGGTCCCATAAAATCTATCCCCCATACATCGAAAATTTGCACCACCATTATGCCTTTTAGGGGCATTTCATTTCTGCTGCTGATATTTCCAATCTTTTGGCATCTATCACACAATTTGACCCATTCAGCACAATCTCTGAAGATAGTGGGCCAATAAAATCCAGATTTGAGTATCTTGTGAGCTGTTCTTTCTCCAGAAAAATGCCCCCATATGGTGATGCATGGCATTCATTAAAGATTTTACATTGTTCACTCTCTCGCACACACATCTTCCGATAATCATGTCAAGACTCTTTTAAATAGCAAAGTGGGTTATCCTGCATTTAGTACTCGTCACCCCGAGCTTTCTTTCCTCGTTGGTAGTCGAATTCTCGAGGAACTACTCCACAAGCCAGGGTAATTCACAATATCAAAGATAACATGGAAGTTGGAATGACATCTTAAACAAATTGCTCATCCGGGAAGTGTTCTCTGTTAATCTCTACTCCTCCTTTCTCGTTTCATCTTATACTGACAAGTGATCAGCTATCACATTGTCACACCCCTTTTTATTTTTAATTTTTAGATCAAACTCTTGTAGTAGCAAGACCCACCTATCGCCTTGGCTTAGCTTCCTTTTTGACATTAGATATTCGATGCCTCGCATGGTCCGTGTGAACGGTGTCATGGATCCCAAATGTACGGGGCCTGAATTTCTCACAAGCAAACACTATGGCTAGCATCTCCTTTCGGGGCCTGTGGAATAGCTTTCTTGTGCTTCAATAGTTGTCTCCGCTAGCATAGTATATGGCTCGAATATTTTCTTTCTTTGCCCCAATATAGCCCCATTGCGAAATCACTGCATCACACATTAATCTCGAACTCGATCCCATTACTATGGGTACTAAGGATAGGTGCTTCGAACTAATCCTGGATCTTGATTTCTTCAAAGGCAAATCATGGAGAATCATCAAAATTCAAACTTGTATTCTTCTCCAGTAATCTGCATAGTGGTCTGGTTATTTTTGAGAAGTCTTTGATGAATCTCCTATAAAATCCAAAGATGCCTCAAGAAACTCCTTATCCTTTATCACTGGAGGAATTCAAGGTTTTGATAATGGAAATCTCGGATCGTCCACTTATAGCCCTCGTAGCAGAATTTTATGACAAGAACAATACCTTCTCACCATGAAATGGCATTTTTCCCAATTCAATGCTAAGCCGTTGTCCTTGCATCTTTGAAATACTGCTTCCGTGCTGCTCGATTAATCGCTCAAAATCGACCTGATACACCGGTGGAAGTCATCCATAAAATCCTCCATGACTTCCTCAACCAACCGAGAATATCGACATCATACATCTTGAAAGTAGCAGGGCATTGCATAGCCTCAAATGGCATCCTTCCGTGCCAAAAGTACCATAGGGGCATGTAAATGTAGTCTTTTCTTTGTCCTCGTGCAATTGCAACTGCTGTAGCCCGAATATCCATCCGTAAAACAAAAATGATGTCGGGTTCCTCGTTAAATTTGCCTAGCATCCGATCAATGAAAGGTAAGGGAAAATGATCTTTCCCGTTAGTCAGGTTCAACTTCCCGTAATCTCAACAATGCATATTTTCCATCTTGTCACTGTTCTTGTTGGAATCAATTCATTTATGTCATTGCGGATCACAGTAAATCCACCCTTCTTTGGAACCACATGGACCGTGGCTAACCTAAGGATCAGTTCTAAATCGCATAGATTAAACCAAAGATTTAACCATTTGAGCACCTCCTTCCCGACTACTTATTTCACATCGGATCTCGCTCTCTTGATGTTCAACAAACTGGTTTGCATTTTCTTCCAAATAGACAACAGAGCACCTCTACACTACCGCGAAGGCCATGTCGCAAAGGTGGGGTGTCGTCACAAGGCACTAAGGCCTCCCGCATCACTCTCATTTTTGTTCTCCGTCTTGCGTCTTTTCTTCGATCAATAGCTTACTTTTTATTCTTATATCGCTGTGTCCTGTAAAACATTATAGTATGGAGGATTAGCCCAATATTAGTGAATATGAATGTGAATCATGCAATTGAGTTAAAAACACATAGAAATTTTACTGAAATGCATGAATAATTCACTCTGATCAAACATGTTCAAGAATTTAGAGAATTTATCATCCATCCTTGATTTCTCCAGCCTTTGAGGGAATGGGACAAGAGGCACATAGACTTTCACCTCCCTTTTCTTTTGTAGCTTTCCTCCCTTAGCTGGTTGCTCCTGCTACACAATATATTTTCTTCTATCTTCAGCCAATTCTGAATTGTTCTACTCACTTTCTTTTCCAGTTTCTTCTTTCTCTTCCCTCTCAATCTCTTCATTCTCTTATTCTTTTCTTTATAGAAGTTCTCTACCACTTCTTAGAGTAATTTCCATACAGTCCAAGGGATTCTTCTTTATGTCATTGGGAAAGGAATGCCTTGAATGGTTTTGCATAGCTAGGGCTAACTGCCCCACCTAAGTCTCTGGATTCTTGAGATATTCAATAGGATCGGGCCTCGAAACACATTTGTGATTGCTCCGACACACAGAGCCTCACAAAACTTGTCCATGAATGTTCACAGTCTTTTTTTTTTCTCTCCTGCTAGCTCAACGTATGATCTTAAAAGACTGACCTTATTCGCCTCGTTTCAACTCTTTGGCCACCCCGCTGCTACCGCCTCTGAAACCTTTGTAGCATACTATTGTCGAGGTTCGGTCCCCTGTCTAAGACTCCGCCGCACTCCACTTCCATAGGAAAAAACCTCATGGTTTCAATGCAAGTGTGTAGTGGACTGAAGGTTGCGACAAGCTTGAAATTGTAGCTACGCTGCCACCCACAACCGAGCCTCCACCGGGACAGGACCCTCATGAGCAAGTGTAAAACCTGGGAAAATTAGTCATTTTCAGGAAAAATGGAAAAATGATGATACACACAATTGTCATAATGTTTTAGGAAGCTCAGAAAATTTCTAGATCTGATGACGAATCCACTATGCCGCTGATTCGCTCAGAAACCACGACCTAGGAAAAGTTTCACAAACTTAAGATAGTTGGAATATTTTTACGATTTTCTGAGTGATAAGTCGCCGATGACTCCAAGGACAAGATTTTTATGAAAATCTCCGAAGTCAGGAAATGGCTTAAGCTAAGTTCATTTAGAATAAATTGAATTGAAAATGAATAAATTTTTTCGGGGTAGAAACGGACCCGAATGAGAGATGGACACATGGCGCAATGTGAGTCATGTATCCAAACTTAAGAAGAAAAAAAGAAAAAAGAAAAAGAAAAGTCATACAAAAAGAGGGAGAAGGGAAATTTTTGGGACAAACCGATAGTGGGGGAGAGAAAAGAAGTGAGAAAGAGAGAGAGAGAGAGAAGAGAGGGGTAGAGAGAGAAACTCTACCTTCTCTCTAAGATCTACGGATATCAGGCTGTCGATTTTCGTCGGAGCAAGAGGCAAAGTTGATCCACGCATCGCGAGCTACGCGTGGGTACTAAAATTTTGGAGTTTCGTCAAACTCCACGAGGTAGGGAATTTTCCTATTTTGATTATTTTTAGCATAAAAGCCATTTAATGGCATAGGTTTTCTTCGAGCAGTGACTAGTCGTGTGATTTAGTCCCAATATTTTGGGACTGAATTTTCGAGACTATTTTCATACGCCGGCAAAATTTTTAGACTGCTGACAGTCAACATAATTTAAGGACAATCCGACTAAATTTTTCGACTCTTTTCGACACCGACTAAATTTTTGGGACTAAGTTTGACAATCCCGACTGAATTTTCAGGATCAAGCTTTAATGGGCCCGACTTCTCAATTTTTGGATCAATGATAGTCCGAAAGTCGATTTTCGGATCGCTTATTAGTCCGCATAAGATTTTCGACACTTCAGCAAATCGACTCGATTTTCTGACTTGTGTGTGTTGTTTGCTTTTTTTTTATGTTCAATTGCAAAATTTTGAATATCATGTTGGTTGTGTGAAAATCATGTTAATGCATGCTTATGGATGCATTTACATGGAATTTATGATGGATGTAAATTAAATGTAGAAAATATAATTATCCAAGTGTTGAATATGTTGCATGTAGTTCTCATTTTGCATGGAACATGTTATAGTATGAAATGGCATCATTGCATTTCATATGCACGGGGACATCGCGTCAAGTCGTGAAAGTGTCGGAAGCGCGGCGTAAGCCTGCAGAGATCCCGAAATTCACTACCAAGAAAACACACCCGGATTTTGGTAAACTTGAATGAACATCGAGGCTAATCTAACGGGCTGAGTCATTGGGTGAAACACGACCGGGTTTTCACACTTGGCATCTCGCATGTGTGAGAGAGTCGACAGACTAGTGGTTATGGTACGAGGAGCCTCATCTCATGGCGACATGAAATATTCCATATAGATTGCATTTTCGTATGGAATGTGGTTTGATGTAATGTATGACATTGCATGCAAAATTTAGCGAGAGCAGCCCTTGTAAGATAATTTTTCTACTGGGCATTGCTCAACTCGTCGTGGGACCCCCTTTCATGTACACACTGCCAGGCCAAGGAGACTAAGGCCGACGAGCCGTGATTATGAAGGAGGATCGATGTGTGGCCTCATATTTCCTTTCTTGTAAAAAGTATTTTGTATAAAATAAATGTAACTAAATTCTTTGAGACTATTGTCTGCTATTAGCTCCGTATGTACTCATGGTAAGAGGGTTTGATCGGGCTCTTACATTGTACTAAGTGTTTTATTCTCATATTTGCACTAAATGTGAATGAATGGGTCCGGGTAAAGGGATGTATATTGGGGATACGAACAGATGGATCCTGTGTGGTCAATACTACTTCTGTTGAGACCTTAGATGGGTTATGATTACACTGTTATATAGGTTGTATGTTGGGTAGAGCTCCCCAAACAAATAAGACTCTGCCCGATTTGCGGAAAATACGGATCCATAAACGGGACAACAGTTGTGGTATCAGCAACTAAATTCCACAGAATTCCAATGAAGCCGACTCGCTTGTCAAGGGACCCTTGGATTTAGGGCGTCACAACAATTCCCTCATCAATCACGCATTTATGCTCTCTTCCTAGTGCATTTTCTGAATAGCTTCTCCTTTCTTGAGTATTCATCTTACTCATCAGTATATCCAGCTTGGCCTCTATAACAATCATCCAGTTCAACTCTAACATACCTCCTCTTTTCAATCTGCTACTACTCCCTGAAGTCTCAACTGGAGCTCCGTAGTTGCTCTTAGCCAAATCTTCAATGAGCTGGTTAGCCTCTTCAGCACTCTTCCTCTTGAATGCTCCACAGTAGGCTGCATCTATGATTCCCTTTGAAGAGTAATTCATTTGGATGATAGAAAATGTCAATTTGGGTGATTTGATCAATCCTATGCATTGGACATCTCTTCAGAAATTTCTTGTACCTCTCCCAAGCATTGTAGAGGCTTTCTTATTCTCCTTGCTTGAAGGCTATAATCTCTCTTCTTCTCTCTACAATGAGGGCTGGTAGGAAAAACCTTTCCATAAAAGCTTCAACCAACTCCTCCCAGTTGTCAACCGATCCATACGACATTGACTCAAACTAATTGGCTGCTACATCTCTCAATGAGAAGGGGAATAACCGGAGCTTGATAGTATTTAGATTCACCCAATTTAGTTTGACATTGTTTGCCATCCTCATAAATCTTCCTAGGTGCTCATTGGGATCCTCATTGGGATGCCTTGTAAATTGATGCTGCTGCACTATGGTGATTAGAGCAGGCTTCAACTCAAAGTTATTTGCCTTAATGGGTGGTTGTTTTACAGCTGAGTAGTCATTTCTGATGACTGGCCTCCAAAATTCTTCCATGGTCCTTTGTCTTTGAAGCCTTTCTACTGTTGGCTCTATTGGTACATGTTGATCAGTTCCTTCTTGATCTATCATAGCTATTGCTTCAACAACTCTCACTTTCCTCAGGTTTCTAAGTATCCAGTGGTAGCAGTTCTTCTTCTGGTCTTCTGTGCATGTAATAAATTCCTGAAATGGAAATACACTGAGATCAAGTGAGATCAGTAGACAACAAAAATATATTATGATGTGTGATTTTAAACTGATTTATAACATAGACTAAGAACCACAACTGACTCTTGACATAGCCACCAGAGATTATTCAACCCCAATAGTTTTGCTAAAAACTTGTTTGACTGAATATATAAAATCTGATTTGTAAGTAATAGTTTGCAATTAAAATTTGGTTTTAGTCTAAATCACTGCAAGTGCATAGGTCATACAAGTAATAAAGTGTACTAAATAAGTATAGATATCATTCCATCGAGGATTGATTTTGAAAATCTAAAGATTAACTACCCTCACTACTCAAGATCATAACTATTATAACCTCTAATTTTTGTAAAAATTATCTATCAAGAGAATTTGAATAAAAATATAAAGAAAATTTTAAAAATACATGAATCAGAGTGTTCACTAGACTGAAATAACACTGGGAATGAAATAAATGTTGTGACCATTAATTTGCAAGTTCCCAAATAAAATATAAATCATGGGATCTGAATTTTTGGATTTGTCCAAGAGCAAGGTAGTGTAGCAATGGATTTCTCCTCACACCACACATTTCACTCTCCAGTTTACCACATTTCTACCTCTAGATAATGGGTTTGAACGGTTACTTGTAGGACTTGATCCTCTCTAAGATCTGGCTGTTTTTCCTTCTCAGTACTTCACAGCCATCATCCCTTAGGACTACAAATTGCTTGCCCCCATATATAGGATAATGCAAGTCCTCCCCAAATTAAATAATACCTCAGCCATCAATTAGATAAGAATTCCCGCTCTCCTTTATTAGAATCTCAGCTAACACAAGATTGAGATTATTCTTTTTAATTGTGGTGAAACCTCTATGAATTAAACTGCTAGATCAATAGACGGATCTTATCCCTCATGAACACACTCTTGCTGTCGCCTAGGAGGGAACCTTGAAATAAGAGGTTAGATCTTCACCAATGATATACTAGAGTGATCCATAGAGTTCATTAGTTCAAATAATATTAGTGAAATTTACCCCTAAGTGACTGCTCCTTGCTCTCAGGTAGTCCATCTCTGTGTCACTCAGAGGAATTCCTGGAAATCAAAGCAGTGATACAGTCCTTTATGGGTACCAAACATTGATATTCAGAATAGTTTAAATAAGGAGTAATACCAGTTAACTTACTCCAATTTTCAAACCAAAAACAACATGATAATATTACAAACAATAATCGCAACATGGATTCTTCCTAGAGGGAGCTTAGCCTTTCAAATCTAGATCACAAATGACAATGACTAGTTGATCAGACAAATTCATTGAAATTGTAATCGAAACTAAAGATAAATGAATTCCAGAAAAATTCCCAGATTCCATTGAAGTTAAGACAAAAATTTAAGCATGATTTACATTCATCTAGCTCCGAATCCCAATTCATATCACTACTCTAATCTAACGTAAGAAAACTAAATCTATAAATCAAAATTAAAAAGAAAAAATAAGAAAATAAATGAAAATTTATATACAATAAGACTTCAAGTCTCCAAAAAGCACAAAAACTTGATGAAAGGCGGCTGGAAGTTGTGCACTACTCCCTAGGTGCTTCTATTTATAGGCTTCGATCTTGAGCTTTAAAAACGAGGCGAGAATCACGCACTTTGAAAAGCCCAAAAATTCTACCCTGGTTGATGATATCTGTTGACGGACCAAAGAACATATGCAAATTTATGACACTATTAACAAAGGACTATCAGATAATCCCTAACTACTCCATAAAACTTGTCGACCCGACCAAAGACATGCAATGCATTTATACACTATTGCCCAAAGACTATTGTCTAATCCCCAACAACGATGCCATAAAACTTGTTGACTGTATGCCTTAGCTATTTGATTAGTTCAAAGATTGTTTCAATTGGGGTAAATTGTTTACTGAGTGGTTTTGATCCATTATGCTGCAAGTACGTTTGATAAGTAGTAAATCGATTTAAGTCCGTATATCAACCCCACGGAGATCTCAAGAATTCTCGATCAAATACACCGACTACTCAAACTCTACACTATTCGACTCTCGATAGACAAGTGGAATCAGCTTAAAGCTAAAATAAATAAAACCTAAGAAAATTGAATTAATAATGAATGGATTGAATATGGAATACAAAATAACAAATTAAGATCGAATCAGCCGTAAATAGACATTAAAAGAATGCTACTGAAACATCAATTCCAGAGAATGCAATCGACCGTTGCCATTGAACCGCATATTTAAACTAGTCCAAGGAATATAATAGTGTAGCTGATTTCTCCAAACCCTACACCATTATCTAAACTCATCGCTTTCTCAAAGATGTAGTGTTAGATAACTACTTTTAACTGGGTTGCCTTGTTCCTCGTATTTTTCTTTCAATACTTCATAAATTAATGACATGGACTCAGAATCGAGCTCCCAAGATATAGTCATCACAAGCAGATCTACACTATACTGCTCCTCTTCCTCCAAATTAGAATAGCCTCATCCTTTACTTGATTAGATCTCAAATTTGGTCACTGGGATTAGATTTACTAATCGAATCGAGAGGAACTCTCCGTGTGCCTAAATTGATAAATTGCTCATCTCGCTCGCCCAAGTGAGAAGAGATTTATCGATTTAATTACGAGCACATTAGATCACTATTGCCAGTTCTCATACCTTTCAAAATTGTTCATCACTCTCGTGAATTCTTCTCAGGTCACTCAAAGGGTCTCCTCGAAATCGAGCTTGAGACAATTCCATTTACTAGTATGAGACACGATATCGGGATCGCACGTAAAAATACACAAGACCAACAAGTAGCTTTGCAAACTGGAGTTCATCATCACTAAATAAAATTATGCAGGAAAGATAATTTCTGACGATAGCATCAATTCAATGAAAGCTGGGTTTCTAAATCACTAGATTACACCATACATTGGCTTTGCCGGACAATGAAGCCATCAGAATCTAAGAATCGAAACCCGAATTCCATAAATTGTCTCGAATTCAAACAACCAGATGTTAATTTGAAGAAATAAGGAATTTGCAGATTCAAATTTTAAACTTTAACAAAGAACGCTCGTATCAAAATTTGAATGACATACAAACTAATCTAAAAATAAAAACTAAGAAAATAAAAGAAAATTAAAATACATGAGCCTCAAAGAACCCGTGATCTCTCTTTTAGTCGCTCCAAGCCATGCTTCTTCAAGAGCACCGTGGTATTTATGTGGTTCAAGTCAGCCCTAATTTCGATGCACCTCTTTCGGGACTCAGCTTAATCGCCTGGGCGAGTTGTTGATGTCGCGACATAGATTCTTATCGCGACCGTTGTCTTTCTTTCACCATGTCGCGAGCCTTTGCTCGTCGCGACGTGTCTTTGCGGTAGCCGGCGTCGCGACAACTTAAGCGACACTTTACCTTAATCGTGTAGATGATGTCGCGACAACTAAATGCTGTTTCACCTCAATCTCTCTAGTAGTGGTCGCCGCGACTCGGATCTGCACGCTGAATTCTTTCCTTCTCTTCTATCGTCGATCGCTTAATGATGTCACGACTCTAGTTCAGACTGACGTCGCGACAACCGTGTGTTGTCGCGAATTCCTTCTTTCCCACAACCGCTTGTTGGCGATCGCTGAATGATGTCGCTACCTTTCGTAGTTGATGTCTTGACCATCTCTCTTATCTTGTTGTCGCTGACCTTAGTTTCCTTTGCAGCCGATGTCGCGATCGCTCGATTCGCTGACGCATGTCGCGACCATCCGCATGTCGCTGACACACTCGCTCGTACCATTGTTTATCTTCCGTCATGACTTCTCGCTGGTGTCACGACCGCATCCACCGGGATTGGTTGAACGCTGCAACCTCAAGATGTGTGAATACATCAGTACCTTCACTGTTCTCAATACTTAATTTATTTTCTGCTGCCTACTTAATTTCTAACACGTCAATTACAGAAACTGAGTTTTAATAGTAAACCTATTATAACTGACTTAAAGTCAAAACAAAAGACTCAAACTTTGAACCTTGTTCTTCCTGCAACTCTCAATGAATGAGTATCAGTAATTCGTCTGCTCATCTCACTCTTTAACAAACTCGCTTCAACTCCCACAAACAGCTTGCAAAGTTTATCCAGTATCTTTATATAAACTGCATTTAAAACAACCAAAAATTAACTGTTAGACACCTTAAAGCTCATCACTGGAGATGTTTAAGATAACCAGATGCTAAATGTGATAATTATGATGGTTTTTGGCATTTGAAACTCATTAGTGAATTCAATCAATGATTATGAACACGTGATTGATACTTAGTAATGAACTCCATGTTGATTAATTAAGATGCTGCACATTACTTTCCAAAATGCTATATTTGATGCCGGAACACCTTGACTAGCACAGTACTTTAACTTAGTCGCTATAAGACTCTATTTTGATATCACCTTCTTGTGCTGCGACATTGAGCTGATGTCGTGACACCAACGATGTCGTGGACACCGTTTCTAAGTTATGTTTCAACTTGATGTCACTGATGTAATGGAGATTGCAGAAAGGTTCCTTCGTTCGATGTCTACATTTAATTGATGTCATGATATTGCTTATTGATGCTTTTGCTCTTACATTCTTGTCGTGATGTCTTGACATTGCTTGTAGTTCAATTGTTAATGTCGAGACATTACCTCTGCAATTCTGATCATTCCAGTTGATGTCGCGACACTGTATATCCGATGTAGCGATATTGGTCAGTTAAGTTCATTTTAACCACTTTAGGCTAATGTCACGACATTGTTGTGATGTCGAGGCATTGTTGTGATGTCGCGACATTGTTGTCCGATGTTCTGAAGCCCTCTTTGAATGTCATGGCTAATGTCGTAACATTGCTGGTTCAATGTCGCAACATTGAATTGGTCTCACCACCTTGGCTACTTTGGTCTGATGTTGCCACGATGTCTTGGTGATGTCGCGACATTGGACAACTGATAATATCACTTAACAATCCTTCCTGGTGTTGTGACATTGAGTTATGATGTTGTGACATTGAACATTTCAATTCTTCTCACTGTAGCCAATGTCTTAGTCATGTCATGGCGATGTCGTGACATTGGATGTCTTATGTAGTTTGATTACTGAGGTTTCTTCTGATGTTGCGACATTGGCATATCTTTGCCTCCCTCTTCAACCGATGTCGCAGCTATGTCGTGACATTGTAATAGTGTCAAGACCTCCTCCACACAGTGTCGCAACATTGGAAATCTGATGTCACGACATAGGCCCTTTTTCTGTACAATTCTAATTTATGCTCCATTTCTGCTTAATTTTTCTTCTTTTCCTCACTTTCTTGCAAAACATAAATCTAGGTGAAAACTCTATAATTTTACATTAAACTGAACTTTTAAGCTAGAAATATACTTGAAAATTTGGCTTCAAAATAGATGAGTTTTAGACTCATCAATGTGCTTTCATAAAAGATCAGTAGCTAAATTAGCTATTGCAGTTAAAACTATATTTGAAATTTTTTTGATAAAAGATAAAAGAGAAATGTCCAAACTAGCAATTTTTTTTTTGGTAAGAATATTAATCTTTAGACTTTACTTCATTTCAAATACGTGATAACGGTGCCAAAAACTTGTTATTAACTTTGATTTGTTAAATAGACCAAAAGATGTGGGATCAACTCATTCCTAGCTCTGCTACCAAAGACTTTCTAGTCCCTAACAACAACACCAAAAACAACTTGTTGACACAATAAATATAAAGTCTATTTTCTACTGTGTAAGTAATAATTTGCAATTAAAATTAGTTTTGGTCTAAATCACAGCAAGTGCACAGGTCATACAAGTAATAAAGTAGACAAAATAAGTCCGAATATCGTTCCCATGAGGATTGAATGGAAAATCTAAACATTAACTACCCTTACTACTCAAGATTATCACTGTTTGAACCACTTATTTCCAAAAGATAATTTATCTTTCTAAAATCAATTGAAATAAGAGATAAAGGAATTTTAAAATACATATGATTAGAGAGTTTACTAGAAAGAAATAACATTGGGAATGAAATTAGTGTTATGACCATCAATTTGCAAGTTTCCCAAGAAAATATAAAGTGTTGGAAATGAATTCTAGAGTTACTCAAGAGCAAGTTAGTGTAGTATTGGAATTTCTTCTAAACCACACATTTCACTTTCCAGCTTACCACACTCCTATCTCTAGGTAATGGGTCTGAAGAGCTACTTGTAGGAATTGATCCTCTTAAGTTCGACCGTTTCCTTCGCATTTCACAACCATCTTCTGAACTAGAAATTTCTGCCCTTATAAATGTGGTAATGCAAGCCCTCTCCAATTTAAATGGTACTTTGGTCATCAATTAGACAAGAATTCCCTCTCTCCTTGATTATAATCTTAGCTAACACAGGGTTGAGTTTATTTTTCTCAATTGAGGTGAAACCTCTCATAATTAAACTGCTAGAGTATTATGTGGATCATATGCCTCGGGAAAACACTCCTGTTATCACCTAAGAGGGAACCTTGAAGTCAGAGGTTAGAACTTCACCATTGATGTACCAAAGTAATTCTAAAAGTTCATTAATTCAAATAATTTCAATGCAATTTACCCCAAGTGACTGCTCTTAGGTAGTCCATCTCTTTCACTCAGAGGGATTCCTAGAAATCAAAGCAATGATACAACTCTTTTTGGGTACCAAACATTGATATTCATAAGAGTTCAATGTAGAAGTAACACCAGTTAAATCACTCCAATTTTCGTACCCAAAAAAACATTAAAACACCGCAAACCATTATCCTAACAAAAGATCCTTCCCAGAGGGAGCTTAGCTTTCCATTACTAGATCACAAATGACAATGAGTAGTTAATCAGGCAAATTCATTTAAATTGTAATCAAAACTAAAGAAAAATGAATTCCAAAAAAATTCACATATCCCATTGAAGTTCAGACATAAATTAAAGCTTGATTTACATTCATTCCAACTCGAAATGTTAATTCAAATCACCGCTCTAATCTAAAATTAAGAGAAATCTAATCTAAAAAATAAATACAATTAAAAATACAAAGATAAAAAAAATAAAGGAAAAATATATACAAATGAGATTTCAGCTCCCCCCAAAAGCACAAAAACTTATAAGATCGGCCATAAGTTGTGCATTGGTTCCTAGGAGCTTCTATTTATAGGCTTCAGATATTAGGCCCTAAAAATGAGGAGAAAATCATGCCCTTCAAAGTTTTAAATTTCATTTCTAGTCATTGATGTCGTGAGTGTTGTCGGGATGACGCCGCGAAGACGAGTCGCTATGTCTCGATTGAATTCTGATGTCACGACATTAAAAGTCAGCTGGGCAATTCTAAATTTTCAATGGCTAGTCAATGTTGTGGCAATGTTGTGATGCTGTCGCGACATTTAAGATGCAATATTGTAGATCAACTCTGATGTTGCGACATTGAGTTAATGTTGTGACATTGCTCTTCTAGTGTTGTAACATTGAGTTGATATCGCGACATTGCTCTTAAATGTTGAGGTTACTTTTTGATGTCGTGACAATGTCGCGACACTGCTTTTCAGCTCTACTCACTTTCGTTGATGTCGCGACATTGTCTCTTTAGTGTTTCAACTTAGATGCTTTAATCTGATGTCGCGACATTGCTATAATTCTCTATTTTGATGTCATGACACTACTTTGATGTCGTGACATTGCTTTGATGTCGTGACATTGATGACTGGTGTTTTTTCTCTTATAACCTTGCCCTAATGTTATGACATTGCTTGTAAGTCATTTGTTGACGTCGCAACATTCTTCGCATGATATCCTAAACGTTAAGGCTTTATCCTGATGTCGTGGAAATGTCGTGACATTGCATTCTTCTGCTCTTCTTTATCTAAGCAATTTCTGATGTTACGACATTACTCTTGTTATGTCCTGATGTCACGACATTGAGTTCTGATGTCTTGAGAGATGTTGTAGCCTATGTCGTCCAAACGTCGCGACATTGCTCTTATTATGTCTTGATGTCACGACATTGAGTTCTGATGTCTTGATAGATGTTGTAGCCTATGTCATTGCGATGTCGCGACATTAAAGTAATTGTTCTGAAACTCTCCACACGATGTCTCGACACTGTTTATCTAATGTCATGACATTTAATTTGAGTTATGTAGTCTTGAGTGATGTTGTAGCCTATGTCGCGACATTGCAATATTCTGACCTATCTATTTCAACAAATGTCGCGGCGATGTCGCGATATTAGAGTAACTAGCATGACACTCTTCATACGATGTCACAACATTGTTCTTCTGGTGTCGCGACATTGCGACCTTTTCTTCATTTTGTTCTATTTTTTTCTGCTTTTCTGTTTCTTTTCTTCAAATTTATGCAAAACATAAATGTGAGTGAAAATTTCATAATTTTACATTGAATAAGACTTTTAAGCTTGAAAGATACTTGAAAAATTGGCTTCAAATAAATGAGTTTTAGACTCATCACCCACATCATCATGCAACAATCGAATCTCTAATGGCAAAGAAAGATTGATTCGTGCCACAGTAGGAGTTCCGGAATCAACAAAATTTATAACCTAAATTCCTCCTACTACCGTAGCAAAGCTACTACAGTATAGTGGTTCTAGGGTCGAACACAGGGATGAGTTTTCTTCGCACAGATGATTTGTAGTGAGGTTCAAAATGGTGAATTTGGTTTGGATTTTAAGGTGGTGATAAAAACAGTGAGGGGTATTGTTTGGAAAACTCGAAATTTAAATAAAATAAAATGTAAAACAAGTATCCTTGAAGTGTTAGGCTGCTGGATTTGGGTTCGAAAAGTCACCGAGGGGTTCTCGAGTCCATTTCCTCGCGTTGGGGAGGATGACCTATAGTCATTTCCCGAACTGGATCTTCATGTGGCTATAAAAACTGAACTCTAATAAAATTTCTTTTGAAAGATGGCATTTATTGAACGTTAATGGCCTCAAATACTGAAATCCCATCTCCTCGACTCCATCTTACAAAGGACTAATAAATGTAAACTAATGAATCTCAGTGGATCTAGCAATAAGCATCCACTGAACCCTAAAAGATTGCCAAGTACAGGTCATTCAAGATGCATCGAAGGGATTTGAACCTAGGGTTGAGAGGAAACACAAAAACTACAACAATCACCAGCGTTGAAACTGTGAGAAACCCTCAGAACCCTTGGAACCCTCCTCCAATAGCCTTCGTCTTCAAGGATGAAGGGGGTTTAGCCACTCATCCTCCAAGTTGTCATCCTCGAGGGTGCTTTGTCCGCCGTAAAGTGAGAGAAAAGGGAGAAATGAGAGAACTGAAAAGAGTGGGAGATTTAAAGCTTCTCGCCAAATTTATTAATGAGCAAAAAGTCATTCAAGTCATGTTGTAAGAGAGCTTATATACTCGCCTCACCCAAGCAAACATGTTAACCAAAATCAAAAGCTATTACAAGGGATAAATGAAGAAACCAAAATGCAACAAAAAAGTCAGCAACATGCAGAAAGTGAACAAGTGGTTCACAGAAGGAAATTTCAAGAACTCCGCGAAATTCCCGCAGTTATAAATTCGCGAATCCCGCAAAATTCCTGCAATGCTCCATTTTCATGCATTTTTTGCTCTTCTTCCTTCCGGGTTTCCGACCGCACGCCAGTTCGACTCAATTCTTCGTTTGGATCGATTAATAATTTTTTGCATAAATAGCTTCAGAAAACTGGCAAAATTAACTACAAATGAGATCAGTAGAATAGCATGGACCTTAATGTGCAAATCGAGTCAATTACGCTGATTAGTACACAAAAAGTGCTCAAAACGTGCAATAAACAGGGCTCAAAATAGCACTTTTTGAGCACTAATCAAAGATGCCAAAAGAATACTGATTAGGTGAGTTTTGTTGCTACAATAATTTAATTTTTAAATTAAGGACAAGAAGGGGAGTGACAATGTGACAGCATATCACTTGTCAAGATTAGAAAAGCCTACTAAAAAGGAAATAGGGAATGAAATGGAAGAAAATTTCCATGATGAGCAGCTATTTCAGGTATCAGTCCAAATACCCTGGTATGCTGATATTGTGAATTACTTAGCTTGTGGAATTATGCCACCATAATTCAACTACCAGCAGAAAAGAAAATTGAGGAGTGATGCAAGAGTTTATATATGGGATAACCCACTATTGTTAAGAAGAGGGGAAGATCAGATCATCAGAAGATGTGTTCCAGAAGCTGAACAAGGTGAAATTTTGGATAAATGTAATGCATCACCGTATGGAGGACACTTTACAAGAGACAGAACAACCTAGAAAATTCTCCAATCAGGTTTTTACATGCCTACTTTATTCAAAGACTATTCTGAATGGGTAAAACATTATGAAAAATACAAGAGAATGGGAAACATAAACAGAAGAAATGAGATGCCTCTACAAGGGATCCTGGTGGTGCAGATTTTTTATGTATGGGGATAGATTTTATAGGACCATTCCCTCCCTCATTTGGAAACCTATACATTCTCCTTGCCGTGGATTATGTATCGAAATGGGTGGAAGCTATAGCTTGTCCTAAAAATGATGCCAACACAATTATGGGGTTTATTCAAAGAAATATCTTGAGTAGATTTGGAGCCTTAAGGACAATCATTACTAATGAGGGAAGCCTGATTCGAAACCAGTAGGGGTATCCGGATTGCTATTGTAGTACAGTAGCTCTAGCGTCGAACACAAAGATGGGTTTTCTTCATGTAAATGATGTGCAGTTGAGTCTAAAATGGTGAATTTGGTTTGGATTTTAAGGTTTTGGTAAAAACAGTGGGTTGTGATGGTTGAAAACTGAAAATAAAATAAGTTAAAATGTAAAAGAGAATTCCTTGATGTGTTAGGTCACTGATCTTAGGTTTCTAGGGCAATTGAGGGTTTATAGGGCAATTGAGGGTTTCTTGGGGTCATTTCCTCGCGTTGGGAGGATGACCTGTAGTCATCTCCCGAACTGGATCTTCATTTAGCTATAAAAACTGACCCTTATTAAATCTCTCTGAAAACGCCATTCACTGGCCATTAAAGCTCTCAATCATTGAAACACAAATCTCCTTGACTCACCTTCCAATGGCTCATAAGTGATAACTAACGAACATCGCTGGATTTAGCAATAAACATCCAATGAACCCAAAAGCTTACCAAGTAATGACCATTAAAGGTGACTCAAAGGGATCAAAACCTAAAGTAAAAGGGAGAACAGTAAGGGCAGTGGATACCTGAGTGAAAAACATGGAACCCCTTAGTCAACCTCAGGATCCCTCACCCAGTGGCCTTCTACTGCAAGGAGGAAGGGGTTCTAGCCGCTTATCCTTTGAGTTGTCATCCTCAAAGGGTGTTTGTCTAGTGAGAAAATGAGAGAAAGTGAGAAAATAAGTAAAAGAGGGAAGAGCTGAAAGCTTCTCCCCAAAAATATGTACAAGGTAAAAAGTATCCTCTATAATGTCTTCTCTGGGGGCTTTTATAGCCAAACCCCAATACAAAATACCAAAAAAACCAAAACAATAACTATTACAGGGGGATAAATCAATAACACAATAAAAAGGACAAAAAAGTAAAAATCCAAAAAAGATGAAATGTTGTTGCAGTTACGAAAATTCAGTTGCCTTGCGTAAATTCTCGCGAACTCTTGCGTAAATTGTCAAGGTGCACAACTTTCATTCATTCTTTCTTCTTACTGTGCCAAGATCGCAACTCGGATTCTTCATGTCTTGACTGTAACTCTCGTCTCAAGATATATAGCCCTTAAAACAACCAAACTTGCCACAATTTTGGATTAGTAGCCTTGCTATGTCCTTAGTATTAATTGGGTTAATTAGGCTGATTACTACACAAAAAGTGCTCAAAACCTGTATTAATAAGGGTGTAAAATAGCACTATTTGGGTAGTAATCACACCCCCAATCGACACATTGCTAGTCCCTTAGCAATGAAAGAAGAAGAAAGCAATCAAAAGCAAGATGAACTATATACATCCACAAACAAAAAGTTTTAAAAAGTAAGGAGGGTATAAAACACAACCTTCAGTAAGAGTCATCAAAATCCTACCCAATGACTGTCTCAAAAAGAGTAAGCGCTATGCAAATTGAAGTATTAAAATAGTGTCAACTCCTATAGAACCAACCTGACACCTTCCACAAAAACCTAAGTGTTAACTTGATTAGTTTTCAAAGATAATCTATCAAATTGTTCTCTCCCCCCAACCTAGCTCTTGTCTATACCTAGCAACCGAAACAACCATAATAAATAAGGACCCACTTTTATTCCATAACTCCTTTTTTGTTTTTTGTTTTTTTTTTGTAGGGGTGCAATGCCGAGGGTATCGAACTCACAAGTGTCCATGTAACGAGGGTCCACCGATGACTCCCAACTAATTAAGGTTTAGGGCATCAAGTCATAAGGATCTTTCGACCACTAACTCTTCAAGTTTCACCTCAGACTCTTAATGAGTTCAAAACTCCAACACCTACACATTGCTAAACTCTACCTTATTCACCCATGTAACGAGCATAGAGTCGGTGACTCCCAACTAGTTGGTTTAAGGCATCGGGCTTTAAAGAATTTCGCCATATACCCCTCGAATCGTGGTTGGGTTTCAAGACAAAGCGTCACAATTTTTATTTTCTTTTTCTTTTCTCTTTTTCTTATTATTTTTTTTTAAAGACTCATTAGTCTTTTATTCAAGGGTCCCGACCTATTAATGTGACACCCCAAATCTCTGGGGTCCGTTGACAACCCGTCAACTCATGTGAAGATCGGATGCCTGCAACCGCACACCACACATTTAGTCCCCTTTTTCCCGTAGACTCAGATTTAACGGAAAATTCCGGGCAGAGTCTCCTTCAGACGGAGCTCTACTCAAAATATAACCTCTGTGCATTTTCATGGTAACCCGTCCTAATATTATACAAAGATTCAAGAATCGTCCACATAATGAGTAAAACAATAGGCTCATTTATCCATATAAATACAATCTATATCACCGCAACTACCAAGAGTTATTACAGCACTCTTAATACAAAACATTATATTAAAACTAACATGTTCTAATATAATATACAAAACATGGATCAAGGCCACAATCCGACCTGTTTCATAATGTTGGTCTTCAAGGAGCACCGTTTGCCTGCACATGTCCTGTACCTGAAAGGGGGGTCCCACGACGGCGTGAGCTAACGCCCATTAGAGATAACCACGTTGCTCCCACCTAAATGCACATGAATGGTCAAACAACTAAGCACACACCAACCTAGGACATGCAATCCTAGCACATAATCCTACTTGTCATGAATGAGATGCGACTCATCATGCCCCATGTATCAAGTCCTCACCGACTCCCTCAAACATGCATTTTTCCATGAATGAAATCCATTTTCAAACAAAGGTATTTGTGTTTCATCTTGGACAATCCTCCGATATAAATAGTGGACACACCCGATAATCTATATTTTGTGGACAACCTCCGATGTATATCAACTCCGCATACTCGAACATCGACATTATACGACAACTCGGGAGATGTATATCAATTGGGCATACTCCGACAATTGACATTATATGGACAACCCTCCGATGTATATCAATTGGGCATATTCCGACGATTGATATTTTGTAGACAACCCTCCGATATTGTAGTGGACATACTCCGATAAATAATATTGTTGGTCAACCCTCCGAAACAATTTTCTCAAGAAACCACCTCATGCACTCACTCCTACTGTTCTAGGGTGCCCCAATGCATGTGAAATGAAATGAGCCATTTCCATTTCCTTAACTCGTGCAACACCATGAAAACCTTGGATTTCCATTAGACTTTGTCCAAAGTACGAGTCCACAACCCATTCACCAAGGATGGTGAATGACAACGACTATGCAATCACACCCAGACCATGCGATGTCCCCCTGCACCAATACAATGCAATTGCGCCATTGCACTCTAAGTCATGCTCAATGTATAAAGACCTTTACATGGACACCCTATATCGTACATTCCACCGTGTACCATGGACACTCATGTCTAATGCACACAAAAGTCCATACATTCATTAAATGTTAATATACATGCAGTCATACTAACATTTATCACATTCATGTCAACACATCAAACAAGCATGCATCAACATCATTCTGACTACTACTTAGACAAGTAATGTCAAACTCAAATCCCTGGGACTACATCATGGCGTGATAATGCCTAATAAATCCAGCCTACAACATGCCAGCACAGCTTTCATGTTCACACGAAAAACATAACAAACCCAATATGTTAGAGCACACGTATTGATATCCAAGAACAGACACCTCTTGTTCAATAAATAGCTATTTAATCAATCTCAAAAACACATGTTAATATTTCCATCAAGTCACACGGAAGTAATGACACACCTCATTTCCTAGGCTATTAATTCATGGCATATCATGCACCTAGATACTGGCAACCGCCGCCAAGTGTAATGGCCACTTCAGCACACAACTCCTCACATCCACACAACCAACAATTAGCACACTTGTCGTAACAATCAATTTTTCAACAAGGATGTGAGCACCAGTTGCCATTAAAAAGCATATGGTCAGATTCTAGACTCCAAGAAATTTCCATAGAGTCAAAGAACACCCTAAACGAAGCTTCGACGAGAAAGTTATGGTCGTCCAAAGTTGGAGGCCTCGTATGAACAGTAATTGACGCGCACCAGTAGGGACCTAATGTTTTTCAAAACATTTTTATCGAATATGAGTTCAAATTTTATCATGCTATATATGGATGGATTCTACACTCAAAGGGATTTCTATACAGTCTAAGAACACCCAAAATGGAGCTCGGACGTGAAAGTTATGGCCGTCCGGCTAGAGTCTCAGATGAATAAGGATCGGGCAGCAAATGGAAACCACGAAATCGCTTTCCTGACTCCTTTAAAGCTCCCGTACATGCTATTTTCCTACCCAAACTCATCCCGTAAACAACCCTTTCACCAGGCAACAAACCCATCCTAATTGAATACACAATTAAGCCATAAACATGGCATAAAACCCATCCCAAACTCAGCCCGAAAATCAACTTAACAAAAACAACTCCAAATTAGCAAAATACGATTTTTGTTTTCGGGAACACGATCCAAACAACCCTTAGGGTCCAACCAAGACCAAGACAACATTTAGATGAAATATAAACTCAAGTAGGAAGGTTCCCTACCTCTTGAAGCGAAGACGAAACTTTTTGGAGTACCGAAGACCCGAGACCCACGACCTTCCTGAACTTCGGCTCGAATCTTCGACAAAAATTCTTGATTTTGGTGTCCACGCGTTGCCCTCGACGAGTA
The DNA here is from genome assembly GCA_016808115.1 of Tetrastigma voinierianum. NCBI lineage: Eukaryota > Viridiplantae > Streptophyta > Magnoliopsida > Vitales > Vitaceae > Tetrastigma > Tetrastigma voinierianum. The sequence continues at coordinate 691,386 of JAEQBH010000734.1, forward strand.
CTCCGACTTTAAGTCTTGGCCCGTGATTAGTACCCAAAAAGTTCTATTTTGAACCCTATTTATTATAGGTTTTGAGTGCTTTTTGTATACTAATCATTATAATTAACCCGATTTACACATTACGGCCCCTACTATTTTAATGATCACATTTTGTGGCAAATTTTGCAGCTATGAGCCATTCATAGCCAACATTGTCGAGTCGATCCAAATACGAAGAATTTGAGTCAAACTCAACACCATAGATCAGAGACAAGAGGAAAGAAGAGCATAAATGGAAGAAATAAGAAAAAAGAGGATGCAAGAAGCAAAGCTGCAGGATGCAAATGGGAGCCAGAGGCGCAGGATTTAGAGAATAAGGAATTCCCTCGCTTATGCACAAGCCGCTATCTTAGCGAAATTTTACTATGCATATTAAATTTCCAGTGTCTCTCTGCAGAGGCTTCCGCTGTTGAAGCAAATTTCGCTAGCTTAGCGAAAACTACTGTTCATAGCGAAATTTTTTGTTTTCGCTATTTCTTGCGCTTTCTATATAAATAAATTCACTGCTCATAGCGAAAATCCCGCCTCGTGTTTTTGATGTTTTTGATTCCAAACGACTCGCTTTTGATTAATTACAATTTTGTCCCTATTGTAATTTCATATTTTAGGCCTTTTTTGTCATTTCACATATCGGGAATGGCTATATGTCAACTTATAGCTTTTTGTACAACCCTAACTTTCAATCTTTAGTACACGACAAATCTTTGTTCTGTATTCTTCTTCTCCTCTTTCTCTCATTTTTCTGGGCTTACTAAACACTCCTCCTCGAGGATGACAACTCGTAGGATGTTTGGCTGCACTCCTCTCCTCCTTGAAGAGAGGCCATTGCGAATGTTTTAAGGTAAAACACTGTCCTCATGTTTTTTCACGCAAAGCATTTATTCCCTTTTCTCGCTTCTCAGATCTCACGCTTTAGGCTCAATCACCGTGATGTACCCCGAGCGGCCGCACTAAACAAGCTTTTCAAGGTTCATGGATGCTTACTGCTAGATCCACCGATGCCCATTTAGTTGTCATTTATGAGCTCCCGCAGTTAGATCCAGTTGATGGTTTCAACTGCTTTTGAAACATTAAGGTAACAAATGCTATACATTAGAAGAAACAATGTGGTGTATAGGTTTTAATGTCAAATGAAGAGCCAAGCTCGGGAAATGACTATATGTTATCCTCCCCAACGCGAGGAAAAAGACCCGAGGATACTGTTGAATGCCTGGTAGGAACCCTAAAACCAGCTGGGCCCAATGCTTCAAGGAGTTCTTATTTACAAATTTATTTTATTTATTTTCGCCTTGCAACCAACCACCCCTCGCTTTTTACTCAAACCTTAAAATCCAAATTTAATTCACCAATTTAGACTCCCACTCAAATCATTTGTACGAAGAAAACCCATCCCGTGTTCGAATCTCTAGACCACTATAATGGCAGTGAGCTTGACTACGATGCAAGAAGAGTAAACCTAGGATATAAATTTTGTTGATTCCTGTGATCACCCACCGCAGCACGAATCAAATGGCGCCGTTGTCGGGATGGTGCCTTAGTGTAAGTGAGAGTCAGGAATCACTTAGATCCTCATCAGTACTGGTGAATTGCTTTATATTTCACTGTCATTTGCTTTTCTTTTCATTTTATAAAAAACAAAAAACAAAAACAAAACAAAAGTGTTTGTTTTTTTTTTTTATATATATATTATTTTATTTTCTCAAAAAAAAAATTTATATTATATTTTTTCTTTTATATACAAAAAAAAAAACTAAAATTTCCCTATTAGACATTCGCAGACTACAACTAGCGAAATTTCGCACTCGCAGCTTAGCCAAAAATTTTCGCCAGGGCCCACTTTTGACCTCCAATTTTTTTTTTTTCGCCATAACTTTGATCCAACTCCGTTTAGGCGTTTCTTGGTACCGTTGGAAAGATTAGATATGTAGAATCCAAATATAAGCTAGAAAGAACATTTTGAGATTATTATGAAAAGTGGATTTTAAAAATTTCCAACCGGTCACTTTTTTTCCTCTCTTTCTTCTCTCTCTTCTTAACTTGTTTATTTGAAGCCCAAACGGAGTGAATAAGGTGCTTGATGGGAAAGCTTAAGTGGCTTACTATCCAGAAATGATCAGACCTCATCAGGGGAGGTACTTTCTGCAATTTTTCCAATCCGAGCCCCATTTCTATTGACCCAGATGTTTGGGTTGGGGAGAGTAAGAAAGGAAGTGGCTTTTGCATTTATGTTTTGTTATTATTTTGTGCGCTTCCATTTTGTGATGTGTTCAAGTATTTGTTGTCCCTTTCTATAAAGTCATGAGGGCAATACAGCTACTCTTTTTCAAAATCTCACCATTTCAGGGTTTTCGCTAAACCCGCAAAGCTTGGAAAATTTAAACTCATTCCATTTATCGATGCTAGATCGTTCCATGCTCGTGGAGGAATGATTAGCGAATTTTATTGATTTCGAAAGATTTTTCTTCCAACGCTTACATCAACTTTCACACACGAGCACATTAGTTTCAATGATAGGCTGAAAAACTGCACAACCTCCTTTACCTTGCATAACCTACCCTAGTTTCATTGACCGCCTTTAATAAGTTAAGGACCCATGTGGAAAGAAGGCCAATGCGTCTTTGGGAAAAAAAAAAAGAAAAAAAGAGAAAAAGAAAATAAAAAAAAAGAAAAAGAATAAATATTGCAATGCTTTGCCTTGAAACCCGAGCACGGTCCGAGGGGTATATGGCAAAGCCTTTAGCCCGATGGCCCTAAACCTTCACTTCCGGTCGGGAGCCACCGACTTGCTCATGGGCGATGGGTGTGGAGCGAGAAAGTCGAGGGTGGGCCGGAGTCTCAAATCATTCAAGTCCCGGATGAAACCTAAAGAGTTAGTGGTGGAAAAGATCCCCGCGACTCTGGTGCCCAAGCCTTAATTTGCCGGGAGCCACCTGTGATCCCCACGGACTCCCGTGATGGTCGATTCCGCATCGCCCTACAACGCAAAGAATTGTGGAATAAGAGGTGGTCCGATTCATTTAGGTTGGTTAGCATGCTAGGTCGGGGGAGGCTTCGCAACTTATCGTTGAGAACCGATCAAACAAACACTTAGAATTTTGTGTTTCTGGTTGATCAATGAGATGGAAACTCTTTTGTTACTCAATTTGTATGGCATCTATTCTCTCATGATAGTTATCGACAATTTACATTGATTATTCTTACTTAGGGTTAGGCATTACTCATTCACAACCTTTTGAAATACTATTTTTGTAATTATTTTGTTATTGTTTAATGCTTTCTTTTCAACATATGAACTAGCAATGTAGTTTGGGGGTGGATGAAATTCAAAAGCATTTTTGAACCTATTTATTACAGTTTTGAGTGCTTTTTATATACTAATCATTCTAATTAACCCGATTTACACATTACTTTGCTCACCACTGAATGATCATATTTTCAGGAAAATTTTGCAGTTCAATGGTTAATTTAAAAGCCAACATTGTTTAGTCGATCCAAACATGAAAATTTGAGGAAACTGTCACCAGATCAGAGACCAAGAGAAATGAAGAGCAAATGGAAGAAATAAAAAAAAAGAGGATGCAGAAGAAGGGTTTTAATGCAGATGGAATTAGGTGATTTTGCTAGGCATGAAGCTGCTTATCTGATAAATCACTGTGCATATGTAAATGGTACCGCTTATGTGCATTGTTCCTTTTCGCTGTTACGGGGGCTCTCTAGCTTAGCTAAAACTACCAAGAGAAGCAAATTTTTGGTCACATTAAGAAGGCTATATAACAAATTCACTGCCTTTATGCCAAAATCCCCACTGTTTTATGCTGGATTCAAACGACTGCTTACACTGTATAGTACTTGTCCTCAGAGCTGTAATTTTTACATTGTACCTTTTTGTCATTTCACATATTGGGAATGGCTATATAAACAAACTTATAGCTTTTTGTAACTCTAACTTTCAATCTATCGCACACACTCATGTTCTTGTTCAAGTTTTCTCTCTTCTCTCCTCTTTCTCTCATTTTTCTACTATCAAACACTCCTGAGGATGACAACTAGAGTATGTTTGGCTAGACCTCTTCCTCCTTTAAAGAAGAGGGCCATTGGGTGCACTGTTTTAATGTAAAACACTGCCCCATGTTTTTCACGCAAGCATTTATTCCTCTTTTTCTGCTTTCCTCAGATCTCACGCTTAGGTTCAATCACTCGTGGATGTACTCGAAAGGCCGCACTGCAAGCTTTCAAGGTTCAGTGGATGCTTACTGCTAGATCCACTGATGCCCAGTTAGTTGTCATTTATGAGCCCGCAGTTAATCCATATTTTAACTGCTTTGAAACATTAAGGGGTAACAAATGCTATACATTAGAAGAAATAAATTTAGTGTGGCAGGCTTCAATGCCAAATGAAGAGCCGCCTGAATGATCATATACATCCTCCTGTAATCGAGTAAAAGGACCTCGAGGACAGGCTGAGCGTCTTAGAACCTCAAACCAGCAGCCCCCAATGCTTCAAGGAGTTCTATTTACGCTTTATTTTATTTTATTTCGTTGCAACCAACCAAACTTCTGCTTTAACAAACCTTAAAACCCAAACAATTCCACTAATTTTTTGACTTCACTCAAATCATTTGTACGAAGAAAACCCATCCTGTTCGACCCTAGACCACAATATTGGGTAAAGAGCTTGACTTTTACGACAAAGAAGAGAACTTAGGGATATAAATTCTTACATTCTGAATTCCACCGTGGTACGAATCAAATGGCGCCCGCTTGTCGACGCAGCCCTGTGCAAGAGAGTCGTGGAAACACTGCAGATCCTCATCACAAGTATTGGTGTGAATTGCTTATATTTCACTGCCATTTGCTTTTCATTTTATAAAAATAAAACAACAAAAACAAACAAAAGCGGTTTGTTTTTTTTATATATATATTATTTTTTATTTCTTTCTCAAAATAAATTTTTATATTATATTTTTCTTTTTCTTTATATACAAAAAAAAACCAAAATTTTCCTTATTAGACATTCACAGAAGATTTTTCGCTAAGCTAATAATCCTCATGACTTTCTAGCTTAGCGAAAAATTTTCGCTATGGGCCCCACTTTTGACCTCCAATTTTGTTTACTACTATAACTTTTCATCCTAACTCCGCTTTAGGCGTTTTGGTAATTTTGGAAAGCTTAGAGAGTGTAGAATCCAAATATAGCTAGAAATAACATTTTTGAGATTATTATGAAAGTGTAATTTTAAAAATTCTCCAACTGGTTACTTTTTTCCTCTCTTTTCTTCTCTTAACTTGTTTATTTGAAGCCCAAACGGAGGAATATGTGTCGATGGAAAGCTTAAGTAAGCTTACTATCCAGAAATGATCACATCTCATCAAGGAGGTAACACTTCCTTCTCTAATTTTCCAATCCGAGCCCCATTTTGGACACCGAGATGTTTGGGTTGGGGGGAGAGTTAGCAAAGGAAGTGGCTTTTGCATTTATGTTTTGTTATTATTTTGTGCAAGCCCGGCTTTTGTGATGTTCAAGTGTCAGGTTTGGTCCCTTCTATAAAGCTGTTATACAACACGCCAGCCTTCTTTCAAAATCGACTCCATTTTGCAATCAAAATTTCGTGGTTTCGCTTAACCTCAAGTTTGAAAATTTAAACTGGGCCCAATTCTATTGATGCTAGATCGTTCCATGTCAGTTGAGTGAATGATTAGTTGAATTCTTCGATTTCGACATTTTCTTCCACCTTACCTAACCACAACACAGAGCACATTATGTTTCAATGATAAATGAAAAACCCACAACCTCCTTGCGATAATCCTATTCCCTGGGGCCACTAATCGCCTTTAATAAGTTAAGGACCCTGCAGGAAAGAAGGCCAATGTGTCTTCTGAAAAAAAAAAAAACAAAAAAGAGAAAAGAAAATAAAAAAAGCAAAAAGAAATAAATATTGCAAATGCTTTGCCTTGAAACCCGAGCACGGTCCGAGGGGTATATGGCTTAAAGCCTTAAAGCCCTAAGGTCTCTAAACCTTCACTGGTTGGGAGCCACCGACTTAGTGCTCGTTACATGGGTGGATGGGTGGAGTTTAGCAAGTTGTAGGTGCTGGAGTCTCGAAATCATTCGAAGTCCGGGGTGAAACCTGAAGAGTTAGTGGTGGAAAAGATCCTCATGACTTGGTGCCCTAAGCCTTAATTGGTTAGGAGTCACCTGTGATCCCTGCTACGGACTTTGGTGAGGTCGATTCTCACGCACCCCACAAACGCAAAAAGAATTGTGGAATAAGAGGTGGGTCCTGATCTATTTAGGTTGGTTAGCATGCTAGGTCAGGAGAGGCCGATAGCTTATTGTTGAGAATCGATCAAACAAACACTAGATTTTGGTGGAAGTTTCGTCGATTCAATGAGATGGAAACTATTTTGATACTCAATTTCAGATGGCATTCATTCTCTCATGATAAGCATAATAATTTACATTGATTATTCTTACTTAGGTTGTGCATTAATTCATTCATAAACCTTTTTGAAATACCATTTTGTGAACGTTATTTTGTTATTGTTTTGTATGTTCTCTCTTTCTCTTTTTCATCGCTAAGGAACTAGCAATGTGTAATTGGGATGTGGGATTAGTACCTCCAAAAGTGCTATTTTTGAACCCTATTTATTATAGGTTTTGAGTGCTTTTATATACTAATCATTATAATTAACCCGATTTACACATTACGGCCCCTACTATTTTAATGATCAGTTTTGTGGAAAATTTTGCGCTTTATAGCCATCTAAAGCCAACATTGTTGAGTCGATCCAAACATGAAAAATTTGAGGAAAATCAACACCATAGATCGTAGGACCAAGAGGAAAGAAGAGCGTAAATGGAAGAAATAAGAAAAAGAGGATGCAGGAAGGTGCTGGGCAGATGCAAGGGGGAGCGGTCGCAGGATGGAACAAGGATTTTGTTATGCACGCCGCTATCTTACTAAATTTATCAGGCATAGCGAAAATTTGAAATTTCGCTATGCACAAATTTTCGCTAAGCTAGCGAAATTTCGCTAGCTTAGCTAAAACTATCGTCATAGCTAAATTCCTTTTGGTTTTCAAGTATTTCTTGCGCTATAGCGAAATTCACTGTTCATAGCGAAAATCCTGCCCCTGTGTTTTTATGTTTTTGATTCCAAACGACCTCGTTTTGATTAATTAGCATTTTGTCCCTATTGTAATTTCATATTTTAGGCCTTTTTGTCATTTCACATATTGGGAATGGCTATATAAACCAACTTATAGCTTTTTGTAACCCTAACTTTCAATCTATCAGTACACGGCAGCTTTTGTTCTAGTTTTCTCTTCTCTCCTTTCTTCGATTTTTCTACACAAACACTCCTCTGAGGATGACAACTCAGAGTATGTTTGGCTATACCTCTTCCTCCTTGAAGAGGAGGGCCATTGGGTGAATGTTTTAAGGTAAAAACACTGTCCTCATGTTTTTCACGCAAACATTTATCTCTTTTTTCACTGCTTCAGATCTCAATGCTTTAGGGCTCAATAACCGTGATGCACCCGAGTGGCCAAGACTCGGCAAGCTTTCAAGGTTCGGGCGGATGATTACCGTTAGGATCCACCGATGCCTATTTAGTTGTCATTATGAGCTCCCGTGTGTTAGATCCAAAGTGGATGGTTTTGTAACTGGGCTTTGAAACATTAAGGGGTAACAAATGCTATACATTAGAAGAAATAAATTTAGGTATAGGGTTTTAATGCCAAATGAAGAGCTTCTGCCAGAAATGACTATATGTTATCCTCACTCAACGCGAGGAAAAAGACCTAGGACATGTTGAATGCTTTAGGACCCTAGCCGCGGGCCCAATGCTTCAAGGAGTTCTATTTACAGCTTTATTTTATTTATTTTCGCTTTGCAACCAACCACCCCCCTGTTTTTACCCAAACCTTAAAAATCCAAATTTAATTCACCAATTTTGACTTTACTCAAATCATTTGTACGAAGAAAACCCATCCCCGAGTTCGACCCTAGACCACTATATTGCAGTAGCTTGACTACGACAGTAGGAGGAACTTAGGATATAAATTTTGTTGATTCCGAATCACCCTATCGTGGCACGAATCAAATGGCGCCGTTGCTGGGGATGGTGCCTTAGTGTAAGTGAGGAGCTGTGGAACACTTGTGATCCTCATCACAAGTTCTGGTGAATTGCTTTTATATTTCACTGTCATTTGCTTTTCATTTTATAAAAAAAAAACAAAAAACAAAAACAAAAAGTTGCTTATTTTTTTTATATATATATTATTTTTATTTTCTCAAAAAAAAAATATATATTATATTTTTCTTTTTCTTTTTATAAACAAAAAAAAAAAAAAAACCAAAATTTTCCCCATTAGACATTCACAAGATAAAGAATTTCGCTAAGCTAGCGAGTCTCTGCCACTCTTCGCTAGCTTAGCTAAAAATTTTAAGGGCCCCACTTTTGACCTCCAATTTGTTTCGCCTATAACTTTTCATCCGAACTCCGTTTTAGGCGTTTTGGTACCGTTGGAAAGTCAGAGAGTGCGTAGAATCAAAATATAGCTATATATTACTTTGAGATTATTAAGAAAGTGTAATTTTAAAAATGCTCAAACTGGTCACTTTTTTCCTCTCTTTTCTTCTCTTAACTTGTTTATTTGAAGCCCAAACGGAGTGAATAAGGTGTCGATGGAAAGCTTGCGAAGTTTACTATCCAGAAATGATCACATATCATCAAGGAGGTAACACGTCCTTCTCTAATTTTCCAATCCGAGCCCCATTTCGACACCAGATGCTCGTCGAGTTAGCAAAGGAAGTGGCTTTTGCATTTATGTTTTGTTATTATTTTGTGCAAGTTCATTTCCAGATGTTCAATGGCTTGTTGGGTCCTTTCTATAAAGTTGTTATACAATACAAATTTTACTCTTTCAAAATCTGACCCATTTTGCAATTAAAATTTTTGTTTTTGCCAAACCTCGGCAAGTTGGAAATTTAAACTTTGTCCAATTCTATTGATGCTAGATCGGGTTCCATGCTTTGGTCGAGTGAATGATTAGTTGAATTTTATTGATTTCGACATTTTTCTTCCACCTTTACTCACCACACACAGAGCACATTAGGTTTCAATGATAAGGCTGAAATCGCACAACCTCCTTACTCTTGTATAATCTACCCTAGTTTCATTGACCGCCTTTAATAAGTTGGGCACCCAAGTGGGAAAGAAGGCCAATGCGTCTTCGAAAAAAAAAAAAAAAAAAAGAAAAAGAGAAAAGAAAAAAAAATACAAAATTGTAAATGCTTTGCCTTGAAACCGAGCACGGCCCGAGGGGTATGGCGAAAGCCTTAAAGCCCTGAGGCCCTAAACCTTCACCGTCAGAGCCACCGACTTTAGTGCCTGCAGCATGGGTGGATGGGTGGAGTTTAGAAAGTTGTAGGTGCTGGAGTCTCGAAATCATTCGAAGTCCGGGATGAAACCTAAAGAGTTAGTGGTGGAAAAGATCCTCATGACTTGGTGCCCTAAGCCTTAATTGGTTGGGAGTCATCTAGAGATCCTCGCTACATGGACTTTGTGAGGTCGATTCTCAAAGATTGCACCCTACAACGCAAAAGAATTGTGGAATAAGAGGTGGGTCTTGATCTATTTAGGTTGGTTAGCATGCTAGGTCAGGGGAGTGCAGTTCGGGCGCCACACAGAACTCATCAAACAAACACTTAGATTGTGGAAGTTTCGCTGATTCAATGAGATGGAAACTCTTTCGATAATTAATTTTGTATGGCATTCATTCTCTCTGCTGATAGTTATTGGACACGACATTGATTATTCTACTTAGGTTAGTAATACTCATTCACAACCTTTTGAAATACCATTTCGTGGAAACTTATTTTGTTATTGTTTCATGTTCTTCTTTCTTTTCATTGCTAAGGAACTAGCAATGTAAAAGCAAAGGGTGTGATGAATTAAAAAAGTGCTATTTTTGAACCCTATTTATTATGCTTTGAGTGCTTTTTATATACAATCATTATAATTAACCCGATTTACACATTACGGCCCCTACTATTTTAATGATCACATTTGTGGAAAATTTGCGCTTTTATGAAGCAATTATGCCAACATTGTCGAGTCGATCCAAACATGAAGAATTTGAGTGAAATCAACACCATAGAGATCAGAGACCAAGAGGAAAGAAGAGCGAAATGGAAGAAATAAGAAAAGAGGATGCAGAAGCGTGCTGCGTGATCCAAAGGGGAGCGGTAGCCGCAGGATGCAAGGAACAAGGACTTTTCTATGCACGCTTTTCGCTATCTTAGCTGAATCAACACCATAGCGAAAATTTGAAATTTCGCTATGCACAAATTTTCGTTGTTAGCTTAAATTTCGCTAGCTTAAATAAACTACCGCCGTAGCGAATTTTGGTTTTCGCTGTTTCTTGCAATACTTATATAGCGAAATTCAATTGCTCATAGCGAAAATCAGCCCCGTGTTTTTGATGTTTTTGATTCCAAACGACCTCGTTTTGATTAATTACCATTTTGTCCCTATTGTAATTTCATATTTTAGGCCTTTTTGTCATTTCACATATTGGGAATGGCTATATAAGCCAACTTATAGCTTTTTGTAACCCTAACTTTCAATCTTTCAATACACGACAGCTTTTGTTCTAGTTTTCTCTCTTCTCTCTCCTTTCTCTCATTTCTGGGCCACCAAAACACTCCTCTGAGGATGACAACTCGTGAGTATGTTTCGCTAGACATCTTCCTCCTTGGAAGAGGAGGGCCTATCAGTAATGTTTTAAGGTAAAAACACTGTCCTCATGTTTTTCACGCAAGCATTTATTCCCTTTTTCTGTTTCTGTATCTCACGTTTTAGGTTTGAATCAATCGTGATGTACTCGAGTGGCAAGACTCGGGCAAGCTTCGCTGTCTGCTGACGCTAATGTTAGGATCCACTGATTCCCATTTAGTTGTCATTTATGAGCTCCTGCAGATTAGATCCAGTGATGGTTTTAACTAATTTGAAACATTAAGGGGTAACAAATGCTATACATTAGAAGAAATAAATTTAGGGTATAGGTTTTAATGCCAAATGAAGAGCCTGCTCGAAATGACTATATGTTATCCTCTCACTCAACGCGAGAAAAGACCGAGGATTACGTTGAATGCCTTAGAACCCTAAGCCGCTGGCCCAATGCTTCAAGGAGTTTTATTTACAATTATTTTATTTATTTTCGCTTGCAACCAACCACCCCCGTTTTACCTAAACCTGAAAAATCCAAATTTAATTCACCAATTTTGACTTCACTCAAATCATTTGTACGAAGAAAACCCATCCCCGTGTTCGACCCTAGATCACTATATTGCAGTAGCTTGACTACGACAGTAGGAGGAAGTTAGGATATAAATTTTGTTGATTCCGATCACCCTACCGTGGCACGAATCAAAATGGCGCCGTTGTCGATGGTGCCTTATTTGTAAGGAGGAAGTCAATTTGTGATCCCTTACTACAAGTTCTGTGAATTGCTTTTATATTTCACTGTCATTTGCTTTTCATTTTATAAAAAAAAACAAAAAAACAAAAACAAAACAAAAAAGCGTTTGTTTTTTTTTATATATATATTATTTTTATTTTCTCAAAAAAAAAAATTTTATATTATATTTTTCTTTTTCTTTTTATATACAAAAAAAAAAAAAAAAAAAAAAACCAAAATTTCCACTATTAGACATTACAGACAGTAACATTCAAGGCTAGCTAAATTTCGCACTTTCTAGCTTAGCTAAAAATTTTCGTGATCCACTTTTGTCCTCCAATTTTGCTTTCGCTCATAACTTTTTTCATCTAACTCCGCTTTTAGGCTTCTTGGTACCTGCTTGGAAAGCTATGAGTGTAGAATCAAAATATAGCTAGAAAGAACATTTTTGAAGATTATTAAGAAAGTGTAATTTTAAAAATGTCTAACCGGTCACTTTTTTCCTCTCTTTCTTCTAACTCGCTTATTTGAAGCCCAAACTGAGTGAATAAGGTGTCGATGGAAAGTCATAATCTTACTATCCAGAAATGATCACATCTCATCGAGGTAACATTCCTTCTCTAATTTTCCAACTGAGCCCCATTTCTGACACCGAGATGCCTGGGCTTCGGGGAGAGTTAGCAAAGGAAGTGGCTTTTGCATTTATGTTTTGTTATTATTATTTTGTGCAAGCCCATTTTGTGATGTCTGGCTTGCTGCATCTTCTATAAAGTTGTTATACAATACAGCCTTACTCTTTTCAAAATCGGACCCATTTTGCAATCATAATTTTTTAGGTTTTCGCGAACTCGCAAGTTGGAAAATTTAATGGTCCACTTATTTGATGCTAGATTGGTTCCATGCTTGGTTGAGTGAACGAATGATTAGTTGAATCTATGATTTCAACATTTTTCTTCCACCATTACCTAACCACACACAGAGCACATTAGGGTTTCAATGATAATAAATCGAAAAACTCGCACAACCTCCCTTTACTCTTTGCATAACCTACCCTAGTTTCATCGACCGCTTTAATAAGCAGACCCATGTGGAAAGAAGGCTACCGTCTTCTAGGAAAAAAAAAAGAAAAAAGAGAAAAAGAAAAAAAAGAAAAAGAATAAATATTGCAATGCTTTCAGCCTTGAAACCCGAGCACGATCCGAGGGGTATATGGCGAAGCCTTGAAGCTCCTAAGTGGCCCTAAACCACCGGTCGGGAGCCACCGACTTAGTGCTCAAGCATGGGTGGATGGGTGGAGTTTAAAGGTGTCAGAGGTGATGGAGTCTCTAAATCATTCGCCAAGTCCTGGTGAAACCCAAGAGCCTTTGGTGGTGGAAAAGATCCTCATGACTTGGTGCCCTAAGCCTTAATCGCTGGGAGTCACCTAAGATCCTCAAGCATGGACTTTTGTGAGGTCGACTTACACGCACCCTACAACGCAAAAAAAAAGAATTGCACAAGAGTGTGTCTCGATCTATTTCAGGTTGGTTAGCATGCTAGGTCAGGGGAGAGTGTAGTTCTAAGTAGCTTATTTGGCTGAGAACTCGATCAAACAAACACTTAGATTTCAGAAGTTTCGTTGATCTAATGAGATGGAAACTCTTTGATACTCAATTTTGTATGCATCTTACCCTTCATGATAGCTATTGACACTACATTGATTATTCTTAATAGGTTAGGCATTAATTATTCACAACCTTTTTGCAATGTTCATTTTGTGAACGTTATTTTGTTATTTGTTAGATGTTCTTCTCTTTCTTTCTTTTTTTTTTCATCAAGTAAGGAACTAGCAATGTGTAGGTTGGGGGGGTGTGATTAGTACCCAAAAAGTGCTAATTTGAACCCTATTTATTATAGGTTTTGAGTGCTTTTTATATACTAATCATTATAATTAACCCGATTTACACATTATGGCCCCTACTATTTTAATAGATCATATTTTGAAAATTTTGCGCTTATAGCTAATTATGCCAACATTGTTGAGTCATCCAAACATGAAGAATTTGAGTCAAACTCAACACCATAGATCAGAGACCAAGAGGAAAGAAGAGCAGAAAATGGAAGAAATAAGAAAAAAGAGGATGCGTAAAGCAGTTGCGTGATCCGGGAGCTGTGAGTCGCAGGATGCAAGGAATGCTGACTTTGCTATATACGCTTTTCATTATCTTAGCGGCCATCGTGGCGTAGCTTAAAATTTGAAATTTCATTATGTGCATACCCTTCGCTTGTTAGCGAAATTTCGCTAGCTTAGCTTAAAACTATCGCTATATTTAAATTTGGTTTTCGCTATTTCTTGCGCTTTCGCTTATATAAATGTGAAATTCACTGCTCATAGCGAAATCACCCCCGTGTTTTTGATGTTTTTGATTCCAAACGACCTCGTTTTGACTAATTACCTTCATTTTATTCCTATCAGAATTTCATATTTTAGGCCTTTTGTCATTTCACATATTGGGAATGGCTATAGTTTTCAACTTATAGCTTTTTGTAACCCTAATTTTCAATCTTTCAAGACACGATAGCCTTTTGTTATAGTTTTTCTCTTCTCTCTCCTCTTTCTCTCATTTTCTGGCTATCAAAACACTGAGGATGACAACTCAGAGTATAAGTTTGGTTAGAATTCCTTCCTCCTTGAAGAGGGAGGCCATTGGGTGAATGTTTAAGGTCAAAACACCGTCCTCATGTTTTTCTCACGCAAGCATTTATTCCCTTTTTCAAGCTTCGTAGATCTCAATGCTTGAGTTTGAATCACCGTGATGTACCTCAGTGGGCGCACCGGCAAGCTTTCGCAGAAGGTTCAATGGATGCTTACTGCTAGATCCACTGATGCCCATTTAGTTGTCATTTATGAGCTCCCGCAAAGAACATCCAGCGATGGTTTTAATCGTTTTTGAAACATTAAGGGCAGTAAACAATGCTATACATTAGAAGAAATAAATTTAGTGGTATAGGTTTTAATGCCAAATGAAGAGAGCCTGCCGAAATGACTATATGTTATCCTCACCAACGCGAGGAAAAAGACCCGAGATTATGTTGGAATGCCTTAGGAACCTCAAGCCGCTGGGCCCAATGCTTCAAGGAGTTCTATTTACTCAAGGATTTTATTTATTTTCGCTTGCAACCAACCACCCCCCCTGCTTTTTACCCAAACCTTAAAAAATCCAAATTTAATTCACCAATTTTGACTTCACCAAATATTTGTACGAAGAAAACCCATCCCCGTGTTATATACCCTAGATCACTATATTGCAAGAGCTTGACTAAATGATAAGAGGTATGTTAGGATATAAATTCTGTTGATCTCCCGATCACCCTACCGTGGCACGAATCAAACAAGCCTGGCTGGGATGGTGCCTTAGTGTAAGTGAGGAGCTGTGGAACACTTGTGATCCTCATCACAAGTTCTGCTGAATTGCTTTTATATTTCACTGCTATTTGCTTTTCTATTTTATAAAAAACAAAAACAAAACAAAAACAAAAAGCGTTTGTTTTTTTTATATATATATTATTTTTATTTTCTCCAAAAAATAAATTTTTATATTATATTTTTCTTTTTCTTTTTATATACAAAAAAAAAAAAACCAAAATTTTCCCTATTAGACATTCAAGGTAGCTAAGAATACTGCTAAGCCAGCTAACCACCAATTTCGCTAGCTGTTTTAAAACTCGCTATGGGCCCCACTTTGACCTCCAATTTTTCGTCATAACTTCATCCAACCCTTAGGCGTTCTTGGTACCGTTGGAAAGCTCAGAGAGTGTAGAATCAAAATATAGCTAGAAAGAAAATTTTTGAGATTATTAAGAAAGTGTAATTTTAAAAATGCTCCAACTGGTCACTTTTTTCCTCTCTTTTCTTCTCTTAACTTGTTTATTTGAAGCCCAAACGGAGTGAATAAGGTGTCGATGGAAAGCTTGCGAATTTTAATATCCAGAAATGATGACATCTCATCAAGGTGTAACATCTCTTCTCTAATTTTCCAATCCGAGCCCCATTTCGACACCGAGATGTTCGTCAAAGAGTTAGGAAGGAAGTGGCTTTTGCATTTATGTTTTGTTATTATTTTGTGCAAGCCCATTTTGTGATGTTCAGTGGCTTGCTGGGTCCCCTTTCTATAAAGCTGTTATACAATACAACTTACTCTTTTTCAAAATCTGGACCCATTTTGAAATCAAAATTTTTTCAGGGTTTTGCTAAACCCGCGTTGGAAAATTTAAACTTTGTCCAACTCTGTTGATGCTGATCGTTCCATGCTCGGGTCGAAAGTGAATGATTAGTTGAATTCTTATTGATTTCGACATTTTTCTTCCACCTTTACCTAACCACACACAGAGCACATTAGGTTTCAATGATTGGCTGAAAAACTGCACAACCTCCTTTACCTTGCATAACCTACCCTAGTTTCATTGACCGCCTTTAATAAGTTAAGGACCCATGTGGAAAGAAGGCCAATGCGTCTTCGGGAAAAAAAAAAAAAAAGAAAAAAAGAGAAAAAGAAAAAAAAGAAAAGAATAAATATTGCAATGCTTACTTGAAACCCGAGCACTATCTCGAGGGGTATGGCGAAGCCTTTAGCCCTGGCCCTAAACCTTCACTCCGGGTTGGGAGCCACCGACTTAGTGCCTGCTATACTCGGGTGGATGGGGTGGAGTTTAGCAAGTCAGAGGTGATGGAGCCCCTAAATCATTCAAGTCCCGGTGAAACCTCAAGAAGAAGGTGGAAAAGATCCTCGCGACTTGGTGCCCTAAGCCTTAATCGCTGGGAGTCATTCCAGATCCTCACTTACTTTGCAGGTCGATTCCTCGCACGCACCTTCACACGCAAAAGAATTGTGGAATAAGAGGTGGGTCCTGATCTATTTAGGTTGGTTAGCATGCTAGGTTGGGGGGAGAGTGCAGTTCGACAGTTTATTGTTGAGAACTGATCAAACAAACACTTAGATTTTGGTGGAAGTTTCTGGTTGATTCAATGAGATGGAAACTCTTTTGATACTCAAGTTTGTATGGCATTCATTCTATCATGATATTTATTGGACACGACATTGATTATTCTTACTTAGGGTTAGGCATTACTCATTCACAGCCTTTTTGAAATACCATTTTTGTGAACGTTATTTTGTTATTGTTTTGTATGTTCTCACTTTCTTTCTTTTTTTCATTGCTAAGGAACTAGCAATGTGTAGGTTGGGGGGTGTGATTAGTACCCAAAAAGTGCTAATTTGAACCCTATTTATTATAGGTTTTGAGTGCTTTTTATATACTAATCATTATAATTAACCCGATTTACACATTATGGCCCCTACTATTTAAATGATCACATTTTGTGGAAAATTTTGCAGTTTTTGCGAGCTAATTATGCCAACATTGTTTAGTCGATCCAAACATGAAGAATTTGAGTCAAACTCAACACCATAGATCGAGACCAAGAGGAAAGAAGAGCGAAAAATGGAAGAAATAAGAAAAAAAGAGGATGCAGGAAGGTGTTGTGATCCAAAGTGGGAGCCAGAAATTGCCAGGATATATGAACAAGGACTTTGCTATGCACAGTTTTATGCTATCTTAGCGAAATTTACTGTGCATAGCGAAAATTTGAAATTTCGCTATGCACAAATTTTCGCTAAGCTAGCGAAATTTCGCTAGCTTAGCGAAACTACTGTTCATAGCGAAATTTTTGGTTTTCGCTATTTTGCAAGCCGCTACATAGCGAAATTCACTGTTCATAGCGAAAATCCCACTCGTGTTTTGATGTTTTCACTCCAAACGACCTCGCTTTGATTAATTACCATTTTGTCCCTATTGTAATTTCATATTTTAGGCCTTTTTGTCATTTCACATATTGGGAATGGCTATATAAGCCAACTTATAGCTTTTTGTAACCCTAACATTCAATCTTTCAATACACGACAGCTTTTGTTATAGTTTTCTCTCTTCTCTCTCCTCTTTCTCTCATTTTCTCGGCTACCAAACATTCCTCCGAGGATGACAACTGTAGTATGTTTGCTAGACCTCCTCTTCCTCCTTGGAAGAGGGAGGGCCATTATGAATGTTTTAAGGTAAAACACCGGTCCTCATAGTTTTTCACGCAAGCATTTATTCCCTTTTTCTGCTTTCAGACTTCACGCTTTTAGGTTTGAATCACCGTGATTTACTCGAGTGGCCGCACTGCAAGCTTTCGTTCAAAGTGGATGCTATCGTTAGATCCACTCGATTCCATTTAGTTGTCATTTATGAGCTCCCGTTGTGTTAGATCCAAAGGATGGTTTTAACTGTTTTGAAACATTAAGGGGTAACAAATGCTATACATTAGAAGAAATAAATTTAGGGTATAGGTTTTAATGCCAAATGAAGAGCCGGTTCGGGAAATGACTATATGTTATCCTCACCAACGCGAGGAAAAAGACCCGAGGACATGTTGAATGCCTTAGAACCCTAAGCCAGTGGCCCAATGCTTCAAGGGAGTTCTATTTCATCGTTTATATTTTATTTATTTTCGCCTTGCAATCAACCACCCCTCAAGCTTTACCCAAACCTTAAAAATCCAAATTTAATTCACCAATTTTGACTTCACTCAAATCATTTGTACGAAGAAAACCCATCCCTGTGTTCGACCCTAGATCGCTATATTGCAAAGAGTTTGACTAATGCATAAAGAGAGGAGGAAGTTAGAATATAAATTTTGTTGATTCCTATCACCCTACCGCGGCATCGAATCAAATGGCGCCCGTTGTCGATGGTGCCTTAGTGTAAGTGAGGAGCTGTGGAACACTTGTGATCCTCATCACAAGTTCTGGTGAATTGCTTTTACATTTCACTGTCATTTTCTTTTCATTTTATAAACAAAACAAAAAACAAACAAAAGCGTTTGTTTTTTTTATATATATTTTATTTTATTTTCTCAAAAAATTATATTATATTTTTCTTTTTCTTTTATATACAAAAAAAAACCAAAATTTCCTATTAGAGATTCATAGTAATGATCTTCAGTTGCTTTAGCGAAATTTCACATTCTGCTAGCTTAGCTTAAAAAATTTCGCTATGGGCCCCACTTTTGACCTCCAATTTTGTTTCATTTCATAACTTTCATCCAACTCCGTTTTAGGCGTTCTTGGTACCGTTGCTGGAAAGCTTAGAGAGTGTAGAATCAAAAATATAGCTAGAAAGAACATTTTGGAGATTATTATGAAAGTGTAATTTTTAAAATGTCTAACTGGGTCACTTTTTTCCTCTCTTTTTCTTCTCTTAACTTGTTTATTCAAGCCCAAACGGAGTGAATAAGGTGTCATGGAAAGTTTATGGGCTTACTATCCAGAACAGACTCATCTCCTCAGGAGGTAACACTTCCTTCTCTAATTTTTCAATCCGAGCCCCATTTCTACACCGAGATGGTTGGTTTTGGGGAGTTAGCAAAGGAAGTGGTTTTTGCATTTCGTTTGTTATTATTTTGTGCAAGCCCATTTTGTGATGTTCAAGGTTTGCCGGGTCCTCTCTAGTGTTTCAAGTATATAATACAGCCTTATACTTTTTCAAAAATTAGACCCATTTTGCATTCAAATTTTTTGTGGTTTTGCCTAACCTGCAAGTTGGAAAATTTAAACTTTGTCCAATTTAATACGTTGGGATTGCCCAGTGCTTGGTTGAGTGAATGATTAGTTGAATTCTTATTGATTTCGACATTTTTCTTCCAACTTTACTCTTAACCACACACATAGCAATAGGTTTCAATGATAGGTCAAAACCGCACAACCTCCTTTACCTTGCACAACCTACCCTTGTTTCATCACCTTTACTGTTAAGGACCCATGGAAAGAAGTGCCACGCGTCTTCTAAAAAAAAAAAAAAAAAAGAAAAAAGAGAAAAGAAAAAAGAAAAAAAGAAAAGAATAAATATTGCAATGTTTTGCCTTGAAACCCTAACACTGGTCCGAGGGGTACATGGCGAAAAGCCTTTAGCCCATGGGTCTAAACCTTCACTGTGTGATTACCTGACTTAATGCTCAAGTATATACTGGAAGTGAGTTTAGCAAGTTGTAGGTGCTGGAGTCCTCGAAATCATTCAAGTCCGGGTGAAACCCTCGAAGAGTTATGGTGGAAAGATCCTCGACTTGGTGCCCTAAGAGCCTGACTGGCTGGGAGTCATCGGCAGATCCTGCATGGACTTTTGTGAGGTCGTATTCCTCGCACGCACTTACAACGCAAAAAAGAAATCGAATAAGAGGTGGTCATGATCTATTTAGGTCAAGTTACATGCTATCGAGGAAGGTATTTCGCGCTTTGTCATGATAACTGATCAAACAAACACTTAGATTGGGTGGAAGTCACATTCAATGAGATGGAAACTCTTTCTATACTCAATTTCAGATGGCAGATTCATTCTATCATGATAGTTATTGGACACGACATTGATTATTCTTACTAGGTTGCATTACTATTCACAACCTTTTGAAATACCATTTTTGTGAACGTTATTTTGTTATTGTTTTGTATGTTCTCTCTTTTTTTCAATGCTAAGGAACTAGCAAGGTGGGTCAGTGTGAGATTAGGACCTAAAAAAAGTGTATTTGAACCCTATTTATTATAGGTTTTGAGTGCTTTTTATATACTAATCATTATAATTAACCCGATTTACACATTACGGCCCCTACTATTTTAATGATCACATTTTGTGGAAAATTTTGCAGTTTTTGCGAGCTAATTTTGCCAACATTGTTGAGTCGATCCAAACATGAAGGTTCTGAGTCAAAATCAACACCCAGATCGTAGACCAAGAGGAAAGAAGAGCAGAAAATGGAAGAAATAAGAAAAAAGAGGATGCAGAAGCAGCCAGATGCAAGTGGGAGCTGTGAATTGCAGGATGCAAGTGGGAGCCAGAGGCGTGATGCAGGGAACAGCAATTTTATACTTTTTCGCTATCTTAGCTTAAATTTATCGCATAGTTTAAATTTGAAATTTATGCACAAATTTTCTTGTTTTCAGCAAAATTTCACAGCTTAGTTTAAACCACGTTTACAGTTTAAATTTTTTTGGTTTTCGCTATTTCTTGCAATTTTCGCTATATAGCGAAATTCAGCTCATTCAGAGCTTAAAATCCCATTCCGTGTTTTGATGTTTTTGATTCCAAATCCACCTCGTTTTGATTAATTACCATTTTGTCCCTATCAGACTCCTCCATATTTTAGGTCTTTGTCATTTCACATATTTGGGAATGGCTATATAAGCCAACTTATAGCTTTTTGTAACCCTAACATTCCAATCTTTCAAGACACTATAGCTACTTTGGCTTTCCTTCTCTCCTTTCTTTCTCTCATTTGTTTCTGGCCATCAAACACTTCTCTCGAGGATGAAAACTCAGAGTATGTTTGGTTAGAATCTCTTCCTCCTCAAGAGGAGGGCTTAATGGGTGAATGTTTTAAGGTAAAACACTGTCTCAT
This sequence comes from Tetrastigma voinierianum, assembly GCA_016808115.1. Classification (NCBI taxonomy): domain Eukaryota; kingdom Viridiplantae; phylum Streptophyta; class Magnoliopsida; order Vitales; family Vitaceae; genus Tetrastigma; species Tetrastigma voinierianum. The sequence goes on from JAEQBH010000734.1 coordinate 712,354, forward strand.
GTTTTTCACGCAGTTTTTATTCTCTTTTCTCGCTTCTCGTGATCTCACGCTTTAGGCTTGAATCACTGTGATGTACCCCGAGTGGCCAGTACCTGACAAGCTTTCAAGGTTCAAGTGGATGCCAATGCTGTGATCCACCGATGCCCATTTAGTTTGTCATTTACGAGCTCCTCGCAGTTAGATCCAAAGTGGATGGCTTTAACTCGTTTGAAACATTAAGGGGTAACAAATGCTATACATTAGAAGAAATAAATTTAGGGTATAGGTTTTAATGCCAAATGAAGAGCCGGTTCGGGAAATGACTATATGTTATCCTCCCCAACGCGAGGAAAAAGACCCGAGGACATACAATGCCTTAGAACCCTAAAACCAAAGGGCCCAATGCTTCAAGGAGTTCTATTTACGCTTTATTTTATTTATTTTCGGGCTTGCAACCAACCACCCCCCTGTTTTTACCCAAACCTTAAAAATCCAAATTTAATTCACCAATTTTGACTTCACTCAAATCATTTGTACGAAGAAAACCCATCCCCGTGTTCGACCCTAGATCACTATATTGCAGTAGCTTGACTACGACAGTAGGAGGAAGTTAGAATATAAATTTTGTTGATTCCGGATCACCCTACCGTGGCACGAATCAAATGGCGCCGTTGCTGGGGATGGTGCCTTAGTGTAAGTGAGGAGCTGTGGAACACTTGTGATCCTCATCACAAGTACTGGTGAATTGCTTTTATATTTCACTGTCATTTGCTTTTCATTTTATAAAAAAAAACAAAAAAACAAAAACAAAACAAAAAAGCGTTTGTTTTTTTTTATATATATTTTATTTTATTTTCAAAAAATTTATATTATATTTTTCTTTTTCTTTTTATATACAAAAAAAAAAAAAAACCAAAATTTCCCCTATTAGACATTCACAGATTATTATCTCGCTAAGCCAGCGAAATTCCCGCACCTTCGCAATTAGCTAAAAATTTCGCTATGGGCCCCACTTTTGACCTCCCAATTTTGTTGGCCATAACTTTTTCATCCGAACTCCGTTTAGCTTCTTCGTACTGTTGGAAAGCTTAGAGAGAGTGTAGAATCAAAATATAGCTAGAAAGAACATTTTTGAGATTATTATGAAAGTGTACTTTAAAATGTCTAACCGGTCACTTTTTCCTCTTTTTCTTCTCTTAACTTGTTTATTTTGAAGCCCAAACTAGTGAATAAGGTGTCGATGGAAAGCTTCGCGGTTTACTATCCAGAAATGATCACATCTCATCATGAGGCAACACTTCTAATTTCCAACTGAGTCCCATTTCTGACACCGAGATGTTCAGCCTGGGGGAGAGTTAGCAAAGGAAGTGGCTTCAGATTTATGTTTTGTTATTATTTTGTGCAAGCCCATTTTGTGATGTTCAGTGGCTTGCTGGGTCCCTTTCTATAAAGTCAAGTATACAATACAAAGCCTTATACTTTTTCAAAATTCGACCTATTTTGGTAATCAAAATTTTTTGTATTTTTGCTCTAACTCAAGAAGTTGAAAATTTAAACTTTGTCCAATCTCTATTGATGCCAGATTGGTTCCATGCTTGGTTGAGTGAATGATTAGTTGAATTCTTATTGATTTCTGACATTTTCTTCCACCTTTACCTAACCACATATAATAGGTTTCAAATGATAAATAAAACTCCGCACAACCTTCCTTTACTCAGATAACCTACCCTTGTTTCATTGACCGCCTTTACAAGTTAAGGACCCATGGAAAGAAGGCCAATGCGTCTTCAAAAAAAAAGAAAAAAAGAGAAAAGAAAAAAAAAGAAAAAAGAAAAAGAATAAATATTGCAATGCTTTGCCTTGAAACCCGAACACGGTCCGAGGGGTATATGGCGAAAGCCTTTAAAGCCCGGTGCCCTAAACCTTCAATGGTGTGGAGCCACGGACTTAATGCTCGTTACATGGGTGGATGGTTGGAGTTTAGAAAGTTGTAGGTGCTGGAGTCTCGAAATCATCTCGGTCCCGGTGAAACCTCAAGAGTTAGTAGGAAAAGATCCTCATGACTCGTGCCCTAAGCCTTAATCAAGCTGGGAGTCACTCCAGATCCCTCGCTACATGGACACCCGTGAGGTCATTCCTCAAAGATTAAAACCCTACAACGCAAAAAGAATTGTGGAATAAGAGGTGGGTCCTGGATCTATTTAGGCTGGTTAGCATGCTAGATTGGGGAGAGTGCATTCACACTTTATCATGAGAACCGATCAAACAAACACTTAGATTTTTGGGTGGTTTCTCGGGTTGATTCAATGAGATGGAAACTCTTTTGATACTCAATTTTGTATGGCATTCATTCTATCATGATAGTTATTGGACACGACATTGATTATTCTTACTTAGGGTTTGGCATCACTCATTCACAACCTTTTTGAAATACCATTTTTGTGAACGTTATTTTGTTATTGTTTTGTATGTCTCTTCTTTCTTTTTTCATCATATGAACTAGCAATGTGTAGGTCGGGGGTGGATTAAGACCAAAGCCAATATTTTGAACCCTATTTATTATAGGTTTTGAGTGCTTTTTTATATACTAATCATTATAATTAACCCGATTTACACATTACGACCCCTACTATTTTAATGATCACATTTTGTGGAAAATTTTGCAGTTTTTGCGAGCTAATTTTGCCAACATTGTTGAGTCGATCCAAACATGAATAATTTGAGTCAAAATCAACACCATAGATCAGAGACCAAGAGGAAAGAAGAGCAGAAAATGGAAGAAATAAGAAAAAAAGAGGATGCAGGAAGGTGTCATAGGATGCAAAGTAGAGCTGTGAATACAGGATGCGTGAACAAAGATGAATTTTGCTATGCATTGCCGCTATCTTAGCTTAAATTTACTGCGGTATAGCGAAATTTGAAATTTCGGCTATGCACAAATTTTCGTTGTTAGCGAAATTTCAATAGCTTAGCTTAAAACTTCATCGCTCATAGCGAATTTTTGGTTTTCGCTATTTCTTGCAATTTTCTATATACGAAATTCACCTGCTCAGAGCGAAAAACTCGTCCCTCGTGTTTTGATGTTTTTGATTCCAAACGACCTCGTTTTGATTAATTACCATTTTGTCCCTATTGTAATCTCATATTTTAGGCCTTTTTGTCATTTCACATATTGGGAATGGCTATATAAGCCAACTTATAGCTTTTTGTAACCCTAACTTTCAATCTTTCGCACACTGGCAGCCTTGCTCTAGTTTTCTCTTCTCTCTCCTCTTCTCTCATTTGTTTCATTATCAAACACTCCTCCCCGAGGATGAAAACTCGCAGTATGTTTGGTTAGACATCTTCCTCCCTGGAAGAGGAGGCCATCAAGTGAATGTTTTAAGGTAAAACATTGTCCTCATGTTTTTCACGCAAAGCATTTGGCCCTTTTCGCTTCTCGTATCTCACGCTTTAGGCTCGAATCACCGTGATGTACCCCGAGCGGCGCACCTAGCAAGCTTCGTTCAAGTGATGCTTACTCGTTAGATCCACCGATGCCCATTTAGTTGTCAGCTGGCGAGCTCCCGCAGGTTAGATCTAGTGATGGGTTTGAACTGCTTTGAAACATTAAGTGGGCAACAAATGCTATACATTAAGAAATAAATTTGTATAGGTTTTACGCCAAATGAAGAGCCAAGTTCGAAATTTGACTATATGTTATCCTCCCCAACGCGAGGAAAAGACCTGAGGACATGTCAATGCCTTAGAACCCTAAACCAAGGGGCCCAATGTGCTTCAAGGAGTTCTATTTTTACGCTTATTTTATTTATTTTCGCTTGCAACCAACCACCCCTGCTTTTACCCAACCTTAAAAATCCAAATTTAATTCATCAATTTTGACATCACTCAAATCATCAATTTAAGAAAACCCATCCCCGCTTGCTCGACCTCAGACCACTATATCATAGCAGGCCGACTACGACAAGAGGGAGGAACTTAGATATAAATTTGTTGATTCCGGATCACCCCGCACTGCAAGATTTAATCAAATGGCGCCGCTGGCCGATGGTGCTCAGTGTAAGTGAGGGAGTCGTGGAACACTTGTGATCCTCATCACAAGTTCTCGTGAATTGCTTTATATTTCACCGTCATTTTTCATTTTATAAAACAAAAAACAAAAAAACAAACAAAAAGCGTTTGTTTGTTTTATATATATATTATTTTATTCTTTCAAAAAATTATATTATATTTTTCTTTTTCTTTTATATACAAAAAAAAAAAAAAAACCAAAATTTTCCTATTGTATATCTGCCTAGTAACTTTCGCTAGCTTAGCGAAAAATTTTCGCTATGGGCCCCACTTTGACCTCCAATTTGTTTCGCTTCATAACTTTTCATCCGAACTGCTTTAGGCGCTCTTGGACCTGCTTGGAAATCTTAGAGTATGTGAACTAAATATAGCTAGAAAAAACATTTCTGAGGTTATTAAGAAAGTGTAATTTTAAAAATTCTCCAACTTGTCACTTTTTTCCTCTCTTTTCTTCTCTTAACTTGTTTATTTGAAGCTCAAACTGAAAGGAATAAGGTGTCGATGGAAAGCTTGCGGTTTACTATCCGTAAATGATCACATCTCATCAAGGAGGTAACACTCCTCTTCTCTAATTTTCCAACTGCGGCCCCATTTCTATACCGAGATGTTTCGGGGCTGGGAGAGTTAAAAGGAAGTGGCTTTTGCATTTATGTTTTGTTATTATTTTGTGCAAGCCTATTTTGTGATGTTCAAAGTGGTTTGCTGGTCCCCTTTCTATAAACTCCGCGTTATACAATACAACTTTACTCTTTTTCAAAATCGACCCATTTTCAAGTAATCAAAATTTTGCGGGTTTTGGCCCTAACTCGTGTTTGAAAATTTAAACTTGTCCACCCTATTGATGCTAGATTGGTTCCATGCTTGGTTGAGTTAAATGATTAGTTGAATTCTTATTGATTTTTACATTTTTCTTCCACCTTACCTAACCACACAAGAGCACATTAGGTTTCAAATGATACAAAGCTGAAAACTAAGACAACCTACTTACCTCATAACCTACCCGCTTATTTGACCGCTTTAATAAGTTAAGGACCCATGTGGAAAGAAGGCCAATGCGTCTTCGGGAAAAAAAAAAAAAAAAAAAAGAGAAAAAAAAAAAAAAGAAAAAGAATAAATATTGCAATGCTTTGCCTTGAAACCCGAGCACGGTCCGAGGGGTATATAAGGAAGTTTTGAAGCCCTAAGTGTCTCAAACCTTTCACTGTTGGGAGCCACCGACTTAGTGTCGCATGGGTTGACAGCGGAGTTTAGCAAGTTGTAGGTGCTGGAGTCTCGAAATCATTCGAAGTCCGGTGAAACTCAAGAGCAGCGGTGGAAAAGATCCTCATGACTCGTGCCCTAAGCCTTAATTTGGCCGTGAAATATCTACATCCCTTCGTTATACTGACTATGGTGCCGATTCCTCAAAGATTGCAGACCCTACAACGCAAAAGAATTGTGGAAATATGAGGGACCTGATCTATGAAATGTTAGCAGTTAGGTCAGGGAGAGGCAAATGATAAGCCATTGAGAAACCCATCAACAACACTACATTTGCAGTTTCTCGTTGATTCAATGAGATGGAAACTCTTTGATACTCAATTTCAGATGGCATTCATTCTTCATGATAGTTATTGGACAATTTACATTGATTATTCTTACTTAGGGGTTAGGCATTACTCATTCACAACCTTTTTGAAATACCATTTTTGAGAACGTTATTTTGTTATTGTTTTGTTTGTTCTCTCTTTCTTTCTTTTTCATCACATGAACTAAAGAATGTGTAGTTTGGGGTGTGATTAGTACCCAAGTAAGTGCTATTTGAACCCTATTTATTATAGGTTTTGAGTGATTTTTATATACTAATCATTATACTAACCCGAATGCCACATTACGCTCCTACTATTTTCGATGATCACATTTTGTGGAAAATTTTGCAGTTTTCATATTAATTATGCAACATTGTCGAAGTCGATCCAAATATGAAGAATTTGAGTCAACTCAACACCATAGATCAGGAAAGACCAAGAGGAAAGTGAAGAGCAGAAAATGGAAGAAATAAGAAAAAAGAGGATGCATGTGTTGCAGGATGCAAAGTGGGAGCTGTGAACGCAGTAGATTAGGAACAGCAGATCTTTGCTATACGCTTTCTTTTCGCTATCTTAGCGAAATTTAATCGTGCATAGTTTAAATTTGAAATTTCGCTTATGCACAAATTTTCGCTGTTACGAAATTCGCCAGCTTAGCTTAAACTACGCTCATAGAGAAATTTTTGGTTTTCGCTATTTCTTGCAATTTTCGCTATATAGCGAAATTCACTGTTCGTAGCGAAAATCCTGCCCCTGTGTTTTTGATGTTTTTGATTCCAAACGACCTCGTTTTGATTAATTACCATTTTGTCCCTATTGTAATTTCATATTTTGTACCTTTGTCATTTCATATTGGGAATGGCTATATAAGCCAACTTATAGCTTTTTGTAACCCTAACTTTCAATCTTTCAAAGATACTCAGCTTTTGTTCTAGTTTTCTCTCTTCTCTATCCTCTTTCTCTCATTTTCTGCCACTCAAACACTCCTCTGAGGATGAAAACTCAGAGGATGTTTGGCTAGACCTCTTCCTCCTTGAAGAGGAGGGCCATTGGGTGAATGTTTTAAGGTAATAACACTGTCCTCATGTTTTCACGCAAGCATTTATTCCCTTTTTCATCAGATCTCACGTTTAGGTTTAACCACCGTGATGTTACCCCGAGTGGCCAAGACTCCAGCAAGCTTCAAGGTTCAAGTGGATGCCATCGTTAGATCCACTGATGCCCATTTAGTTGTCATTTATGAGCTCCTACAAGTTAGATCCAATGATGGTTTTAACCTTTTCAAAACATTAAGGTAACAAATGCTATAAGAATAGAAGAAATAAATTTAGTGGTATAGGTTTTAATGCCAAATGAAGAGCCTGTCAGAAATGACTATATGTTATCTCCCTAACGCGAGGAAAAAGGACTCCAGGACATGTTGAATGCCTTAACCCTAAACTAGTGGCCCAATGCTTCAAGGAGTTCTATTTACAGTTTATTTTATTTATTTCGCATAAACCAACCAATTCTCCTGCTTTTTACTCAAACCTTAAAATCCAAATTTAATTCACCAATTTAGACTCTCCACTCAAATCATTTGTATGAAAGAAACCCATCCCCGTGTTCGAATCTTGTAATTCACTATGGTTAGCTCGACTAATGCATGCAGGAGGAACTTAGATATAAATTTTGTTGATTCCGATCACCCTACCGCAAGTACGAATCAAATGGCGCTTTGCCGGGATGGTGCCTTAGCGAAGTGAGGAGTCAGGAACACTTCAGATCCTCATCACAGCCCGTGAATTGCTTTTATATTTCACTGTAATTTGCTTTTCATTTTATAAAAACAAAAACAAAATCAAACAAAAGCGTTTGTTTGTTTTTTATATATATATTATTTTTATTTTCTAAAAAAAAAAAATTTATATTATATTTTCTTTTCTTATACAAAAAAAAATCAAAATTTTCTCTATTATATTCAAGGCATTAAGACTTTCGCTTATTAATAAATTTTTCTTGACTCACAGCTTAGCAAAATTTTCGCTATGGGCCCCACTTTTAACTCCTCCAATTTTGCTTCGCCATAACTTTTTCTTCCGAACCCGTTTTAGGCGTTCTTGGTAAATTCGTTTGAAAGCTTTTAGAGAGTGTAGAATCCAAATATAGATAGAAAGAACATTTTTGAGATTATTAATAAAGGGCATTTAAAAAATTCCAACTTTGTCATCTTTTCCTCTCTTTCTTCTTAACTTGTTTATTTAGCCCAAATGGAGAGTGAATAAGGTGTCGATGGAAAGCTTGCGAAGTTTAATATTCAGAAATGATCACATCTCATCAAGGAGTTAACACTTCCTTCTAATTTTCCAACTGCGTCCCATTTCTAGAGCACCGAGATGTCTGGGTCAGGAGATGAAAAGGAAGTGGGTTTTCAGATTTATGTTTTGTTATTATTTTGTGCAAGCCCATTTCAGGATGCTGGCTTGTCGGGGATCCCTTTCTATAAAGCCGCGATATTAACATGTACCTTACCAAAACTGACCCATTTTGCAATCAAAATTTTTTGTGGTTTTGCCTAACCTGCAAGTTGGAAAATTTAAACTTTGTCCAATTTATCATGCTGGGATCACCTATAGTTTTTGGGTTGAGTGGAATGATTAGTTGAATCTATTATTTTACATTTTTCTACCTTTACCTAACCACACACAGAGCAATAATAGTTTCAATGATAGGGCCGAAAACTGCACAACCTCCTCTACCTTGCATAACCTGTTCTAGTTTCATTGGACCGCCTTTATCAGTTAAGCACCATGAAAGGACGCTAACAAGGCTCGAGAAAAAAAAAAAAAGAGAAAAGAAAAAGAAAAGAATACATTAAAATGCTTTTCCTTGAAACTCGAGGCACTGGTCTGAGGGTAGCATGGAGAAAGCCTTAAAACCAAAGCCCTAAACTTTCACTAGTCGAGCCACCACTTAGTGCTCATGGGTGGATGGGTGGAGTTTAGCAAGCAGAAGTTGGAGTTTCAATCATTCAAGTCCGGTGAAACCCGAAGAGTTAGTGGTGGAAAAGATCCCTGACTTGGTGCCCTAAGCTCAATTAATGGGAGTCATCGGTAGATCCCCTACATGGACTTTGGTGAGGTCGACTCTGTTATCAGACTCATGTCTAAAAAGAATCAGGAATAAGAGGGTCCTGACCTGGTTTAGGTTGGTTAGCATGCGATCGGGGAGGCCTGGTCGCTTATTGTTGAGAACTCGATCAAACAAACACTTAGATTTTGGTGGAAGTTTCTGGTTGATTCAATGAGATGGAAACTCTTTTGATACTCAATTTTGTATGGCATTCATTCTCTCAAGATAGTTATTGGACACGACATTGATTATTCTTACTTAGGGTTAGGCATTACTCATTCACAACCTTTTTGAAATACCATTTTTGTGAACGTTATTTCGTATGTTCTCTCTTTCTTTCTTTTTTTCATTGCTAAGGAACTAGCAATGTGTAGGTTGGGGGGGTGTGATTAGTACCCAAAAAGTGCTATTTTGAACCCTATTTATTATAGGTTTTGAGTGCTTTTTTATATACTAATCATTATAATTAACCCGATTTACACATTACGACCCCTACTATTTAATATCAGATCGTGGAAACCTGTGAATGCAACACGTTAATTATGCCAACATTGTTGAGTCGATCCAAACATGAAGAATTTGAGTCAAACTCAACACTATAGATCAGAGACCGAGGAAAGAAGAGCATAAAATTAAAGAAACAAGAAAGAGATGCAGTGTTGTGTTGGTGGTGATTTAGTGAATATATTCTTTACAGTACGCTTTTTCGCTTATTCATTTAATACCAAGATAGTTAAAATTTGAAATTTCTTTATTATGCACAAATTTTCACTAAGCTAGCGAAATTCTCAAGCAAATTAGCAAAACTATCGTCATAGCGAAATTTTGGTTTTCGCTTATTTCTTGCAATTTTCGCTATAAATAAATTCACTGCTCATAGCTAAAACTACTTGTTTTTGATGTTTTTAATTCCAAATGACTTCGTTTGATTAATTACCATTTTGTCCCTAGCTTGTAATTTCATATTTTAGGCCTTTTGTCATTTCACATATTGGGAATGCATGCTATATAAGCCAACTTGATAGCTTTGAAAATCAACTAAATCTTTCAAGACACTCCAGCCTTTGTTCTAGCTTTCTCTCTCTTTCTCTCTCCTCTTCTTCTCATTTTCTGCCACTGAACAAACACTCCTCCGAGGATGAAAACTCGCAGTATGTTTGGTTGAATTTTCCTTCTGAAGAGGGAGGCTATTAGTGAATTGTTTCAAGGTAAAAACACACCTCATGTTTTTCACGCAAGCATTTATTCCCTTTTTCGTTTTCATTCTACGCTTAGGTTTGAATCATCAGATGTACTCCAGTGGCCAAGATCAAAGTTTTCAAGGTCAAGATGCTTTACTGTTAGATCCACCATGCCCATTTAGTTGTTTCATTATGAGCTCCAAAGATCCAATGATGGTTTTGAATCGCTTTTGAAACATTAAGGGGTAACAAATGTTATACATTTAAATAAATAATTAGGGTATAGGTTTAATCCAATGAAGAGCCGGCTCGAAATGACTATATGTTATCTTCTCAACGCGAGGAAAAGACCCGAGGACATGTTGAATGCCTTGAACCCTAAACCAGTAACAATGGTCATGGAGTTCTATTTTACAGCTTATTTTATTTATTTTCAGTTTCGCAACCAACCACCCCCTCTGTTTTTACCTAAACCTTAAAAATCCAAATTTAATTCTACACACCACTTTAATTTAGCTCAAATCATTTTTACAAGAAAACCCATCCCCAAAGCTCCGACTTAGATTCACTATACCAGATTTCACTACTAAGTAAAGAGAGGAACTTAGATATAAATTTTATGATCTGATCACCCCATCAGGGACTTAATCGCCCGACTAAATCGATCCGTCAATCAAGCCGTAAATCTTAGAGAGAAGGTAGAGCTTCTGTCACTAGTTTTTCCTCTCCAAACTTGGAAATCTTGTTGAACCATTTGGTTATTTATGATCACGCGAAGCCCCTATCGAGCGGATGAACATTAAATCTGTCCGACGACCGACCACCCGATCTCCGACGGGGTAGAGAGAAGGTGAAGATTTTCTCTTTCTATCTCACTTCTCTAGCCACTGCCGGTTTCTGCAAAAAAAAAAATTGAGCTTTCTTCCCTTTTTTTTTTTTGTCTCGCATGTTGATGGGGCCCACTTTGCGCCCACGTCTATGACCCGTCCGGATCGCTTCGGTCTCCAACAATTTATTTTCTGTCCTCGGGCTTCAATCTTATTTTAAATGAACTTAATTCAAGTCATTTCCTAATCCTCGAGAGTTTAAGAAAATCTCATTCCCCAAGCACATAACTGAATTTCAAAATCCATAAAGAATTCCCACTACCTAATTCAATAAACTTTTTTTAAGAGTGATTGCTATGAGATCGACTCACAACAAATAAGCACCGCTTCATCATCCGAGCTATATGGAATTTTCAGCTTCTGATTTATTTTGTAATTTATTATTTATTGACATTTTTTAAATTTTTTATTCTTTTAGAAAATTTTAAATTTTCTCGGGTTTCTACACTAGTTGGTGGTTAAAAGTATCATGCTGTACTTTTCAGGAGAAAGCAAGGTAGTTTTCAGCTATAAATGAAATCTAATGTGCACAAAGTGTGTGGTTAAATTCAATGGAAGAAAAGGTTGAAAAAAACAATAAGAATTTCAACAGCACAACTCCAACTACATAACACCATTTAACATCAATAACATTGGGAACAAAATTTTGATTTCATATTGTTGCCGGGTATTAAAATATATATATATATATATATATATGGTATATATGTGTTTAATGAAAATGAGAAACTGAAAGCATGAACTAGAAACTAAAAACATGAATTGTATTGTTAAAAAAAAAAAATAACTACCAAGCCATTCAACTAAACAAAATAGACTTGCTCAAAACATAAATCAACACTTCATTCCTTAACTCTCCCCCCAACCGAATTCTACATTGTCCTCAATGTGATTGATTAGTGCCCAAATAGTGCTGTTTTAAGGCCTGCTTATTGCAGGTTTTGAGTACTTTTTGTGTACTAAGCAACTTAAATAACCCAATTGATACACTAAGGTCCCAACTATGCTACTAATCATATTTTGTGGATATTTTTGTAGTTTTGCAAGCCAATTGTACCACTATCTTCAAGCCAATTCAAATTTGAAGAACCCGAACCAAGCTCGAAGCTACATGAACAAAGAAGATGGCAATTGGAGCTAAATACAAGGAGATGAGTAATGGTGGCACTCTTAGGTACAGCTATAATTTTTCGCAAGTCAAGCGAATTTTCGCAGCCCCGCCCCGTTTTGGTCAGAGACCGACCACCTTTTGATTGCTTTTGTGGCTTTGTACCAGCCTAATATAATTTTTGTTCTTTCATACTTTTGTGTAATCTCCTTGACTCTGAGCACTATATAAGCTCAGTCAAGCTCATGTAACAGCAGTTTTTAGTCTATCAATAAAATTAGCGTGAAAGATTTCAGCTTTCCCGCATGTGAAATTTTCTTTCACTTTATCTCCCTTTCTCTCATTTTCTCACTTGCCAAACACCCTTTGAGGATGACAACTCAAGGATGTTGATGTCTCCTCATCTCAAGAGGAGGGCCACTAGGTTAAAGGGCCTGAGGTAATACATCATTCTCTCATATCAACGCAAGCTGCCTATTATCATTTATGTTTCGCACCTCACACGTGGGTTTGAATCCTCGTGATGTACCCCCGAGGGTTAGTACTTGGCAAGCTTTCGCTCAGTGAATACTTATCATAGATCCATTATGTCATTTAGTTATACTTGGCGATCCAAAGGATGGTTCTAATCGCTGAACATTAATGGGTCATAAATGTCATATTAGAAGGAAACTTTGTGGTTCACTTTTTTAGCTAAACCTAGATCCTGACTCAGAGTGACTATAGGTCATCCTCCCAATGCGAGGAAAGGACCCGAGAAATTAAGTAATTAAATTAGAACCCAAGCCTGGTCCGAAATCATGGTTTCTTGGCACTTTACTTTCAGTAGCTACAAAGCTACCAACCATCAACCTCACCGTTTTACCAAAACCCCAATCCAAAGCGGAAACACCAATTTCAATCAACTCGTGACTCCATTTTATGTGTTAAAAACCTATCCATGAGTTCGACCTAGGGGCCACTATAGCATCGGGGCAAGAGCTCGCTACTGGGCAAAGAGGGAATCCTAGGATATAAATTTGGCTGGACCCTGCACTTTACTATGCACGTAAATCTGGGCTGCTGGTGATGGTGCCAATTGTAGAGGAGAAGTCAGAGAACTGTGACCACATCACAAGTGTTGGTGAATTCTCATTCCTTTTTATTTTACCATTATTCCCCATTTGGCAGCTCACATCATAGGAAATTGCATGTTTATACTCAGGTATACTCGCTTTATTTATTTTAAATGAACTAACTATAACCCTGGGTAGCTGTTTTGTTTCACTGCTTTGTGTCAGGTTCCTAGGACTCCAGATGTAATATTTGGGATAGAAACACCGGGCAAAGAAGAGAACCAAGGCTCCACAAGAACAATAATGTGGAAGTCGCCTCAGCACCATGTGATTCTCAACCTATGAGCAACAAAGTCGCTGTGGGATGCCAAGAAACCCCACTGCCTACATGTCAATGAGGGACCATATACACCCACCAAGGGTGAGTGCACCCTCTTGCATTGTACCTCCTACATAAGATGTAGTCATCAGGCCATATTTGGTGCCTCTGTTCCCAACCTTCCATGGTATGGAAAATGAGAATCCATACACACACATCCAGGAGTTTGAGGAAGTTTGCACAACTTTTGTGGAGGGCGCACCGATATGGATCCGCGGTTAGGCCTTCCCTTAACCCTTCTCAAAGACAAAGCCAAATCGCTTAATTCTCTAAGGCCAAGAACTATCAGGAATTGGGCAAAACTGCAGGCAAAGTTTTTGAAAAAGTTCTTCAGCAGGCGTCGTGGACAGCTTGGAAGAGGCAAATTTATACATTTGCAAACTCATGATAATGAGAAGTTCTAACTAATGCTGAGAGAGATACATGGAAACCATCGCGCATGCCCACACCATGGCTGATACATGGATGTTGGTCAACCATTTCTATGATGGAATGTCTTCCGCCATGAAGCACCATTGGAGCCCATGTGTGTGTGTGGGGGACTCGAGCAAGAATCCAAACGAAGCCATGGACATTCTCAACTAAGTAGCTAAAACCTCCAACGCTTGGGATGAGCCAAATCTTAGGGAGACAGACAGGATGAGGCCACCACCAAATCAAAGGGGAGGCATATACTAGCTCTTAGAGGACATGGAGACGAAAGCAAAACTGTCCACCTTGACCAGGAGGTTTGAAGAGCTTGAAATGAGGAATCAACATGAAGTACGAGTAGTGACTGAGGCATCTATGCCTAATCAACCATGTTTCAACTGTCAGTCCACTGAGCACCAAGGAGAGCATTGCCCAAGTATGCCTTTAGTAAGAGACTTTGTGGCTGAACAAGCCAATGCAGTGGGCCAATACAAGCCACTAGCCACAACCCCATACAGTAATACCTATAATCCCAACTAGAGGAACCACCCAAACCTCTCCTGGAAGCCAAACTCCTCCCCTACGTGCCCCGCTTCACAACAAGAAGATGTGGATCCTCACCAAACGACAACCACCAACATCTTTATCTCCAGTTGAACAAGCTATTATGAACTTGAGTAAGGTGGTGGGCAACTTTGTAGAGGAACAAAAGGCGGTGAATGCCCAAGGCAATAAAAGAATTGACATGGTGGAAAGCACACTCAATAAGAAAATGAGCAACCTACACTCAGAATTTTTTCAAAAGCATGACAGCCTGCAAGCTAAAATTTCCCAAACATATACAACTCAGAAGATAAATTTCAAGGTCAGTCTAACCAAAGAAGAAAAGCAGAAAAGGGGAAATTCCCCTCTCATACACAACCAAATCCTAGGGGACTGCATGAAGTGAGCTCCTCCAGCGAGCGAAATTCTAGGATGGATGAAGTTAAGGCAATCATCACATTGAGAAGTGGCAAAGAGCTCAAACAGGCAGCACCCAAAGTAGTAAAAAAGGGCCAGGAAACTGAAGAAACTGAACCAGAGGAGGTGGTGATCAGGAATTGCAGAAAAAAATAGCGCACCCCCACCTTTTCCTCAAGCACTAAAAGCTAAAAAGAAGGCTAAAATGCTAGAAGTGCTTAGATAAGTAAAGGTCAACATCCCCCTACTTGACATGATCAAACAAGTCCCCACCTATGCAAAAAATTTTAAGGACTTGTGTACAGTAAAAAGAGGGCTGAATGTTGACAAGAAGGCCTTCTTGACTGAACAAGTCAGTGCTATCATCTAATGCAAGACTCCAGTGAAGTACAAAGATCCGGGTTGTCCAACCATTTCGGTTAAGCATTATTGGAGGCACTTGTGTAGAAAAGGCACTGCTAGACATAGGTGCGAGTGTGAATCTCCTCCCCTATTCGATGTACAAGCAGCTTGGGTTGGGAGAACTAAAGCCCACCTCCATCACATTATCTCTTGCGGATAGATCCATCAAGATTCCAAAGGGGACAGTAGAAGATCTTCTCATCCAAGTGAACTAATTCTACTATCCAGTGGATTTTGTTGTACTTGATACAACTGCCTGCAGTCAGCTAACAATGTGCCTATCATCCTAGGGAGACCATTCTTGGACACCTCCAATGTGATTATCAATTGCCAAAATGGTGTTATGCAACTCACCTTCGGAAACATGACCCTATAACTCAACATCTTCCACTTGAGAAAAAAGCACATGCAACTGGGCAATATACCTATAAGAAGTTTGCATCATCGACACAATCCTGGAGGAACAGGCTGACTAGCAGAGGATGTAAGATTTGCTAACTAAAGAACCCGGCTGTGTAGCTTAATTTCCAAGTCCTGGGCCACCCGACATGGATCCGTACCGAAACCCATGGGACACCCGCTTAATTCTTTTATTTTTCATTTTTATTAAGTTTTCTTTTTCAAAATTTGTCGCGACCCGAAACCCCGGACCGACCCGAATGGCGGATCCGAACCGGAGCCTGGTTTACTCCGACATTTTCATTTATCTTATTAAAACGTTTATTTAATTTGTTTAGTTGCGAAGCGAGCCTGGGGCCAGCAAGCCTCCATAATCGCGAGCAATTTCAATGCAATTCGGTAGGCCCTTCAACATTTACAAAGAAGGCATTCATGCCTTTTCAAAATGATATACAAAATCAAGGTTCGGGGTTTAACCCTTTTGTAAAAAAAAAAAAATATACCAATTGTTCAAAAGATGGATATGCAATATGGAGTATATACTTATATTCAGATTTCTCTATGACTCTGCGCTGCACGACTGTCTCCCTCCCCGTCAATTTAAACCCGCTCATAGATAAACTATACGCTACATTTTCATGTTTAGTGGTTCTATACATTTATCTAATATTCAATGTAACTCAAAGATGTAGTTTAACATTAAATCATGCCTATTAATTCAACAAATGCTCATGCTATTTATTTTAACATGCTTTCAATTTCTAAATAATTTACCAAATCACATCATGCAATTTCAATGCAACACCATTTCACAATTTAATTCTATGAGATTTAAGCATATACATAAAAATCTCATTTACACTCACACGTTGGTTATTTCAACTATTCAATTCATTAATTTCCGACGGATTCCATTTGGTTAACTTAATCTCTGTTATTATTATTTGGTAAATGTACTTACACATTTAACAATTCGGTTCCCATCACGACGCGATGTCGTTGGGTGCACCCCGACATGGTATCACTTAATGCCATATGCCATCATGACGGATGCCGCATTGGTGCATCCCGCTGGGCGGACATTTCTTCATTGTCATACGCTATCATGATTCGATGCCGATTGGTGCATCCCACCAAGTGGGACATTGGACAATTTCTTTGGTGCCTTCGTGATTCGATGCCGATCGGGTGCATCCCGTCAGCGCCTATCCAATATATCGATGCAATTCAAGATGTCAGGAATTGTCCGATTCATTTACATTTTGATTTATCAATCACATTCATTCGGTTTTCAATATCACATTTCAATTCCATATCTTACTTTCTCAGATTCTCTTTCAAGGATATACTCAATCTATGTACTCATTTCCTCGTACACATTCACGCACTCATTTCCATATGCTTGGTAAACTACTCAAGATATTTCGATACATAAGAATAGAGTCAGAGAACAAACATGCAAAAACTTGAAACAAGAATTGGATTTAGTATAACAAACCCAAAAATCTTGGCACTTTGATTCCAATCTTTGGAATCTCAATCTCAGTTTGGCTTTTCCTCCTCGTCAGTCCCTATTCCAAAACCATTAAAGAAAAATATTATTCGTGTGTACTAGTAGTTTTGGTTAGGATTAATTTCTGAGTTTCAATATGAGTCCCACCTTTAACAATATATATATATAGATGGGATTTCTGACTCAATGGGCCGATAGAGTCCAAGAACACCCGACCTGAGTTCAAACGAAAGATATGACCTTCCGAAGTCGAGGTCGCGCGAGTCAACCCCGACAAGTCGACCGGGCGACGAGCTGAACTGAAGTGACGAGCTCAGTCTAACACCTTGGTATGACATCTTCTATCCTCCTCAGGCATATAAATGCATCTTTGACTCAATGGGCCTGATAGAGTCCAAGAACACCCAACCTGAGTCTGTCCAAGGAGATACTTAATTCTTCCTCGAAGTCAGGAGGTCATGCGTAGCGTCAACCCGACGAGTCGAATTCTGAATCGACGAGTCAGCACTGAAGTGACGATCTCAGTCTAACACCTCGGTATGACATCTAACATCCTTCTCAGGCATATCAATGTATTCTTGTCTCCATGGGCTTTCCATAGAGTCCAAGAACACCGAAATCGGAGTTCAAATGAAGGAGATATGACCTTCAAAAGTTGGAGGTCATGCGTAGTCAACTTTGACGAGCTAACCTGAACCGACGACCAACGCTTGACGCACCACCGTTTGACGACCATCGCTTGACGACCCCTGCTTGATCGACCACCGCTTGACGACCAACGCTGACACCAACGCTTTGATCTAATTCCGCTTGATCGACCACCGCTTGATCGACTTCTCACTCATTTGACTGTTCTGAGTAAAAAGACTATAACTTAGTCTAATGAGGTCCAAATCGAGAAATTCAAAAGCCTAACATCAAGTTAATTGATGTGGCTACAATTTACTAGAAGGACACACTCCCAAATTCCCTTCAATTTGTACCCAAAAATCATCTCTAATAATATTAGCTGCGCACTACCACAATGTAAGTGTGCCTTCCATGGTTTAAAAATGCAACCAAACATTCCCTAAGGCAAGATAACCACCCAACATTCCTTAGGGTAGAAAATACAGTAGAGAAGACTCCATCTCCTGAGTTTGTCGAACCCCCGATTCCGGTCTCACTCAGCCTTTGTCACGAGAGTGGGTCTTCCTTGCTTCGCTCGGGACCTATGGCCCGATCGCTTGAATTTGCAGAGTTGAGCCTTCTCACTCTAAAATACCTCCATTTTTCTCTATTTTCCTTTTCTTATGGATCACTCTGAATCGTATTTTAAAAAGGAGGAAACTTCCTCCCACTTTCCTACATGCCACATGCCATTTCCTTGATTTTTTCCTTCTTTTTCTTTATTTCTTTGCATTTGAAAAAGTCCCCTCCCATTTTCCCATACTCTTCCACTGTCCAGCTAATGATTAACAAACTATTTAAATGTCTTACAGTCCACTTGCACTCCAGATTCCTTTCTCAGTTTCCTCTATTCACAATCCAATTAACAAGTTCATCTAACACTCCTACAAAAAGCTATCAGTCATTTCAATACACCTTGAATCATTAAATAAAAACATTATGTCCAGGTATTTTAGGGCGTTAACCTCCCATCCACAAACTGTCTAACATTAATAAACGTTTCACATAATACTTCCAAGATCGTCTTCCACCCTTTAAGAGTGGCTTATTCCTTTGGCCTCAGGGTCTCTCCACAACACTAGCGGAATCTTCTTGTTCTTTGTAATTTTCACTTCGTGGAGCCAAAATCTCTAGCTGTGCCTTTATGCTCTGTGATATGATTTCTCGTCATTTATGGTCACTTTCAATCTTTATCCAATCATTTTCACTTTCTCTTCGCCTTTGCATCAAATCTGTGGCCACTCACTTTCTTTTCACTAAATTCTCGGGCCCAACACAATAAGAGTTCTACATTTCTCCCTATAAAGCCTCAGCCATTCCAATTCTTGATCGAAACTGTTGTCAATTTAATAAAAGGGATGTGTCTATCCCAACTACCCCTCATAGTCGATCACACAACCTTTAACATATCTTCCAAAATGGCTTTTAATTCATAATCATCGGGTACACAACCCTATCCTGGCAAAAACAAGGATCCATCATCCTTTACCTCAAACTTGGTTTTTCTACCATCTCCAATATCACATCAAATTCCCTGAAGGATAACTCAATCAAATCTCCCAAAAATTCATACTTTCATATTTTGATGGGACAATCTCTATACACTTTGTTCACAATAACACTATGTCCGAAAGCTGCCACACCAAGATGTCATACTTGTCACCCTCGCAAATTTTTCCCCATTGATATGTTAGTTAATACATACGAGCGGGTTGGACCCGGGTCTATCAATGCATGCACACAGTATAAAAGATGCGAAACTACCGACCATCACATCCGGGTGTCGTATCTTCCACGCTTTCATCGCATTTGCTCAGCCGAGCACACCTGCCCAGCCAAATTCCGCGGTCCCTTTGTCTCAGAACACCCTAAGTGATGCAACACTTTTGCTGCCTCTCTGAACTGATGAAGCATTGCCCATAGTTTGGGGTGCTGTGAAGGGACGTGCCCTATTACACTCTCGTATTTTGTGCTCCATGGATCCACAACCCAAGCAAGCACCACTACTCAACAATCTCTCAGGCTTTCTTCCACAATGGGAACAACGAGGAACGCCTTGTCCTCTGTGAGGCACCTCCTTGTTCACTTGTATCCAACGACACTCCAGAGAATATTATCTCTACCGATGGCTTGAGCCGTGAGGGTCGCTGCAGGATCCTGTGGTCCCCTGAATCTCTTCCTTTGCTGCTGATGACCACTTGACTGACCGAGATTTTTCTTCCCTCGTCTTCTATCATTTCTTCTATTTTCCTCTTCTTTACTCATTCCACATTTAAAGTGCATGTCGTGGATTTTGGAGAAATCATCATGGCAAATCCCGTGACATGGGCCCGAATGTGGTCGCTAGGCCGCCTTCAAACTTAATACACTTCTCTTCTTCAATTTACTAACATCTCGAGAGCATACTTGCTCAACCGTGTGAATTATCTCACATATTCGGTTACACTTAATTGCCTTTGTTTCAAATTATGAAACTCTCATCGCATATTGTTTAAATAGATGCGACCCACATAATGCTTCTTGAACTCATCCAAAAAGAACCTCCATGTAACACTTTCTAGTGGTGCGGTCCTGGTCATGGAAACCCACCACTGATAAGCCTCATCCTGTAGTAATGAGGTTGCACATTCCAGCTTCTCTTCAGTTGTTCAATGCATTTGTACAAGCATTCGCTCGGTCCTCTGAAATAATTCTCCAGCCATTGAAGGCTTATCTTCTTTCTTTCCAAGAAAGTCTATCTGGCCGCACTTCGCCATTCTCTCAATGGCTGATCGCCGCGAACATTTGCAGTCGGGTTGCTCCTAGCCATCAGAAAAGCTCTGAGCTAATCATTGAGGAGCACCCACAAGACTTCCTACTACTTGTTCCTGGCTCATTCATCGGGGCATGAGATGCTTGGTCCACCTATCACAATAGCAGATTCATCAGACGATTTCCCCGGGTCACCTTCGACCGTGGCACCGGAACTATCCATGTTTTACCTATTAAGATCGACAAGATCCGCCGCCAGAGTCATTTATCATCCTTTAATTGCAAATGCAATGTAAGTCAACACCATTTTCAAAACTTTTCAAACCGCGAGGGCCTTTTCCAAACGCCTAAACCTAGGCTCGATACCACTAAAGTGTAGCGACCTCCCAAGCCCGCCCCCGACATGATCCGCATCAAACCCATGGGACACTGCTTAATTCTTTTTATTTTTCATTTTTATTTTCTTTTTCAAAATTTGTCGCGACCCGAAACCCCGGACCGACCCGAATGGCGGATCCGAACCGGAGCCTGGTTTACTCCGACATTTTCATTTATCTTATTAAAACGTTTATTTAATTTGTTTAGTTGCGGAAGCGGTTTCAGTTTTTGGGCAAGCCCATAATCAGTTACAATTTCAATGCAATTCGGTAGGCCCTTGAACATTTACAAAGAAGGCATTCATGCCTTTTCAAAATGATATACAAAATCAAGGTTCGGGGTTTAACCCTTTTGTAAAAAAAAATATACCAATTGTTCAAAGAGATGATATGCAAATGACGGAGTATATATTTATATCACGTACTCCTCTCTAGTGACTTCAGGATCGCACTCCATCTTGTCTCCCTTCCTATCTACTCCAAACTCCGCGCATAGATAAACTATACGCCAAGCATTTTCATGCTTAGTGGTTCTATGCCGCTTCTATTCCAATATTCAATGTAACTCAAAGATGCATTTAACATTAAATCATGCCTATTAATTCAACAAATGCTCATGCTATTTATTTTCACATGCTTTCAATTTCTAAATAATTTACCAAATCACATTATGCAATTTCAATGCAACACCATTTCACATCATAATCTTATGAGATTTAAGCATATACATAAAATCTCTAATACCGCCAATGTTGGTTATTTTCCTCTAACTATTCAATTTACAATTTGACGGATTCCGCTTACGAATCCCAGCCCTAGTATTAATGTTATTCCCAGAATGTACCTCACACATTTAATAATTCGTCTTCCATCACGACGGATGCCGCTTGGTGCACCCCCGACATGGTATCACTTAAATGCTATATGCCATCATGACTATTTGCCACTGGTGCATCCCGCTGCTGGACATTTCTTCAAAGTCATACGCCATCATGACTGGATGCCGATTTAGTGCATCCCGCCAAGCGGACATCGATGTTCTCTGTGGTGCCTTCGTGATGGCGCCGATTGGGTGCATCCTTCCGTCAGCGGTTCATTCAGTATATCGATGCAATTCAAGATGTTAGGAATTGTCCGATTCATTTACATTTCGATTTATCAATCACATTCATTCGATTTTCAATATCACATTTCAATTCCATATTCACTTTCGTATTCTCTTTTCAAGGATATACTCAATCTATGTACTCATTTCCATACATTCACGCACTCATTTCATATGCTTGGTAAACTACTCAAGATACTACATAAGAATGTAGTCGAGAACAACATGCAAAAACTTGAAACAAGAATAGGATTTAGTAGAAAAACCCAAAATCTTGGCACTTTGATTCCAATCTTGGAATCTCAATCTCGCTTTGGCTTTTCTCCTCGTCATCCCTATTCCAAAACCATTAAAGAACAATATTATTCAGGTACTAGTAGTTTTAAGCGACGATTTTCGGAGTTTAATATGAGTTCCAATTTTTAACAATATATATATAGATGGATTCTTGACTCAATGGGCTTTCCATAGAGTCCAAGAACACCCGAATCGGAGTTCAAACGAAGGAGATATGACCTTC
Source organism: Tetrastigma voinierianum (assembly GCA_016808115.1). Taxonomy (NCBI): domain Eukaryota; kingdom Viridiplantae; phylum Streptophyta; class Magnoliopsida; order Vitales; family Vitaceae; genus Tetrastigma; species Tetrastigma voinierianum. The sequence continues at coordinate 734,800 of JAEQBH010000734.1, forward strand.
CGAAGTTGGAGGTCAAGCGTAGTCAACCCTGACGAGTCGACCGAATCCGACGAGCCGTGACCGGCGATGAGCTCAGTCTAACACTCGGTATGACATCTTCTATCCTCCTCAGGCATATCAATGTATTATTGACTATATGGTCTTTCCATAGAGTCCAAGAACACCCAAATCGGAGTTCAAACGAAGGAGATATGACCTTCCGAAGTTGGAGGTCATGCGCAGTCAACCCTGACGAGCTGTCCTGAACTGACGAGCTGCACTGAAGTGATGAGCTCAGTCTAACACCTTGGTATGACATCTGCTATCCTCCTCAGTCATATCAATGCATTCTTGACTCAATGGGCTTTCCATAGAGTCCAAGAACACCCAAATCGGAGTTCAAACGGGCTGTCAGGCATATGACCTTCCGGGTCGAGGTCGCGCGTAGTCAACCCCGACGACGACCGAATCGACGAGCTGCACTAGAAGCAGACGAGCTCAGCCCAACACCTTTGGCAGGCGACATCTAACATCATCCTCTGGCATACACGTATTCTTGACTCCATGGATTTTGATAGAGTCCAAGAACACCCAATTCGAGTTCAAACGGCGAGATGCAGGCGGCAGATCTTTCCGTTAACGCGCGTAGTCAATCTTGGATGAGTCGACCTAATCGGACGTACCATCGCTTGATTTATCATCATGGATTTTACTTTACACACATCATCCCAATGCTTGACGTCACACTGCTCGATTTGTTCATTGTTTATTGCGGTTGGCGCTTACTGTTTTGACATCACGTTTGACATCACCACGATCATCGCTGACATTCTGGCGTTTACGGCATCGTTGGCAACATCCCATTTGATCGCTCGAGTGTGACGAGTACTTAGTCGGCAGAGTAATAAACAGAGTCTGTACTACACGTTAACATGTAGATGCATTTACTAACACTGACTCTGTACCCTTCACTGCACTCCAAAAATCAGCTATGTTCGTTAGTCACAAGACTACCACAATGTGGCAGTCCCACAAGGGTTTAAAAATGCAACCAAACATTCCCCTAAGGCAAGATAACCCCAACATTCCTTGTGCAGAAAATGGCTACAGAGAAGACCTACCCCTGAGCTCACTCGAAACCCCAGATTCCCATTCTACTTACAGCCTTTGTCACTAGAAAGGACTTTCCCTCTTGCTTCGCCTCGTGACCTATGGTCCGATCAATGAAATCTGGCTGCAGAAGGAGAGCTTCTCACTCTAAAATACCTCCATTTTTCTGTTTTCCTTTTCTACGGATCACTCTAAATTGTATTTTAAAAAGGAGGAAACTTCTCCCACTTTCCTACATGCCATGCCCTTTCCTTGGATTTTTTTCTTCTTTTTCTTTATTTCTTTTATATTTAGGTCCCTCCATTTCTATTATTTTCCATTTAAGTCTCCTATTTTCACTTAGACATATAAACTTATTTACAATTGACCCTTAGGTCCCCATTTTACAATTTCCATATTTTCTTTTTTTCACTTGGGTTTATTTCTGGATTCAATAATCATTTAATCAATATTCATCTAACAATTCTTAAAATACCTAAGTCGTCCAATTATATCTTAATATATAATAAATTTTATTATAAAATTCTAGGGTATTAGCGCATGTGCCGAGTGTTCGTATATGCAAGAAGCTCAAGACATGAAACTTGTGCAGGGGCAATGGAGAAAAAAGCAAGAAAATCTACCTTTGATAATTGAGGAAGGAACCAGTGAACCCCATAAATTGGAGCTCAAACCCTTGCCTGTGGAGTTGAAATATGCCTATTGGAAGAGGAAGGAACGATTAATACGATTGTGTTTCATCCACCTTTCTGACACCTCACGGGAAGGTAGTCTACTACACATCTGAGGAGAGCAGTAAACCACTAGGGTGGAAGGTGCATGTTGAAGGGTATTAGCCGGAAGTTTTATCACATCTACCTAAAGGAGGAGGCAAAGTCAGTAAGGCAGCCAAGAGAAGACTGAACCCACATATGCAAGAAGTGGGTAGAGCTGAAGTACTAAAGGCTGGCACAGCGGTTGTTATTATCGCCCCATATCGGATCTTTGGTGAGTCAGGCCCGAGGTGGTGTCTAGAGTCGAGGGGGTAACCCGAGTGCATAACAAAAAAGGAGAAGAGATGCCCACCTGCCTTACCACGGGTTGGAGGGTATGTATTGATTATAGGAGGCTGAATGAAGTGACCATAAAGGATCACTTCCCTCTACCCTTCATGGATCAGATTCTAGAGAGGATTTTTGGTCAACCCTTCTACTGTTTCCTGGATGACTACTCAGGATACTTTCAAATAGAAATTGCTGCAGAAGACCAGGAAAAGACCACCTTCACATGCCCATTTGGCACATGTATAGAAGAATGCCACTTTGGCACATGTATGCCCACATACATTCGGCGCTTCTTATACTCGATTATTTTGGTGATTTGGTGGGCGCATTATGGTACATGGATGACATTACAGTCTACGGGGGGAGCTTTGAAGAATGCCTAATCAACTTAGAAACTGTACTACATAGATGTATAGAGAAAAACCTGGTTTTGAACTGGGAGAAATGCCACTTTATGGTCAGCCAGGGAATAGTATTAGGGCATATTATTTCAGAAAAAGGGATCAAAGTTGATAAGGCAAAAATCGACTTGATTTCCAAACTACCTTCCCAGTGTAAGGCGTAAAGAGCGATTCTTGGGGCGTACGGGAGGAGAAGCTACATCTTCAGGTTCGTCATGGACTTCTCAAAATTGCCAAGCCTCTGCCTGGCTAACTTTTGGGGAGAAAAATGCCAAATTTATTTGGGATCTTATTTTATAAAGAGCTTTAAGGAGCTTAAAGCCTATTTGACCACTGCACCAATAGTGAGAGCCCTTAACTGGAAATTAACCTTCGAAGTGATGTGCGATGCAAGTGATATAGCCATTGGAGCAGTTCTCGGACAAAGGGAAGGAGGGAAACCTTATGTGGTCTATTATGCAAGCAAGACACTGAATGAGGCACAGAGGAATTATACAACCACATAAAAACAGGCCGTGGCGTGGTCTATTCCCTGTAGACAAATTTTGTTTATTCTGGGTCGGGTCGACAATAGTTTTCACGTGATCACCTGTAGCCTCAACATCTTCGCTTCACCAAACAAAATGCTAAGGCTAGGCTTATCAAGCCGGTTATCCCGCCAGTAAGAGTTTAACCCGCAAATCAGACAAAAAGCGGTGTAGAAAAATGTTGTTGCCAATCACCTATCGAGATTAACGATCGCATATAACACTCACAACCCTCCACAATGATGAGTTCCCGCAGGAGCCGTCCTCTCAGTTGAATAGGTACTTTGGTATGCCTCACACAAATTACTTAGCTGGCGTGAGTTACCAGTCGATTAGTGCCCAAAAAGTGCTATTTTGAACCCTATATTAGATAGGTTTTTGAGTGCTTTTGAATCCAACTGGTTAATGCTAATTGAAGTGTTCAAGTCTTCTTAGTATCACTTATGCCGCTTAGAGAACGTTTTCGTCATTTGTGTTCAAGACTGGGAGTTCAATATCAGATGTATGACGAATCGTTTAAGTCTGAACTCAAGTGTCACCATCAACCAGCCCAAGAATCAACATCCAAATAAAGTGAAGAAAATTTATCGCGCTGGAATACGTGATGAAACGCAAAGAGAAGCCCTAATCTCCATTAGAATAAGGATAGCTCCGCTCAGATCATGGAAATTTCGCAACTCCAACGAACCGCCAATTCGCTGGGGACCACAACCGCTCGCCAGGCAATCGCTCCTAGCCACTTTTGTATTTTGCTTACTACTTAAAATCCATGAAACAACAATTTTTGCATTCAGTAAATTACCAAAGCTTTAGCGAATTTCCTGCTGCTATGCTCTGAAGATCCTCCATTTAAATTCTTCCCACCACAAATTCACGCCTCGTCATGCTTTTGTATTTAATGTTAACCGACTTCAAATTTGGTGTATTACTCTCTATCCTTTAACTTAGCCATAAATTTGTAGGTTTTAAACAAAGAGGCTATGGGATTAGGTGGTTTATATAAACCTCTCTTTTGTAATAAATATAGAGAATTTTGGGAAGCAAGAATTGGGGGAGAGAAGAATTTGTAAGTTTTCATTTTTGTAAATAAAGTTTCGTATTTTTAGTTAGGGTTTTGCTTTTCTCTCTTTCTCTCCTCTTTCTTACTGGCCGCCAACACCCTCTGAGGATGACAACTCAAGAGATGTCGCAAGCCTCCTTTGAAGAGTATGAAGCTAGCTTGCTGCAGATATGTGTTGTCCTCTTGTATTAAAAGCCATAGGTACTGTTTATGACCCCATCTTTCTCAATTAGGTTGAATGAAATTGAATGTTATTGATTCGCCAACACTTCCATGCTTGATACAGAAAGTATGTACTTAATGCTAGATGCACTATGGTTCTTTAGATGGTCTTTACAAGCCTAAAATGATATTTAAATGTTAAGAAGGGTTTCAAACAGTAAAGGGGCCATAGATGCATGCTACCTGTTGGACTGCAATAGGAGTTGATTTTTAAGGGTGAGGTTTGGTAAACAAAACATAGATCCTAAGTATGCTGACCCATAGGTTTGATGTCATAACGCTAAAGGATAAAATCCCAGGACACTTGTTTGCCCTAACCTACCAAGTTAGTGACTCCAAATCTTCAAAGTTAACTTTTATACTTTATTTTTAGTTTTTACAATTTCTCGCTAACCTACTTCCACCGTTTTCTTGGAAGCAAACTAAAAGAGTCCAAATAGAAAAGCCTTACCTTCAAGACTCATGTATCATTCTTCAGATGGAAAACCCATCCTCCAGAGCCTGACCTTAGATCTCACTATATCAATATTTGATTTACATAGTAGTAGAACTTAGGTAATATAACTTGAGTTTGATTTAGTCCGCCTCCCATCAAAATGGCACGAATCACCGCAGATTGAAAGCACAAGACAAGAAATTTCTTGCAAAATCCACCCCATTATTATAGGGTGGACCCATTCTCAGACAAATACCGTGTCGACTCGATAATCGAAGGTGTGTGCCTAAAGCGTAGAAATCAATGAACCCTTACCATCACATGAGAGACGTGAGGCCACTTTGCTTCCCAAAACTTCTAGGAAGCGTGCTCTAGTCTGATTTCACTCCATCCTTTCTTCGACGCCCATAGTCAAACGCGTGCAAGGAATGCTACAAATGCCAAAGGTCGGGGAAGATTTCTCATCGTCACATGATGCCTTTAAACCCGATTTGGTAGTCAATCTTTCGACGACGGGATCGATTTCTCATGGACCATTCCTTCCTCCATTGAATACCCTACATTTTGGGCGGAGCTAACTATGTTGTCCGTGTGGGAGCTCAAAGTACTACAGATCACCAGGACAACAGTGGTGGTAACTAGTACTCTGAAGGAGAATATATTCTTAAGATTCGGGGGTCCCCAAAGCCATAATTAGTGATGGAGGTTACATTTCTACAACATACCTTTGAGAGCCACACTAAGCATGGTGTCAAGGCACAAGAAGCTACCCCATACCACCTTTCTGACCAAAGGACTGTGCTGAACTAGCTAACATAGAGATCAAGACAATGCTGATGAGAGTGGTGAATTCTAACAAAAAAGATTGGTCTCTCAAGCTACTTGACTTTCTCTTGGCATACAGGACAACCTACAAGACCATTCTGGGCATGTCTCCTTATCGCTTGGTTTATGGAAAAGCTTGCCACTTGCCTGTGGAAATTGAATATAAGGCATGGTGGGCAATAACAAAATTGAACTTGGACATGGGCAAAGCTGGTCTCAAAAGGCTCCTCGATATCAACGAGCTAAAAGAACTGAGAAATGGTGCCTACCTCAACTCAAGACTTGCAAAAGATAAGCTGAAGAGGTGGCATGATCAGTTGATAGCTCCCAAACATTTCCAAAAAGGGGACCAAGTATTGCTCTATGATTCCAAGCTCCACCCTTTCGCAACTTAAATCAAGATGGATCCGCCATTCACCATCCGTTATTTATCTCAATGGTTCGTGATGACCTACTAATGCCAAAGACAATCGAGAGGTTCACCCATGTGGTCACAAGAATGAAGCTTATAATACAACAAGAACACTCATCACGCAGAGGAAATCCTCCGACCTCCCTCCATGAAACTTCCCAGCCACACATTTGAGAGTGACTTCACAAAGATCTCATATGTCTAGAATTTTATCAAGACTTATAATTTTTTGTGTCCCTTCTGTTTGACTATTTTTCAGAATTTTTCATTTATCAGTCTCATTGTCCTATGTTTCTATTTTGCAGTATTTAGTGGGTCCGGGGAATAGCTTTCGCCTGAAGTTTTCCTACATGGAAATTCCTGTTAAGGCCGAGAAATCTTTGCAAACCGCTAGTCCCAGGGCTCCATCAAGCTCTTCTCCTTGGCCTCATGCCTCGCTACAAAACCTCCATTTCCTCGTGCCCACCATTATCTTTCTTTTTCCATCCATCCATTTATTAGGAAAACAAGCAACACATGGCCTTCATTTTCCCCCTACCTATATAAAGCCTTTTTCCTTTCTTCTTTTCATTTCACATCCCATCTCCAGTTTCCTTTGCCTGTCCTCCCCTTTCTTCTCCTTCTCAGGCTTTAGTATGGGGAAGACCCGTAGAGGCTATGTTTTTCCATTCAAAAGGCCGTTTATCCTTCCCTACCCTGCTAGCCCCAAATTAACGCCGTCACATTGGGCTCCACAACAAGCCTCAGCATTGTCAGACTCTACTGGCTTCTCCCATCCAGTCCCTCCACCTCAGCCGCTCACACTGGCTGGCTCCTCCGTCGCACCCACCCAAGGCGACACCACACTAGGGTCGGGCCCCACCCACCCTCTCCGGCTACATCCAGGGCCATCCCGGAGGGCCCCACCATCTAAAAGGGCCTTAACTCTGGCCTGAAGAAGAGTCCCCAAATTTCTAGCCTAAGGAGCCACAAATACCACCTCACCAGTGGTCCTACTGAGCCCTCCTCCGACCTCGCTCCCGCTTCCATCATCCTGGCGCCACTCTTCCACCATGTCCTTATCCCTAGAGCAATGCTGACAGTAAAGTGAGAGGGGCATCCCATTACGAGGTTTTATTACGATTTTATCATTTTCTCTCGAGGACTTAGAGCTCGAGACTTGACGCTCCTAGTATGCAGGTACTCCCTGAGCCGCTCATGACACTCCTCGCTGTATTTTTCTAATTTCTGGTGGTCATCGATTTCTATCACACGATGACATCCAGGTGTGAGCCCCACCCGACTGCTCTTCATTTCTCTATCGATTTGCCGGCTTGATACTTAGGGGCCTCGCATACCGCGCTAAATTCAATTTTTCTAAGTGTCCTCGCTAACTCGACCGAGTATAGGGATCGTCCCATTCTACCTGTGGAGATGGGTCCCGCCTTCTTCTGGGGACATTACCGCTGGATTAGTTATGTTCAAGAGGGGCATCCTTTGTCAGAGGCGTTTCTATCGATCAAGATCCGGGCTTGCCTAATATTTTCCTCCTTCAGCATACCCGCTCGTAACACAGGATCCATCTATTTCCCATCCTGAGGCCACCGGTTCAGCTTTAGCGGGAGCTTATTATGACTTCCTCATTTCGAGGACAAGCAAGTCCATCACGCCTGGTAGTCTATCTCGAAATGAGTCCACGCCTTATTTCTCGACTCCTATGCTGGGGTGCTTACATATGGCCTTCCTCAACATGCCTAGATTGAGCGCCGTCGTGACCTCAGAGCCGGGCCACTGCCGACCGGTCGCCTGGTCCACCTGCCCAACCAAGGACCCCACCGATATTCCCCGCTGAGGAGTAAATTTCTCCAAAGGGAGCATTGGGAGCCTTGTGCTTCGTAATCCCTCGCTCCCCTCCCCCAGTCAGACCATCATCCCAACCTAGCTTCTCTCTGTCTTTTAGGGCCCTATGGTCTCAAAAGAGATCGTCTCTCCGCACGATGTCATGGCGAGCACTGCGACCACCTCCACAAAGATATCACGACGCACCCACCATTTTCTCGACCATCATGGATGCAAGCCCAGATCGCTCTCAACTACATCTCACCATTTGCGATCGCCTATGTACTTTCATGCAGGATGCGATGATTCCTCGTGACCGGTGGTCAAGTATGGTCGTACTAATAATATTTCATGATAATCAAAGTTATCCTCATACGTGATCCAAAGTCACCTGGCCTCTCATGAGTATCTCCATATGCAACCGCTAGACCGCTCCCGCCCTGCCCAGATCGGTATGTACCTTCCATCCTTCCATCCCCTCGTGATGCTCCCCTTTACCAGTCTCAAATAGCCATGCAAAATGCATCCTCTCGCAGCACTCACCCGCTTCACCGATCACACGCCTTCACCCCACACCGAACAGGAGGTAGCGCCCTCCACTACCTTTCCAATCCACACCCCATTGCGGACAATGGAACACTTGGTTGGGGGGAGAGTTAGTGAAGGAATTGATTTTTTGTATATATAATGTAGATATCATTTTTTTTACACTTTTCGAATCTATTGCATGTGTAAGCAAAGCCCATTTTGTATGTTTAGTGGCTTGCCTTTTGCTTCTTTTTGAGAAAGCTATTTTTGAAAAAGCTAAAAATTCAGTGATATACAGCGTATACATATCAGACGATTCGGTTCATAATTCATTTATAACATTTTTATCCCATTTTATTTTTATTTTGGTTTGCCTAGTCTATAAGTTGAAAAATTGAAACATTGCCCAATGCCATTGATGCTAGATTAGTTCCATGCATGATTAAGTGGTTGGTCAGTTGAAGTCTCCTGGTAATCTTTTTCTTCCACCTTGAGCTAGCCACACACTACACACATCGGAGTTTTTGTAATAGTGAGCGCATAGCCCCTTATCATTACAAACCTACCACAGTTTCGTTGACCACAGCCAAGGTTATGGTTCCCTAGTATAGAAGGCCAATGGTCTCCCAAAAAAAAATAAAATAAAAATAGAAAAGAAATAGAAAGAAAAGAAAAAGGAGAAAGAGAAAGAGAAAAGCAAAGATGCTTTACCTTGAAACAAGCACGGTCAGGGGTTCATGGCGAAAATCTTTAAACGGTGCCTAAGCCTTAGTAGGTTGGGAGCCACCGACTTAGTGCTCGCTACATGGGTGGATGGGTGAGGTTTAGCGAGTCTTAGGTGTTGGAATTTCGAATTCATTCGGAGTCCGGGACAAAACCTGATGAGTTAGTGGTTGAGAGATCCTCATGACTTGATGCCTAGCTATGGTGGTTGGGGAGTGTCAATTGGTCCCAAATTATATGGACTTTGGTAGTCGATTTCTCGACATTGCATCATATGATACAAAAGAAATATGACAAAGAGTGGAACGATTTATTTAGGTTGGTGGTGCTTTAGGATTTGGAAGTAGCTTGGTTGGGGGGAGAAGCGGTTAGTAGTTGTGTTGGCTTGATCCGCATAAACACTTAGATTTTGGTGGAAGTTTGAGATTGATTCCCCTTGGGATAGATACTCTTGAAACTTGGTCTGCCTTGGCATTTCATTCTCCCCGAAGCTAGTTGTTATGCGGGAGTCTCAATCATTCGCACTAAGGGTGAGACGTACTTACTCATACACTTCTTGAAAATACCATTCTTTTGCATGAGCTTAGCACATGCGCTCTTCTTTCTTTTTGTCATTTGCCCTAAGGGACTGGCAATGTGTCGGTTGAGAGGAGTGATTAGTGCCCGAATATGGTGATGTTTTGAGGCATGTTTATTGCAGGTTCTGAGCACTTTTTGTGTGCTAATCAGCCCATGCCCAATTGATACACTGGGTGACAGTACTCGCTTGTCATATTTTGTGGATATTTTTGTAGTTTTGCAAGCCAATTGTACCCATATCTTGAACAATTCAAATAGTGAGCTCGAAGAATTTGCATAGACCAGCAGAGATGCCAGTGGAGCTAAATACGAGAGGAGAGTGAGCATTGCGAAGAATTTTGCGATGTTATGTGAATTTTCCACGATTTGCAAAATTTCATGATTCTCTGTTTTCTTTGCTATTGACCACCTTTTTGACCGCTTTTTGTGGCTTTGTACAAAATGCCACTTAATGTAATTTTTTGTTCTTTCATACTTTTGTGTAATTTGTGACCTAAAGGCACTATGCCAGCTCAATCAAGCTCATGTAACGGCGGAGTTTTAGTCTATCGATAAAATTGCATTGAAAGCTTTCAACTTTGGAGCCTGTGAAATTTTCTTTCCACTTTCTCTCCCACACTTTCTCATTTTCTCACCCAGACACCCTTTGAGGATAATGACTCGAGGATGCCCAGCCTAAACCTCATCCCTTGAAGAGGAGGCCATTGGGTTAAAGGTTTTAGGTAATACAACTGTCTGCAGTATCGGCCCAGCAGACATCTATTATCATTTATGTTTGCATCTCACCGTGAGTTTGAATCCCTGTGATGTACCCTGAGTGGTTAGTACTTGGCAAGCTTTCAAGGCTCAGTGGATACTTATTGCTAGATCCACTAATACTCATTTAGTTGCCATTTATTAGCTATAGCAGATGGTTCTAACTGCTTTGAAACATTAATGGGTCATAAATGTTGTATACTAGGAAGGAAACTTTTAGCGTTCAGTTTTTATAGCCAAACCTAGATCCGACTCGGAAAATGACTATAGGTCATCCTCCCGTCTTGAGGAAAATGACCAGGGACATTACGATTACCTTAGAGCCATAAGCTAGTGGTCAGAAACCGAGGAGTTCTTTTACACTTTATTTCTCTGCGAGTTATAGTTTGACCATCCTACCTCACTCTTTTTACCAAACCCCGTCAAAGTGAAACACCAATTTGATCAATTGTGACTCATTTAGCATGAAGAAAACCCATCCACAGAGTTCGACATTAGGCATTTATCCTACGATAGCTCTCTACGGTAGTAGGAATCCTAGGATACAAATTTTGTCGATTCCGGTGCACCTATTGTGGCACGAATCAGTGATTATGCAATTTAAATTTAAGGGAGGAAGTTATACCTCCTAGGAGAAATGTAGCCGGTTGTAGAGAGGATGAACCACTTGAAGCAGAGCAAAGAGAGAAGTGTTAAACGAAATAAACCAATAGTGCAAAATATGATTATACTTTCTGAGAATGGAAATAAAAAAAAGATAAACATATATTTCCCCCAAATAAGCCTTATTCTCTCCATTTGGGCTTCAAATGATCAAGTTGGAAGAATAAAAGAGAGGTTAAAAGGGACCAATTGGAGCATTTTAAAACTTACGCCCTTATCATAATCTCAAATGTGTTATTTCTAGAAATATTTAGATTCTACACTCTCTAAGCTTTCCAACGATACCAAAATTACCCAAAACTGAGTTAGGATGAAAACATTATGGCCAAAAGAAATTAGGGGTGCAAAATTTGGGTATTTGTGAAAATCTTTTGAAAATTACCATAAATTACTGAAATTTCATGTCACAACACTAAAAAATATTTTTTTTTTTTTTATTTTTATTTTGTAAGACAAATTTTTTATTTTTTTGGAGACAAAAAATTTTTTTTTAAAATATATATATATATATATATATATATATATATAAAGAAAATAATTTTTATATATAAAAGACAAAAATACTTTACAGTGCCTCAGAATGGTATTTTTATTTTTTTATTTTTTGTCTTCTTTTCGGTAGTGGGCTCTGAAATTTTCGCGAATTAGGTACAAATTCATTTGAAATTTGCGGGGATACAAATTTCGTGACCATATAGAAATTTCAGGGGTTTTCTACAGACCTCCCCTACGTAGAAATTAGCACAAACCTGCAAAAATAAGCCAAGAAAAATTAAAGAAAGATGTAGGAAAATGAAAAATAAGTAAAAAACAAAGATTAAATTTAAATTAGAGAAAATCTAGAAAGAAAAATTTAAAAAATCAAAATAAAATAAAATATAAACAAATGAATACAAAGCATTAGAGGAAAATGAGTCCCACGATGAGTCCTAAAATCTCATTAAGTTTTAATCCATTTTTAGTATATTATGAGATAAATGTTGATTTGTTTACACTTGAGAAAGTGGATAATTAACTCCAGAATTTCATTTTGCGGAAAATGTTATTGGCTTCGAATCTTAAGCAAAAATGGAAAGGAAACTAATATAATTAGAATTGAAAATTTCATTTTGAGGTCACAACTGAAAATTTAAGTCGCGACAGGAAGCTTAGTTGCCAGCCATTCTAGGTCACGACATCAACAAATTCGGTTTTGAAGAAGAAATAGAAAACTGGAACAAGTGAAGTCGTGACTTGAAGAAGGAGGAGTTCTTGCGACAAAGCGATAATTGAGACTAAAGGAAATGTCGAGGAAGAGATTCTGTGTCGCGGCTTGTGAAGGATATGAATGATGTCGTGACGCCACTGCAGTCGCGACAGGATTAGATCTATGAAGCCCACGAAGGTCTTTGCAAAGAAAGAGTTTGCAACTAGTTTTCAAGCTACAAAGGTCCATTTCATGTCGCGACACCACTATGATGTCGTGACATAAAAGCGGAAGATTAGTGCAACCAAAATAGAGTTTGAAAGGAATTCGCGACACAGTAGTAGCCAAATAAACACTTGCGAGGCGGAACTGCGACCTTTTGAATCAAAGGACAAAAAATGATGTCGCGACCACTCATGAAGGTCGTGACACGAAGAAATTTGACGGGAAAGGAAATTGAGGATTTGCGACACCACCTTGAGGTCGCGACACGGAAATAGGTGAGAAGGAGTAAATTTGTTGCAACGAAGGGCGAGGTTGCAACGAGGAAAGAAAAAAGAAATGGGAAGCAAAAGTCCACGACATCGCTGATTAGTGCTTAAAGTGTATTTTGAACCCTATTAAAAAATGAGTTTTAGGTGCTTTTTCTTACTAATCATATAGTGAAACGATTTTCATGTGCATGTCACTTAGTACTCTTAATTTGGTTTGAGATTGTTTTGGTAGTTTTCGGGTGTTAGGAACTTGATCCGACAAACACTAGTCGTATGGTGCTGAGTCACGAATTCTCGATGATTTCATCAACCCAAAATGAGGAAATATCAAGTGGAAATGCGAAAAATGAAGATAAGCGGTCGTGGAGTATTTGGCTATGATTGAAAATTTGGCTAAGATTAAATTTAGCTAAGATTGCGAAATTTATAATCATAAATGAATTTACGCAATCCTAGCAAAATTTTAAAATTCCTAGTGAAAATTTTAAACTATGTGAATTTCGCTAGGCTAAGCGAAATTTATTATTCATGAAATTTCTTTGTTGCTAAGCGAAAATTCTCAGTTCGCTATCTCAAAAAAATTCGTATGCTAGCGAGGAATTTTAAGCTAACATATGAAATTTTTAAGCTATACTAGCGAAATTTACCTTCTTATCTTGAGTACTTTCGGCCCTGTGTTTTTGGTATTTTTTGATCTGGCTTGACCACGTTTTGATCAGTACCATTTGTCCTTATTGTAATTTTATATTTTAGGCATTTTTAGTATTTCACACATTTGGAGTTGGCTATATAAGCCACCTTATAACTTTGTAACCTAACCGTTTCGGTTAAGCTTCGGCTAGCTTTTGTTTTAGGTTGCGATTTGCTCTTCTCTCTCTTCTTTCTCTCATTTTCTCGTTTCTTGAGCCACACCCCTTGGGGATGACCTTCCAGGGATGCTTGGCCTCAAGCCCTTTCCTTGAAGGGAGGTCCTTTAGTGGAGGATTGGAGTAGTTTTCATGCCCTCTCATTTTATCACCTTTGCATTTATGAGCATTTAAATACGTATCTCTACAGGATTTGGAAACCTCCTAGATCGACCTCTTCATGTGTATTTGGTAAAGCTTTTGTGGTTACGATTGGATGTAATCTTAGATCCTTGTCATCCCTTAGTTGTCTCCTATTGGTTGCCGTAGGTTGCCTCTTTGAGGCCATATGCACCTTGTAAGGGACGAATGCTCGATGAATGTATCTCTCATGAGGAGTAATTTTGGGGTTTAGGTTTTAGTGCCAAATCAAGGTCAGGTTTGGGAAAGACTATAAGTCCATTATCCTGACGAGAAACAAACCCGAGGAACTGTGATCACAACCAAAAATCAATCCGGTGACAAAGACTTCAAGAGTCTTCTTTTCTAAATTTTCCTTTAATTTATTCCAGTTTATCATCGACTCTTTGTTTTTGAACAAAACCTTAAAATCCAAGAGAAATACCATTTTCAATTCATTTGCGCCTCATTTCGAAGAAAACCCGTCCCGTGTTACATACTGAGACATTTATCTTTGCGATGGCTTATTCTGGCGGTGGGAGACTTAAGGATACAAATATTGTTGATTGAATCCACCTACCTTAGCACGAATCAAATGGCGGCGCCCGTTCTTGAGGATGGTGCTAATTGAGATAAGTTGTTGAACTTGTGATTCATATCACAAATTTTGGTAAAATCTCATTCCCTTTTGATTTTATCATTTTTCCTTGCAGTTCAACTGCGGGGGATTTTAAATTTTCTGTACATTAGTTTTCTTTGCTTTGAATTTTAGTAACCTTAACCCTTTGTTAGTTTGTTTTGGTTGTTTCACGTTGATTGTAAGAAGTGTGCGGGAGGCGGTTTATGTAGTGGATAGGAACAACGCGGTAGGCTTGAGAGGGTGGCTTCTTTGCCTGAGACGAGGGCTTAATTGATCCTCACAGTAACCGAATGGATCATCACGGGAGGAGCAGCTGGCCCGAGTGCACAGGGAATTGATGCATATCGATCCATGAGGATCACATACACCCACCCGGGTGAGTGCACCCTCATGCATAATTCCTGTGGGGAGGTGGCGGTGGGACCTTTATTTGGTTCTTCCACATTCAGCATGGAGAATGAAAACCCATACAGTCATAAAGGGAGTTTGAGGAAATGTGCACCACGCTTCCAAAGAAGGTCTGCAGTGGTTATGGAGCTCCTCAAGTTGAAAGCCTTTCACTTAACCTAAAGGACAAAGGAAAAAAATTTGGCTAAATGAATTAAGGCAGAACCATAAGAATTGGAAAATTGCAGACGAATTTCTAAAATTCTTGATGCTCTGAGACAAACAACTTGAAGAGGCAAATTTACATTTGCGGCTTTCATGATGGTGAAGGTTCTACGATCTTTGGGAGAGATTTATGGAGACTATTTAGTGCATACCCACACCATGGGTTTGATAAATGGATCTTTGGTGAACCATTTTTATGATGGAATGTCCCCTTAGTAAACAATTATTGGAAACTATGTGTGGGAGGAGATTTCTTGAGTAAAAATCTGATGAGGCAATGAGCTTCCTCAATTATGTGGCAAAGACCTCCAAGAGTAGGATAAGGCAAACCCGAAAGCCGAGGCAGATTCAAGCCACCAGTGAACGAGGAGGCATATGCCCTCTCAGAAGATATGAACTGAAAATTGAAATTATCTACCTTGGTAGAAAGATTGGAGGAATTAAGAAAGAAAAATAGTCCATGAGGTGGAGCGGTGGTAGAAAGCCGTGCCTGAGGTCAAGAATTGTTTCAATGCCGGTCCATGACCACCCGGGAGAACCATGTCAGTCCCCCATTTTGAGGATGCAATGTGGTCGAGCGAAAACGAGCCACGAACAAATGCTCCATATGGCAACACTTACAACCCTAATTGGAGGGGTCACCTGGCCTTTCTTGGAAACCCTAAACCTCTATTATAATGACACCCTAGAACCGCAGC
This sequence comes from Tetrastigma voinierianum, assembly GCA_016808115.1. Taxonomy (NCBI): domain Eukaryota; kingdom Viridiplantae; phylum Streptophyta; class Magnoliopsida; order Vitales; family Vitaceae; genus Tetrastigma; species Tetrastigma voinierianum. The sequence goes on from JAEQBH010000734.1 coordinate 750,537, forward strand.
CCGTGATATTCTACCACCCTTCCTGGCCCAAAACCAAACACCCTCACTCTCTTGTTGACGAAGCCGTTGTGAATCCCGGCCCAGGTGGTGGGAAATTTTAATGGAGGAAGCAAAAAGGCATCAATGCTCGATTGAACAAAAAAATTGAAAATGTAAGCTCCTTGAACAAGAGAATAGATGGGCTGGAAAGTAGCCTTAGCAGAAGAATTAATGACTGTGAGCATCATGAGAATGGAAAATCATGTGAGGCGGGGAGGTTCCGCTACCTCGGCCCGTTGCCAAATCCAGCGAGGGAGTCCGTGAGGCCCGAGCTATTCAGTGAACCTCCCAAAAATGGATGAAGTCAAGCATGTCATTACCTTAAGAAGTGGAAAGGGTTGATCGACCAATGCCCAGGCACATTGAGAGCAATAGGGAAGAATTGGAGCCAGAACACATTTTCTTGAAGGAGGACTCAATGAAGCACTACATGCCACCTCCATTTCCCAAACCTTTAAGAAGCGAAGAGGCATCCGGGGCGGGCATCTAGAAGTCCCAAGGCAGAGTGAGAGGTCAACATACCCATTTTGGACATCATTAAGCAGTCCCTGCCTATGCAAAGTTTTTTGAAAGATCTACATGCAAATACAAAAAGAGGGTTGGGGCATTGACAAAAAGGCATTCTTAACTGAACAAGTTAGCTCCATCATCCAATGCAAGATAATGGTGAAATACAAGGATCCGGGGACTCCAACTATCTCAATTAACATTGGAGGAACCTGCATTGACAAAGCACTATTAGACTTGGGTGCCGTGTCGACCTAATGCACCATACTGATTAATATGGCGGCTAGGTTTGGGAGAGCTGAAACCAACCAACATCACCCTATCCTTAGCCGATCGTTCAGTGAAAATACCAAAAGGGATAGTGGATGATGTGTTGGTAAAAGTAGAGATAAGTTCTACTATCCGGTGGATTTCGTGGTTCTCGACAGGCAGGAGCGAGGGCGCTAATCAAGTGCCCGTTATGATGGGAAGGCCATTTAAATGCGTAAAATGCCATTATCAATTGCGGAATGGGGTCCTGCAGCTCTCACATTTGGCAACGCGAGTAACTGGGCTCGACATTTCCAGCGAAGCGATAGCGGCTGCCGGTGAGGATGGGGAGCCAAATGGTGAAGTTTGCACGGAGTGGTACACGGGTAGGAAGGCATGATATTAACAAACAACGGAAGGAATTGATGGAGAGCAGTAAGGCGGGTTAATGTAGAATCCACAATTCCTCGCGCAGCGGTCGACCGCGCCCTTTAGGGCGGTGCCCAGCTTGATGGGTGGGCATGAAGGCACTATGACACACACCATTGCATGCGTGGAGGGCTTACTCCTCCTGGACCCTCGCGGTCGATGGCTGCACAGCTGGGAGTGGTTCTGCGGGGAACACAGAGACCCCTCCAAATTTTGTTGAAAATTTTACTTTATATTATTTTAAGTCTTAATTTGGGTTTTTAGTAGTTACTACTTTACCTATTTTATTTTCAAATATTTTGCATTTACAAGCTTATCTTATCACAATTTTGTTTTGAAATGTTGCGGGAGTTAGGGTGCAAGGAAAAATCTCATTTTCCTCCTGCATTGGTCTGATCTGAGGTGCCTTTGTTCGACCCGTACCGTTCCCTCTTTGGTTGAACCGTTCGTTTTCGCTCCTTCTATTGGAGGTACCACCACGGTTTCTTTTGGCGATAATTTTTGTGAAGAATATCACCGACATAGAAATACCATGCAAATACATTTTTCTACACTTTTACAAATCATTCTCGTACCTATATTTTGGTATTTACACTCTTTGCCTTTAGTTGAAAAATTGAAATACAGCCCATGTTACATTAATGATAGAACAATTCCATGCATGATTTAGTTTTTGGTCAATGGAAGTTCAAGCTTATTCAACCTTGAACATTCCCCCTTTAGCTAATTCACACACTGCACACCAGATTGCACCAATAGGTTGAGAAGCTTAGTGCCTCTTTCCACTTTGCTTAGCCGGCCTTAAATTTGTTGACGACCCATAATAGGTATGTGTTACCCATGTATGAAGACCAATGTGATCTTCAAATGAAAAGAAAAGAAGAAAAGAAATAAAAGCCATAGCTTTGCCTTGAAACCGAACACGGTCAGAGGGTGTATGAAAGCCTTTAAAGCCGATGCCACTGAAACCTTAATTGGTTGGGAGTCATGTCGACTTAGTGTTAAATTTCTGTGGTGGATGGGTAGAGTTTAGGCGTGTTGTAGGTGCTTAATTCTATAAAAATCATTCAGTCGGGGTGAAGCCTGCGAGTTTGTGGTCGAGTTGATCCTTTTGACGATGCCTATATAAACCTTAATTGGTTGAGAGTCATCGGTGGACCCAGGTCATCACGGACTTTGGTGAAGTCGGAGTTTTTAGCATTATACCCTACATTTGCCATCAAGGAAGAAATAAAATTATTAGCTAGTCGGCCCCAAGTTGGTCAACGATTTCCCAAAGGCCATGGCGTAGCTAGGTTGGGGGAGAATAGCTTTGCAATTTGTGGCTCAAGCTGGTTACCTTAGGAACGATTAGATGTTGGTGGGATTGAGGATTGACTTCTTTGGGCAAATCTTTTGCCCTCAAACTTGTTCTTGCATGGTCTTTGTTCTTTCATGTCGGTTTTCGAACAGGGTGTAAATTATTCATATTAAAATAAAAGCTTACCTGTACACACACTTTTTGAACAATATGCACTTTTTGTAAGCCGCGACATACATACCTTTATTGTTTTAGCATTGCTAAGGGACTAGAAGCGTGTCGGTTGGGGGTGTGATTGAGTGCCGAAAAAAGGTGCTATTTTGAACCCTATTTAAAATAGGTTTTGAGTGCTTTCGCACTAATCATATGGAATTGAGCCAATTTTCATGTGCATATCCACTTAGTATACTACTAATTTGGTTTTGAGTTGTTTTGGGTAGTTTTGCGGGTCTTGGGAACCGGTTAGCAAGCTTCTTGATAAATATTAGTCTTGAATGCGAGAATTCTAGTGTTCATCAACCCAAAATGGAAATATCAAGTGGAAATGACGAAAAATGAAGATGGCGATGCGTGAGAATTTTGGCTATGATTGCGAAATTTTGGCTAAGATTGCGAAAATTTCGCAATCCTAGCGAAATTTTCGCAATCCTATCGAAATTTTCGCTATGTAAAATTTTCGCTAGGCTAGCGAAATTTAATATTAGCGAAATTCTTTCATTGTAGCGAAATTCTCAATTCTCTATCTCACAAAAATTTCGCTAGGTTAGCGAGAAATTTCATTAACACTCTTGAAATTTTAGCTATACTAGCTAATTCTTTATAACAAATTGCTCATTTGTGTTTTTAGTATTTTGATCCCCAAACGACCACGTTTTGATCAATTACCATTTGTCCTCATTGTAATATTATATTTTAGGCATTTTTGGTATTTCACACATTTGGGTTGGCTATATAAGCCACCTTATAACTTTGTAACCCTAACTTCATTTTTCGGTCGAGAAGCTTTGTATGACTTTGTTTAAGGTTGCGATTTGCTCTCTTCTCTCTCTTAACTCTCTCATTTTCTCGGCTGCCAAACACACACCCCTTGAGGATGACAGCTCAAGGGGATGCTTGAAAACTAAGCCCCTTTCATGAAGGGAGGTCACTAGTGGAGGTTTGAGTAAGTTTTCTTGCCCCTCTCATTTTATCTGCTTTGCATTTATGAGCATTTTAAAGCTCCCTTGTATCTCTACTAGGTTGAAACCTCCTAGATCGATACCAAGCTAATGTGTATTTGGCAAACTTTGTGGTTATAGTGGATGCTTAATCTTAGATCCTTGTCATCCCACTTAGTTGTCTCCTATTATTGTCGTGGGTTGCCTGCTTTGAGATATATGCTGTATGAGGACTTGAATGCTGATGAATGCCATATCTCATGAGGGAGTAATTTAGGAGTTTAGGTTTTAGTGCCAAATAAAAGTCCGGTTTGGAACATATGAAAGCGAAGACCGCGACAATATTGTGACCAGAAATCAAAGAGTCCATGACGTGAAGTCATCATCTGAAACGGAAAATTAAATTTATGACCTAAAGCTGATGTCATGACTCGAAAATTTGGAAGAATAGAAACCGATGATAACCGTGTATTTAAGCGAAATTAAATGACATCAACGAAGGAACAACGGAGCAAATGGCGTCGCGACCATAGCGATGTCGCGACCACTAATCAAGCGATTGCGGTGTTTGGTTGCAACTTAAGGAAAGAATTAAGCTCTTGATCATGACGATCGAGAGAAATCCATGTCGACATCAACAAAGATCGCGACATAGGATAGTGAGCTGGGCTTTTTCTTTGGAGTTCCACCTGGAGCATTTTAAGGATTCGGCCCAAATTCTTTTTACAGTATAAATAGATAGCTTTAGAAGAGTAAAGGAGTTTTTTTTCGTCTTCAATATCCAGAAAAGGGAAAAGAAGAGAACTGCAGTGTATATATTAGAGTAGATTTTATTATTTTATTTTCTTTTTTTTTTAGTTTCATTTTAAGTTGAATCTGAAGCTGTGCGAGACAGTAGAGCTGGATTTTTAGTTCTTATTTTTCTTAAGTATTCTTGCACGAAAATTTATGGAAATCTCTAGACAAATTTGAATTTCATTTCTTCTCGGAGTTTATTGCAATTACGTTGGTTGTGCGTGATCGGTGCTCCATTTCTTTATTAGCAATGCAATAATCGGGCCTTGACTCTTTGGATTTGATTTACATTTAGTCGCAGTTTTCCTGATAATGAAATTAATTTGGGTTCGGTTCTTACTTAATCGGTGTCGTTTTGAATGGATAAGTTCCCGATAGTGATACCTAATACCGGGTTGGGAGTGTATCTTGCTTTGATATCGGGGATGCCCTCTGTTTGACACGAGAGCGGAGATTCGTGAGAGCATTCTTTTAAGGTATGTTCAACTACCATTGTGGTATTGAGCTGCGAGAGTTCATTTTTGATAAATCCCCATTCGCTCATAATTGAAGTTGGAGGGTGTATTTAACAATATAAATAATCGGAGGTTCACCTTCATTTAAGGTAAGTTCCAATCACGTGTTAGCTTAGTCTAATCAAGGAACGGGATAAACCGTATATTTGAAGGTTGAGCTACCAATTAAGTGGTAGAAACTTTACGAAAATCCTGAGAAGGAAAAGCAAAAGTTATGCTGTCAACCAGAATGGGTGTGAAGTATTGAGAAAGAAAAATACCCAGATCTTGCAAGAGAATTTGGAATACAGGTAGCTGGTTTGATATTGTCTTCGAGAGAAGCAAGGATATCTAATCGATAAATATGGAAGTCGATTCGAAATTAGGAAATCTTGGACAATAGCAGATCCATATATGGAATGAAGCGATGTGCTAATTCTTTTGAGATTAATTTGTTTCATTGTATTTCATTGATAGTTTTTCGTTTCTCGATGGCTGATTGATACATTCTTTTATTTACAATTTATTTTTATTCATTTACTCTTGTTTTAGTTTAGTTTGAATATATTCAATAGTATAGGATTTTTAATTTTTGTTGTTTAGATAAAACCTTCACTTTGAGTTTTGAGTCCAAATAGTATGGACTTTTAGTAGTTGGGGTAGTTGATCTTTAATTCGCTATCAATCTCTGTGGGAATGATACTTGGACTTACATTCGATTTTGCTCTTGTATGACCTATACGCGGTCTGGAGCTGAACCCATATCTTTAAATCACTAGACATTAAAAAAAAACTATTTTATCAAAACCAAAATTATCCGAATAACATGGATAGAAGAGAAGTGTAAGGCTGCGTAATTATGTTAATTTGAGAGGTTTTAGTCTATATAGAAAAGGCAAACAAGTTTTTATGAAGCGCCAGATTCTTGGATTGAAAAAATTAATTAGATCGATATTCTTACAAGAGGAAATGTTAATTTGGACATTTTATAAGCGAAAAGAACAAAAATAGCTTTTCAAGTAGTGGCTACATCGTACTAATCTTTAAACCTTACATGTTGAAAATATTTGTTTAGTTTGACTAATCCTATTAATTTGAGTGTGTTTGATTTGGGAAAACCTTTAATGCATAGGAAACGAGTTACAGGCGATTCCAGCGAGACAACTTTAGTGGAGAGAACACTTTCGGGAGCTTAAGAAGACAAAAGCTGACAGCTATAGTGGATGAGATGCATGACCGGACAAGCCAGGCAGGGACGAGTGACTAGAGGCCTCCGTGCGCCTGATGGAGGATTTAAGGCTGTGTCGAAGAGTGTGCAGTCAGGCGATATCTTGTGGATGCAAATAATTTTGAACTAAAATTGACCTTGATTCGATAGTTCGAAGCAACATCCCGGTTCTTGGTCATCCCATCGAAGACCCAAACGAGCACCTGGGAAGATTTCTTATGATGGCTAATACAGTGAAACTGAATGGTGTACGACCAGAGGTGATAAAGTTGCATCTCTTCCCATTTTATTTGAGAGATATAGCAGCCACATGGTATGAATCATTACCATATGGTTCGGTTGGTACTTGGGAAGAGTTGGTAGAAACTACTTGATGATTCTTCCCCCATCTCTCGGCCCGGAGAGAAGAAGGAGAGATAATAGTATTATTCTGACAAGGGGAAGATGAGGCTATATGTAGCTTGGGAAATATTTAAGGAGTTCTTTGAAGAGGTGCTCGATGCATGGAATAGATTTAGCGAGAGACCCGGATGGACATAGTGTATCATGCTTTATTGATACATCTAAGGGCATTATCGATGCTTCATCGCGTGAACATTCAAAGAAAAGTCTTTGAGCAGTGAGAGATACGATGAAGACATGAGAAATGCAATATGGCTCCATCGGGTTTCGAGTCTTAGAGGAAAAGGGTCATGGAGTTTGACGAGATGGCCTGACCATGGAGGCAAAGTTGGATGCCATAATGCATGGGATGGACAAACAAGAGAGAAAGATGCTGCTTGCTCATGAAATAGGAGCGTGAATGAAAACTTATGAGAAGAAGTTACGATGTCTTGAGCTATAAGAAGATTCTTATGGTGTTGGGAGTTAAGTCGTGAGCAAGCGAAAATTACCATTTCAAGCCAAATCCTAACCTGCCCACCGCTACCAAATCGACGAGGAACCGTGAGAATTTCTCATATGGTGGAAATTCTGAGCGAGGCAGTGACGACATCACCGACAGGATATCGTGGCCACTAGATTCAATATTGACATCAAGGAGGTGACGAGAAATGAATATCGAGGTCGGAGGAAGATTTCAGCCATTTGAAGAACAAATCTTTGCGGTTCATAGTAGACAACGAGAAATTTATTCTGATTCCATGAGCAGCTGTCGACTTGGGAAGCTTTAGTCGATACTCGGAAATGTTTCGGAAGAATGCTAGAGCCTCGTTGAAAATTTGGAACCATAAGTAGACTAACTAGCCACTGAATATCTTGAATCGGAGACCAGTGCATTCCTGAGTGACACTCGGGAAGAACCCGAAAGGCGGATGGCTTGATTGATTAAGAGTGGGAAGGATTTGGCTTGACAATAAAAGGATACGAAAGGAAAGAAAGAGGCGAATGAGAAAAAGAAAGGCGAAAGGAAGGAGAGAAGAAGAGCACCAGTTGAGCAGTAGAAGGAGTAATGACGAGAGAAAAGAAGGAAGGAGTCGCAGGCATGCACCTTAAGTGCCATTTACGAGACTTGAGAGTCGAAGAAGAGCAGTTTCCTAAATTCTTGGACATTTTAAGAAAATAAAAATAAATATCCCATTTACGAAATTAATGTTGAAATGCCTCTTTATGCAAAATTTACGGAAGGAATCTTGAGTAGAAAAGAAAGATAGATGAGGAGGGATAGTAAACTTGGCGCTACACTGCGGTGCCATTATCGACAAAAAGCTCAATGAAGATGAAGGACCACAGTAGTTTCACCATTCCTGCTCCATAGGGAAATATGAATTCAAAGAAAGCTTTATTGATTAGGCACTAGTATAAATTTGATGCCTATCAGTGTGCAGGGCGTTTGGGGAGTTTGCAATGACAATTACATTGCGGATGGTTGATAGATCAATTGCCTGACCGAAGGAATTCTTGAAGATGTACTTGTCGGGGTTGAAATTCATCTTCCCGAGTGGATTTTGTTATCATGCGGATGGAGGAAGATGCAGTTTCAACATTCTTGGAAGACCTTTCTTAGAGGTGGAGTTGCCTTGATAGGTGTCTGAAGGTGAAGCCCGACACTCGGGTTGGAAATGAAGCGTGCATTTTTAATATTAATAGAGTGCAGAACATCGATGTAGGTTAAGGCAGGTTGTATGTTTGTAAGGAAACAATAGCCTTCTGATGTTGAATTGAATTATGATTGTATCCTTGACACTTTATCAATGAGAGTGAGATGAATTTTCAGTATCTTGAGAGTCTTGAATTTGTGAAGTTACGCATGAATTTGTTTTAACAAGAGCAATCAGTATAAATGAAAACGATCGAGATGAAGTATGCGACCACAAGCGGCAAACTCATAAAGCGAAGCTAGTGCGAAGGGTTAACATTTAAATAGTGCTGAGTCATATAAATATGAGTTTTTAGAGACGAGAAAGAGAAAACCGGTTATCATATCATTTGCGTGGCTTGGCGAAGAACAAAAAGTTGTTGGTAATTGAGAAAATACAAAGGAAGCGATTGCTTGGTCAATTGAGGATCGAAGATATCGACCCCTCCGTTTGCATGCAAAAATATTCTTTGGATGATAATCGCAAGCAGTGAGCATCGAGGAGGTTGAACCCGGTGATGAAAGAAGTTGTCGGAAAGAAGTTAAAAATGGTTAAATGCGGAGTTTATATATGTTATATCGGATAGTTCTTGGGTAAGCCCGGTGCATGTGGTTTCCGAGGAAATGTGGATTCTTGTGATCGAGTAAGAAAAGATAGGCAAGTTCTATAAAATGTGTGGGGATGGAGGGTGTGTATTGACTACGAGAAAATTGAATCTTTACCCAGCAAAGAAAGGATCATTTCCCCCTTGCCTTTCATTGATCGGATGTTGGATAGGTTGGCTGAACTTTTTCCCTCATTTTGTTTTCTTGATGGATACTCTTGGATATAACCAAATTGCTATTACTTTTGAAGATCGGGAAAACCACTTTTACATGCCTATTTGGTACTTTTGCTTTTAGAAGAATGCCATTTGGTTTGTGTAATGCTCACAGTACCTTCGAAGATGCATGATGTCTATATTTTCTGATCTAGTAGAAGAAGTTATGGAGATCTTCATGGATGATTTTACAGTGTATGGATCCAGTTTTGAACAGTGTCTGCATAACCTGGGGACAGTACTTCAAAGGTGCAAAGACAAGAACCTAGCTCTGAATTGGGAAAAATGCCATTTTATGGTTACAAAAGGAATTGTCTTGGGGCACATGATTTCTGCAGCAGGGCTTGAGGTAGACCAGGCAAAAGTTTCAATTATAAGAAATCTAATACTTACCTTCTGGAGTGAGAATTAGGATTTCTTAGGACATGCTGGATTTTATAGAAGATTTATGAGATTTCTCAAAAAATTGCTAGACCACTATGCAGATTGCTGAAAAGATACTAAGTCCTATTTTGATGAATCCTGCCATAATGCATTTGAAGAAATCAAATCCGAGACTAGTTGACTCCATGTACAAACCAGTTAGACAGAGATTTTGAAATCATGTGTGATCTTTAGTGATTTTGCAATGGAGGCAGCGTGGGACAGAAAGATGAAAAAAGTGTTCAAGGCCATCTACTATGCTAGCGAAACCTTTAATGAAGCTCGAAAAATTGCTCTACTATTGAAAGAGATCTTTAGCGATAGTATTTGCATGTGTGAAAAATTTAAGGCATATATTTTGGGGTCCCGTATTTATTTATACACTGCGATCATGCAACAATTAAGTATCTAATGGCAAAGAAAAGCAAAGCCAAAATTGATCGAATTAGATGCTTGTTGTTGTAAAAATAAAAGACAAGAAGGGTCATGGACAATGTATAGCCGCACTTGTCAAGAGTAGAGAAACCCACTGCATGTAAGAGGAAGGGGAAAGAGAAATAGCATAAATTTTTCTGCATTTAGCAAAGTATTCTATTGGCTACCTAATCACCTGTAGATAAATATATCGTGGAACTTCTTAGTTTGAATTAGTGCATCTTAATTCAGCTGCACAGAAGAAGTTAAGACCATGTTATATTATATATGATAGATCACATTGCTTAAAAGAGGATGATCCGATTATAAGAGAGTAAATGTAAAGTGAGCAAAGAAAGATTTCAAGAATACTATGTATCAATTATACGGAGGGACATTATAGAGATAAAACAAACCCACAAAATTCTTCAATGATTTTACCTGGTCTATTATTTTTAAGGACTGTTTTGAATGGGCGGTTATGTGATCAATGCCAAAGAATGGAAATATAAGCAAAAGGCATGAGATGCCCCCGTAAGGTATCCCGGGGTGCAGTTGTTTGATGTAATGGGAATGGATTTTACGGGCCTTTTCCTATTTCATTTGGAAATATATATACATACTCTTGTATACTGGATTATCAAATGGCTGAGGCAGCAGTTTCAGTTCAGCGAATGATGCCACATAGCTTATGGTTTTACAAAGAAATATTTCAAGAGATTTGGATTAATATAGAACTATAATTGTTTTAATGGAGAGCCATTTTTCAGAAATAAGGTGTTTGACAAACTCAGAGCGATTGGCATCAAACATATTATGAGCTTGGCTTATCATCCTCAAACAAATGGGCAAGCTTCGAAATTTCCAACAGGGATAAAGAGAATTCGAAAGACCAGAGTTCAAAGATAAGAGATCAATACAGTCACTGATACCTCAAGTACATAGGATCATGGAACCCCATTGTCGTCCCGACACAAAGCTGTCTTTGAAACTTTGTCACCTACCTCTCGGGAGCTAGAATATGCCATGTGGGCCATCAAGAAGCTTAATTTGATTTTAAAGTCGCTAAGGAAGATGAAAGCACATTTAAATGAATCGAAGAGTTAGAAATGAAGCCTATGATAAAGTGGGCTCGAATCTACAAGGATAAAACAAAAATGGCATGATCAACGAATTTTGAGGAGGGAAAATTAAGGCATGAGATCAGTTCTTATTATTCAACTCGCACTAAGACTCTTCCAGAAATAAATCCAAATCGAGCGACCATTTACAAAGTGGGTATCAGCACACGCTTGCAAGGACACTAGGAACCAGCAATCATGAGTTCAAAGTTAATGGTCGTAGAAGCACTCACTTTGGAGAAAGTAATTGAAGAGTAACCCTTAGTTTTGAACAAGTGAAATAGAAGAAACGGAATAATGGCAAAAGAGAAAGTCCACAAAGACTAAAAATCGAGTAGCTTTGTGGAAGGCAATCCACCCGCTTGTTTTTTAATTTTTCTGTTATAGTTTAAAATTTATTTGTTTAAATTTCTGATGAAGATAATGTGATTTTATTCATTATTGATTGAAGAGTAGGTAAATATTTTTTTAGTTTTACAGGACAATGAAGATTGTGGCAAAAGGAGAGCATCTGCAATCAAACTTCAATCAACATAAGAGACCAAAAAGGGCGATATTCTTCTTGATTCGATTTAAATTTGTCTGAGCATAAAGATGATTTAAAGTTCGGGGAATTTTTATCTGCTTGGTGCTTAAATTTTGAATGTGGTGCATAGTGGAAGTCATGACTTCTTTATGTCAAGATGAATTGAGTTGAAGTTGTTTCTGATTGGAATTGAATAAATTGAAATTGCTATGAATTTGAGGTTTATACTTGTCAGAGCATTAATCCAAAATCAACCAAGAATAAGCCGTGGATGAAAATGAAAAAGTGGAAAAGAAAGTCAAAATAATGAAACCGAGGTCACGATTTAAATAAAGAAGGAAATAAACATTTTTATGTTGTAACATCATTCTGCCGTGACTACATTTCAAGTCGCAAATAAAATTTTGAAGTTATACCAAAAGAGTCCAAAATAATAAAGTGTATTTTAAAATCTCTCATTTTGGGCATCCCAGCATTAAAAATAAAAAGTTCATTGAAAATCATTAATAAGAGGCTCAATACTTAATGTCGTGACTCCCATATCACTGTCAAGACATTTAACCCAACGTCTATTCCACTTCAAATTCCATTAAACTGCAATTCATCCCAACCTTTCCACTTCTACATCCATCTTTTTGAATTCTTGAAACCCTAGAACCGTATTTAATGCTCCTAAATTTTTACTAATGAGGAACACATCAGAAGAAGTCGCAAATCCGGTCGTATTGATCGACTAAATCATGAGACAATGTCGAGGCAAAAGAGAAGAGATACGACTTTAAACTCACCCTGAGGAAGAAGTAAATGTTGAAAAAGGAAACCAACCAGAGGAGGATGAGACACCCGAGAAAGAAGCAACAGAAGAAGACAAAGACTTCATTTCGGAAGAAGCTCGAGAATTGTGGAACAAGGTGATGTTTGACAAGGAATTGGGACAAGTAGAGGTTTTGGTAAATAATTTCCATTTTCAAAAGTAATAGAGAAAATAGGTTTGAGATTCTTTCAGAAGCACAAAGCACCCATTGCTTCCAGAATTTCTTATGCAAATATGGTGGGAACAAGGATACTATGCTTCTATGTAAAGAGGAGCCTGGGTGCCCTTCGATGATAGAAGAATAAATGAAGTGTTTAAATTGAGAGATTTCAAGCATGGGTCGAAATACAAGAAGTTGTTGGAAGACCCAAATTATGAAAAAATAGTGAATCGTTTGACTGGAGGAGAAGGGAAATGGGAAGTGACGAAGAAGAACCCTCACCATGCCATAAAAAGGGGATCTCTTACAGAAGAGGCAAGACATGCTCATTCATGCAGTGAAACTAAGCAATGAAATATCTGCAAAGGGAAAATGAATTTCCCCTGCCTTATAAAGATAAAAAGCTGAAATAAAATTCCCTAAGTTTAATCAGCACGAGGTCATTACGTAGATCCTCCCAACATAATACCCAAAAAGGCCAAGAAAGAAGGCGCGGGAATCAGCCGGTTTCTTTTGTTTATAGCATGTCATTAATATATACATTTCAATGGAAATCCATTTGGTTCCATCCTAACCGTCCCGCTTTATTGAATTTTCACTTTATAGCATTTTGTCGCTGCTTATTGATTGCTACTATTGAATGAGAATTTGATCATGTGGATAATTAGATGTCTCAATCGATGGACATGATATATGAAATTTTGTTTGTCATTTTCTGCTTAGCATGATAAATAAATAAATGCATTTTCTGTGGCAAGAATCAAATAGTCAATTATGTTCTTCAAGAACAAGAATTTCAGGAAGAATCATGTGAATGTATTTAAACTGAAATTTAGGAATATCGCTTACATTGTTTAATTTTTAGTATAGATTGCAAAATTTGAAATTTGCTATTGCTGAGGAACAAAAATACTGCTGAAGATCAAGTGTGACGCAAATAAATACAAGTCTTAAAGAAATAATACACTTAGTCAACATAACTTATGAAACTTTTTAGAGAATTAGGAAGATTCTGGAAATTCAAGACTAAGAGTCCATATCTCTGTGAACTTGTTAGATTACTGAATGAGGCAAAATCCTAGGAAACAATGGGCCAGAAATGATAGAGCTTAACTTTGCGATTGAGCTTTTATAAGCCTACCCTTAATATATGCTTACTATTATTCTCTAGTTCCTGATTTGAGCCAAATAAGCCTTATTTCTTCAATAAATCAAGAATCGAAACCTAAATTCCCTTCCTTGTAATAAACTCAGCAAAAGAAGAGCCCAAATTATCCAGTTTCCACTCGTAAAAGTTTACTATAAAGAAAGAAACAAGTTCGGGGGGAAAATATTTCAAATCTTTACAATAAAGGAGGTGAAGAAGCAGCTAGCTTAAGCTAGTGAAAAAAAAATGGGTAGCAGCGCACAAGTTCATGTTCTGGTTTGATTTCCCTTGAACAATTAAGTCGAGGGGTGTTTTAACACCCAGTACCCTATTACCAACTGTAGCCGGGAGTTACAAATTTCAAAGTTCTAAGAGTAATAGAAAGCCTAAGAAGACAAAACACGCACTATTCCCAATCATAGAAAAACAAAAGCAAAGAGTTCAAAGGAACTGCCCGAATAAGTGCATATGGAAATTGAAATTTCCTAAAAAGAATTCAACATGATGGATGAATCTGCAGATTAAGAGGACGCTAAGAACAAAGAAGAAAAAGGTGAAAAGTCAAGGCAACAAGTATGTAGAAAAGGTGGAAACTGGTGATTTACAACTTAAAATTTTCCATTATCTACCCAATTACCTAAGCCCAACATTACAAGCCCAAAGACCTCAGCTGATTTCAAGGTTGAATTACCTACATTAGCGGAGATCAATATGAAAAACAAGCCAGGGACTTTGACAACCGTCCAAGAAAACTCCCAGAAGATTTACTACATTCAACATGAAGCATGAAAAAGGATCAAGACCCGCACACACAATACGTAACAAGACTTGTTGAATAAGTTGTTTAAATACATTTGTTCATCAAGAAATTTGTGATAGAAGTATACCATGTCTTATTCTTGAATCCAAACTGAAAATTTAAAATGATGCTGGCATCTCTTAATTCAAGATCACAATGTGGAATGAGAAAGACTGTGGTATGAATCATAAAAATGTTCTCAAAAATTTTCTAAGCTTATTTGTTTGAGGACAAACAATTCTTTATTCTCTCTGCCTGGGGACAAGCAAAATTTTAAGTTTGGGAGAGTTTGATGAGTCTAAAAACTCATTAAGTTTTTAATCCATTTTTCGGTATTATGAGATAAATGCTGGATGAGCTCATAAAAGTGGATAATTAACTCCAAATTTCATTTTGGCAGAAAATACAGCAAAACTCAAATCTTAGCAAAAAATCAAGAAACTAATGAAGAGCAGAATTGAGGTCACAACTAAAATTTAAGTCAAAGGAGGAAGCTCAAGCCATGCCCATTCCAGTCACGACACGCAAATTTATTCAAGAAGAAATAGAAAACTCGGGAATAAGTAAGTCGGACTTAAAGAAGGAGGTCATGATAAAGAAAACGCGGTCGAGACTAAAGGAAATAATCATAAGAAATTCATGTCGCGACATCGCGCTTTATGTCGCTACCTAATAAAAGCGATATGAATGATGTCGCGACATTCACTGAGGTCGCAACAAGGGATCCGCCTATGGCTTGGGCCAAGAAAGGTCTGCAAAGAAAGAGGCTGCACCAGTTTTCAAATGCAGGTCCATTTCATGTCGTGGACACCACTATGATGTCGCGACATAAAGACAGGAAGATTCAAAGTGCAACCAAAATGTAGTTTCAAAGGAGGTCATGACTATAGCCAACAAGCACTTACCAAGAACTCGAACTCGCGACCTTTTACGAACCAAGGATCAAAAATGATGTCGCGACCACTCATGAAGGTCGCGACCTGAAGAAGAGCTGAGTAGAAGAAATTGAGGTTGCGACACCACCTTGAGGTCACGACTGAAAAATAGGTGAGAAGGAGGAAATTTGTCAGACCGGCTAGCCGAGGTCGCAAACTTAAGAAAATAATAAATGGAAGTAAAAGAGAGGTCACGACATCAAATTATGAGGTTTACATAAAATTGAAACATATGAAGGCAAGAAGACCACTAGCAATATTGGCATCAAGAAATCAAAGTCAAACGAAGTCATCATAATAAATGGTAAGCAGGTCAAAGCGAACTCACAAGATGTCGCGACCACTAATCAAAGAAATTGCCAGACAAACTGGTTGCAACTTAAGGAAAGAGGTCGCATCGATCACGAAAGTAATCAAGAGAATCCATGTCACAAAGATCAACTTGAGGTCACACATAGACAAAGAGCTGGGTTTTTTGTATTTGAGTTCCACCGATTTGGTGATTCTACCAAATTCTTTTACGCGCATAAATAGAGATAGCTTTAGAAGAGTAAAGGAGTTTTTTTCGCCTTCAATATCCGTAAAAGGGAAAAGAAGAGGAACTCTGCAAAGTATATTAGAGTAGATTTTTATTTTTTTATTTTTTAGTTTCATTTTTTGGGTTTGAATCTCAGCGAACTGTGCGTAGATGAGTAGAAATGGATTTTTAGTTCTTATTATTTTTTCTTAAGTACACGTCAAAAATTTATGAAATTCTGCATAAATTTCGAATTCATTTCTTCTCAGCTTTATTGCAATTACAATGGTCATACAGGATCTGGTGCTCCATTTCTTAATTCCGCGTGAATCGTGAGCGCAACTCTGCTGGATTTGATTTACATTTAGTTATAGTCTTTCCTGCACAATAATGAGAAATTAATTCGGGGTTCCTAGTTTCACTTAATCGTGTCGCTTTGAATGGATAAGTTTCCACAAGAGTACACTCTTAATACCAAATGAGGGAATGTATCTTTACTCGATATCCAGATTTCCTATGCGTATTACTAAAGACTGAGATTCCCGAGAGCCGAGCATTCTTTCAGGTATGTTCGACTACCATTGACGAACTCGCTAAGCTCCGGGAGTTTATTTGATAACCGGCCCGCTCACGTTCGGCCGGAGGGGTGTATTTAATAATATAAATAATCGTGAGTTCACCTTAATCTATAGTCTAACCCTGTTACCAGATCTAATAAAGGAACTAGGATAAACCTATAGATTTGAAGGTCAGCTACCACTATGGTAGAAACTTTTACGAAATCCCGAGCGAAAAGCAAAAAGTCTCACTTATCAAACGAAACGTGGTAGCGGCGCATTGAGAAAGCAAAAATACCTTATCTTGCAAGAGAATCGAATACGTGTAGTCGGGTTTGATCTGCCTTCGAGAAGCAAGGATATCTAACGGCGGAATATTGAGAAATCCAATTCCGTAAACTATGAAATTCGACATTAACCGCATCCATATATTGAACAGCAATGTACTTAATCAAGTGGAATTGATTGTTTACTGTATTTCATTGATAGTTTTCGCTTCTCACAAGAATCGTTGGACAGAGGAATGTATTTACAATTTATTTTTATTCATTTACTTCGTTTAGTTTAGTTTGAATATATTCACAGTATAGATTTTAATTTTGTTGTTTAGATAAAACTTCATTTAGTTTGAGTCCAAATAATGGATATTTAGTAATTGTGGGTAGTTTATCTTTAATTCGCTATCAATCTCCTGGAATGATACCTGACTTATCTTGCATTTTACTACTTAGATGACTGTGGCATCACAGTGTCATAGACTCCGAACCCTTATTTTTAAATCATGAAGATTAAGAGAAAACTATTTTATCAATCAAAATTATCCAAAATAACATGGATACAAGAGAAGTGTAAGGCTCTTGTAATTATGTTGATTTGTTTGCAGAAAAGTGGATAATTAACTCAAATTTCATTTCACAGAAAATATACAAACTCAAATCTGTAGTAAAATCGAAGAAACTAAATGCCAGTTAGACCAGGTCACAACTAAAATTTAAGTCGCGATAGTAGTCATTTGCCACCATTCTGCGTCACGACATCAGCAAATCTTTGGCCAAGAAGAAATGTGGTAACCGAACAAGTGAAGTCGTGACTTAAAGAAGGAGGTCATGGTTAAAGAAAAACGTGGTCGACTAAAGGAAATAATCAAGGAAGAAACTATGCTCGCGACATCGCTTTATGTCATGACATGTGCTGATATGACGCCGATGTCGCGACCACTCGAGGTCGCAGAACAAGGATCCGCCTATGAAGCCACAAGAAAGGCTCCTGGTAAAAGAAAGAGGTTGCAACTAGTTTTCAAATGCAAGGGTCCATTTCATGTCGCGACACCACTATGATGTCGCGACATAAAGACAGGAAGATTCAAAGTGCAACCAAAAATAGAGTTTGAAAGGAGGTCGCGACCTATAGCCAAATAGAAGCACTTACCAAGAACTGAACTTGCGACCTTTTACGAACCAAGGATCAAAAATGATGTCGCGACCACTCATGAAGGTCGCGACCTGAAGAAGAGCTGAGTAGAAGAAATTGAGGTTGCGACACCACCTTGAGGTCACGACCTGGAAAATAGGTGAGAAGGAGGAAATTTGTTGCACCCGGTTAGCGAGGTTGCAACCGTAAGAAAAGCTAAATGGGAAGTAAGAGGTCAATGAGACACCATGAGGTCGCGACATAAAATTGAAACATATGAAGGCAAGAAGACCACTAGCAATATTGCGACTAAGAAATCAAAGTCACAACGAGAAGTCATCATACAAATGTAAAAGAGGTCGCATCAAAAAGATATTGTAGCACCACCACCAAAGAAATCGCTGCACAAACTCGTTGCAACTACAGAGGTCGATCGATCACGAGTAATCAAGAGAACTATGTCGCGACATCAACTTGAGGTCGCAAGACAGACGTTGAGTCGGCTTTTTATTTGAGTTCCACCTGAAAGATTTAGTGGATTCCGCCCAAATTCTTTTTGCATAAAAGATAAATAGATAGCTTTAGAAGAGTAAAGGAGTTTTTTTTCGTCTTCAATATCCAGAAAAGGGAAAAGAAGAGGAACTCGGTGTATATATTAGAGTAGATTTTTATTTTTTTTATTTTCCTTATTTTTTTTTAGTTTCATTTTTGGGTTTGAATCTCAAGTGAACTGCAAGGTAGATGAGTGTAGCTGGATTTTTAGTTCTATGTTTTTCTTAAGTATTAATGGCCTGGTAACTTATAGGAAATCTAGACAAATTTCGGAATTCATTTCTTCTCGCTTTATCAAGAATTACAATGGTTGTGCGTGGATCATGTCTACTTAATCGCGAACGCAGCAATCGTGAGCAACTCGCCGGATTTGATTTACATTTAGTTATAAATTCTTCCCGTACAATAATGAGAAATTAATTGTCTTGGCTTCTTACTTAATCGGGTACAGTTAATGGATAAGTTTCCAATGGGAGTACCTAATACCGCTGAGAATGTATCTTACCCGATATCCGTGATGCCCTAGTGCGTGACACAAAGACGGAGACTCTGAGAGCCAGAGCATTCTTTCTAGGTATGTTCGACTACCATCGACGAACTGAAATTGGAGTTTATTTCGATAAATCATTCGCCATAATCGGAAGTCGAGGGGTGTGTCGACAATATAAATAATCGCAGAGTTCACCTAATCTAAAGCGTAAGTTCCAATCCCCCGTGTTACCTAGACTTAATAAAGGGAACGGATAAACCCATAGATTTGAAGGTTGAGCTACCAATTAAGTGGTAGAAACTTAATAAAATCCCAGAAGGAAAAGCAAAAGTCTCACCTATCAAATGGAAACGGGTGTATTTAATGAGAAAGAAAATACCAGATTCGTAAGAGAATTTGGAATACAGTGGTCGGGTTTGATCTTGTCTTCTTCGAGAAGCTGATATCGAATTTAAGTGAATATGGAGAATCCAATCTTAAACTATGAAATTCGACATTAACCAGATCCATATATCAATGTAGCAATGTAATTAATCAGTTGAATTGACAGCCTCATTGTATTTCATTGATAGTTTTCGTTTCTCACAGTAACTGTTGGAACAGAGCAATGTATTTACAATTTATTTTTATTCATTTACTCTTGTTTTAGTTTAGTTTGAATATATTCAATAGTATAGGATTTTTAATTTTTGTTGTTTAGATAAAACCTTCACTTTGAAGTTTTGAGTCCAAATAGATAGATATTTTAGTGTCAAGTGTTTGATCTTAATTCGCTATCAATCTCCGTGGGAATGATACCTGACTTACATTCAGATTTTACTACTTGTATGACTCGTGGCACTCGCAAGGTCATGTGATCAACCCTTATTTTTAAATCCAAGCAAGGATTAAGAGAAACTATTTTATCAATCAAAATTATCCAATAACATGGATGCAAGAGGCGTAAGGCTCTTGCAATTATGTTAATTCGAGAGGTTTAGTCTACAGAAATAGCAAACACGACCCCGCCCCCCTCGCCCCAAAAAACCGCTTCTCAAGCCTTCAGAGGTCGATGGAAGTAAGGAGCTGTGGAATTGGGTGAGGTCTGTGTGCTCCAACCGAACGTAAGATCGCTTCTATAAGGAGCCATCCGATGTGCTTTGTAATATGAACAGCTTCCAATGTGTGTGATGTAGTGGCGAAAGTTTGAACAGAGGCCACTAACTTCCTGAAGTTTTGCATAGGCAATGCAGATGGGATGGCCTTAGCAATAGGTGTTCTAAGTGTCGAGTGTGTCGGTGTAGGCGTGGATGTGCACTGTGTCGAGAGGTGCCGCTTAGCAAAGGGGTTGCTGGTGGTTTGGTAGTGGCACCAGGATTCAATTTTGTGGAAATGGCTTGGGTTGATAAGCTTTTTGGCTTTTTCCACTCGTTCCTTTCCACGCCTTCTCTACCAACAAGGAAGGATTTCCTCTTTTCTTTCCATGGTCATAGACAACACATAATTGGGATCTCAGCTTCCTCGGATTTCACGTTCTCTACCAATTCTTCTTGAATATGTCAGAAGGAGTATGTTCAACTTAAAATGGTGTCAAATCGTGCACTCTTCCTCTCGATGAACATGCTACCGGACAAGCGAAATGAAACTGAAAGTACTCGCAGTTGTCAAATTTATGATCAATTTCGCTCTGGAACCCATCTAATTTCTTGTTTAAGGTGCTCTCCACAGTATCAATTCTCTTATTTGGTTGGACATTCACCGCTTTATGCTCCTCTATAAAATTACCCACAAATTTGCTCAAGTTCAGTATTGCTTGCTCAACTTAAGAAGTTAATTGTGGTGGTTATGGTGGCTACGGAGTTGAAGCATAATGTGGAGGAGCAGGAGGTGCATACTATGGAGGTCTTTGTTTATGTGAGAAATTTGGGTGGTTTCCCAATCAGGTTGTGTGGTATCGCTTACATGGTGCATTAGTTCGAGGTAATCATGCAGAAGGTGCACTCACCCATGAGGGTGCATGTAATCCTCATACCTATATGCATTAAAGGTCTCTCTCCACTGGTACCGATCGTGTTGCTCTCCTTGGGTGTTCCATTTGGTCAAGATTCAAATCTGCCCGTAATGTAGCTTCATGGGAATTTGACTTCGCTACCGCTCAGTTTCAACCTTTCAGAACATGCATCTCAAGAAGAAGAATTGTGGGAAAACAATGGACAACAAAGAAACAATCCTACCTAAAGGTTTTAGTTTTAGTTTTTTTTTAAACAAATTAACAGTGAAATGAAACAACAAAAAAATTGACAATAACATAATAAAAAGAATGATAAAATAAAATTCACCAAACTAGTGATCAGGATCACAAGTGTTCAATATGTTGTCATTTAGACTTAGGCACCTGATCCCCGAACGCGGACGCCATTTTATCTGAGTCCACAGGGGTATCCGAATCAACAAAATTTATACCCTATTTCCTCTTATTTGTCGTAGTATCGCTTACCGCTGCTCAAAGGGCTCTAGGCCGAACACGGTGGATGGGTTTTCTTCAAAATGAATTGCGCTTGAGTCTAAACGGTGAATTTGGTTTGGATTTGGGCCTTGCAAAAACAAGGTCGGATGGCTGAAACCAAAATAAAATAAGTAAATGTAAAAGAGAATTCAAGTGTTAGGTCACCGAGCTTAGGTTCCTGTGGCAACCGAGGGTTTCTTTGGGTCATTTCTCGCATTGAAGAGGATGACCTATAGTCATCTCCCAAACCTGATCTTCATTTAGCTATAAAAAACGACTTTATTAAATTTCAAAACTAAGATTCACCGCCATTAAAGCTCTCAATCATTGAAACACAAATCTCTCGATCACCTTCCAATGGCTCATAAGCATAACTAACGAACATCGTTGGATTTGGCAATAAACATCCAATGAGCCCAAAAGCTTACCAAGTAATGACCATTCAAGGTGACTCGAAGGGATCAAAACCTAAAGTAAAAGGGAGATCAATAAGGGCAGTGGATACCTGTGTGAAAATTCAAGGAACCCTTGAGCCTACCTTAGTGGCCTTTTACTACAAGGAGGAAGGGTTTCTAGCTTGGCCATCCTTAGGCTTGGCCATCCCTAGTTTTGGGCTAGTGAGAAAATGAGAAAGTAAGTATAGTAATATTAGTGCTTTAAAGACTTGAAAGCTTCCCTCCAAAAATATGTACAAGGTAAAAAAGTCTTCTCTATAATGTCTTCTTTTAGGGCTTTTATAGCCAAACCCCAATACAAAATACCAAAAAAGCCATAACAATAACTATTACAGGGGGACAAATCGAGAAGACAATCAAAAAGAGACAAAAAATATCAAAAATTCAAAAGAAGATGAAATAAAGTCACAGGCTTGAAAATTGTAGCTCTATGAAATTTCAGAGGGGCAAGAAATTTCCGCAACCCCGTTTAAATTGCCTGGCTGCACAAATACCATTATGCCGCTCTTCTTCCGCTTCGTGCCTACATCAAGAACCGGACTTCATGCCTGACTCAATCTCATCTCAGATAGAGAGCCCCTAAAACAACTAAACTTTACGCTGTAATTTGATTATAGCCTAAGCTAGGTCTCTAGTATGCCACCAGGCATCAGCATGCACACACAAAATGTGCTCAAAATTCCGAGCATATGTGTAAAATAACACTATTCGGGTAAGACCAAAGACGCGGTAAACATGTTGTTTGTAAAACCAATGACCAGAGCATGGAGTCAGCATAATGATCATGACACCCTCAAATAAATGGGTAAGCATAAATTTTCAATAGGGAGATTAAGAATATACTAGAGAAAACAAATTAACCAAAGCAGAGATCAATAATCTGCGACATGCACTTGGGCACAAACTGCTGGCAAATCCTCACTAAGGTCTCGAAGAAGATTTTCGAAGCTCGGCACCTTCTGAAACTTAAAGAGAGCTATGTGAGCCATCAAAAAAGATGAACTTCGATTAAGCTAAGTACAAAGAAGAGGTTACTCGGGATGAATGAACTAGAAGAATTGAGAAATGAAGCCTATGACAATGATAGGACCTACAAAGATAAGACCAAGAAGTGGCATGACTAGAGGATACTAAGAAGAGAATTAAAAATAGGTGAATCAGTCCTCTTGTACAACTGAAGGCTCATACTTTTTCAGGGAAAACTCAAGTCAAGATGGAGGGTCCTTGCACGCAGTCAGAGTTACCCCTCGGGAGCAGCATTGTTCAATTATGGTGGATGAGAAGAATGGCCGAGGTTGGAAGCATTACCTCATGAGGTATTGAAGAACAATCCCATATTTGGAGAGATCAAAAGAATTGTTGAAAAGAGAACACATTGCAGCAAAGTCTAGCTAAAGACATAAAACTGGGTAGCTACTTGGTAGGCAACCCATGCAATTTTCATTTTTATTTTTCAATTTGATTTTGTTTAATTCAGTGAGTTTTGAATATTTTAGTTGGTATAGTAGTTTTTTTAGAATTTATTTGCAACTTATGTAATCAAAATTGTTGAATTTCAGGATAATGAAGCTGCAAGGAGATATGAAAGTCATTTTTAAAGTACTTCCAGCCAAAATCAATATGTAGAGTTGACTTCAAAGGGGAGTCCATTTCCATGACTTATTCTTTGAAATGACGGCAAGATTTTGGTTAGGAGTGTAATTTTTCCTCGATGAAAATGCATAGTAGCTTCATTGTTCCTTTGTTGAATAGTTTGAATGATAATCTTTGCAATACAATTAATATTTACTGAATTGTGTTGAGTTGAAAAATCAAGTGTTAATATTCATGCTCGGATCGAGATACTTCACTCTTGATAGATTTATATTCACAAGCATGAACTAAATATGTAAAAGTAAAACGGGGTAAACAATAAAAAAAAAAATATTGGAAGAAAAAAATTCTTTCTCAATGTCGCGACATTGACAACAATGTCGCGACATCGGCTCCAAAAATTGCCCCAATGTTGCGATATCTACATTTCAATGTCGCGACATCGCAATTATAGAAGAGGAATGTCGCGACATCACATTTATAGATGAGAAGAACCTAGAATGACATTGAGGCAATGTCACGACATCAACACTTGATTTCGCGACATCAAGGCAATGTCGTGACATGGGAATTTCAATGTCATGACATTAAGTTTAGTCAATTAGAAATCTTGAGCAATGTCATGACATTATAATCTCTATGTCGCAACATTGAGGTGGGTCACTTAAATTTTTTGTCAATGTCGCAACATCGCACTTAGGCAGACCGCCTATTTAAAGGAACACGTAAAGACAATTGAACATGAAAACCAAATATCTTGAGCTTTTGAGCCTTAACCTTTTCCAATTCTCTCCAAAGCCAAGCAATGTTGAACCCTAACTCTCCCACCCTAGATGAAATAGTAGAGATCATCGTTGAAGAAGTTCTGAGAGAGAGGGCAGAATAAGAGAACCAAGAAACTGCGCTTGAGGAGGTTCCTGAAGAAATTGAGGTAGAGGTAGAGGCTGGGAAGGCCAGAGCTTTCTACTATGACAAATGAGTAGAAGCGTTCAAGAAACACCTTGCCAAAAAGGGATTTGTGGAAGAGAGAGGCTTCAAGAAGCTTGTGTCGCCCTTCAAAGATTAAGTCAAGAAAAGGGGCTGGGAAAAGTTGAGCCAACACATGGAGTGGTTCAAAAGGGCCCTTGTGAAAGAGTTTTACACCAATCTTGGAGAGAGAAAAAACCGGACATGTTACGTCAGGGGGAGATGGGTCCCTTCTTGGGAAAAGACCATCTCCTAACTCTTTGGACAAAGAGGAGTAAGAGACTGCACAGAATACAAGAAGCTTTAGAAGAGCCCAAACTTTGAAGAGATCGTCCGAGAGCTCACAAATGGTCTAGGATAGTGGCAAAGAACCAAGATCATCCGCAACGCTTACATCGACAGGGGTGATTTAATTGAAATTAACAAGGTATGGTTCTACTTCGTTAATTCAATTTTCAAGCCTTCAAAACATGTCTCAATTGTGAGACAAGACCACGCATTATTACTGTATGTGTTGGTTAAAGGATTTGAATTTGATTTTGAGAAGATTCTTAAGGAGTCCATTCTGGACTATGCTGAGAACAAATTCTCAAGGAACATCCCCTACCCCTCCTTGATCACTCTCCTATGCATCAAGGGGGAGTAAAGTTTGATGAAGCAGAAGAGAAGAGCCCAAAGGCCTCTCATCTCACTCTTACTAGAGCCCTCAAAGTTCCAGTAGAGGATGAAGAGGTAGAGAGAATCAAGAAAAAAAAAGGGTAGAGGCAAAGAAGGTTTAGGGAGCCAATCCCCGTAACTGCAAAATTAGAGGAAGAAGGCCATAATGAAGAAAATGGGAGGGTGGGCCTGACGCCTATTCAGAGTAATCAGGCTCTCCCCACTCGCCCCACTATAGAAGAAACAACATCTCTCCCTCTCAAAACTGAAAACAGAGGCAAGCAAAGAGATGAAGCTGAAAAGAGCAGCAACTTAAGCTGCTAGAGCTGATTAAGGAAATGAGAGAATAAATGAGAGGGAGAGATGAGCAACTCGGGGAGGAGCTAAGGTAGAGGGACAACCACCAAGAGGACGAGAATAATAAGAGAGAGAACAATATAATAACAGCCCTTCAACAAAGAGATGATGAGTGGAGAGAGGAGATGGCTGAAAGAGACCAAGCTCTTATAGCTGAGTTGAGGGAAATGGAGAAGACCTTTATAAATGAACATCTGAAAAGGGACCAAGAGTTGTTGAAAATCCTTGAGGTCAGAGAAAATGAGATGGAGCAGAATCTGCTCCAAAAAGCAGAAGCCTTTGGGTATTTGTATAAAGAACACCATCAGGAAATCAAGGCCACTATCCAGAAGAGCGATGAGGAATTGGAGTCCAACTTGAACTTTAGGGAGAAACTGTAGATTGAGAGCCTTTATATGGTGAACTCAAACATGATCAAGATGTATCAAGCCTAAGGCGACTTTGAAAATTCCATGAATTCTATTGGGTTGAGATAGAATGAGATGATAAGGAAAACTGCTCTCGTGCAAGAGTGGTATTTCCTTAACAAATAAGATAGCTCAACTGTACAATCACAACCCCCAATCCTTGACTTCACTCCCTCCAATGCTAGTTGTAAATATGAACCTGTAAATCTCAAATCCTATAAGTTCTATAGGAAAAAGAAATGAACTTCGTCTATCTCTCTCTCTCTCTGAATTTAAACATCTGTAATTTAGTCTCTTGTAAATGTACTTCAATTCATAAATGAATACATGTTTGAAAATTTGTGTACAAGTGTCTCTTTTTTTTTTTCTTCTTCTTCGATAACTTTCATTTCAATTTTAAATTATGCAATAAGTCAAGAAGAATTCGTTGGGAAATTTTGTGTTGCTTCATTGAATAATTGAGAATTCAATTACATTGAATGCATAAGTGCTGAGATGAAAAGATAAGAAGGCTAAAATAGCAATGTTGAAAATGCTAAAATAGAAAGTCTGGAGCGTGACAATGTCAAAAACTGAATTTTTGAACACTATACAAAATTGTGCTTTGGTTGAAGATTTTTTATGTTTTTGCATCTTGACAAAAGCAATGATTGTTTGTTTGGTTGAATAAGGAGAACTTGTTGAACTATTTGTGTCATTGATTGATGAAGAAATGAACAAAAATGCTAGATCAAAATAAACTTTTAAGTTCAACAATGGCACAACAATCTGTTTTAAACCAAACAAGGAAAAAATCTATAAATGAAATTGATTCGCATCCCAATAGGGTACTAATAAACAAAATTTATAACCTAATACCTCATACTAGCGTAGCATAGCTACTATAGTATAGTGGTTCTAGGATCATCCACAAAGATGGGTTTTCTTCGTGAAAATGACTAACCAAGGAACTT
Organism: Tetrastigma voinierianum; assembly: GCA_016808115.1. Lineage (NCBI taxonomy): Eukaryota > Viridiplantae > Streptophyta > Magnoliopsida > Vitales > Vitaceae > Tetrastigma > Tetrastigma voinierianum. The sequence continues at coordinate 777,371 of JAEQBH010000734.1, forward strand.
AAACTGGTGATTTCATTTTGGATATTGGGGTTATGATAAAAATAGTGGATTATAGTGATTAAAATTTAAAATACAATGGATTGACGTATGGGAATAAGTCCCTTGAAGCGTGGGTCACTAGGCTTGGATTCCTTAGGCAAATGATGGGTCTTTCGGGTCTTTTCCTCGCATTGGGGAGGATAACATATAGTTATTTCCCAAACTGGTTCTTCATTTAGCTTTAAAAAGTGACACTCATTAAATATCTTTGAAAATGGCATTCACTGCCCATTAATGATCTCGATCAGTAAAAGAATGTCTCCTTGACTCACCTTCCAATGGATCATAAGTGATAACTAACAAACATCACTAGATTTAGCATTAAGAATCCAGTGAGCCCTAAAAGCTTACCAAATATCAACCATTCAAGATGAATCGAAGGATCAAACCTGTAGTCAAGGAAAGAACATTAATGATAAGTAGCCACTCACTTTAAAAAACATGAAACCCCCGCTTGCCACGTGCTCTTTGCCCAATGCCCTTTACTTAAAGGAGGGAGAGGTTTTAGCCACTCAACTTTTGAGAAATCATCCTCAAAGGTTGTTTGGTTGGTGAGAATTAAGACAGAAAATGAAGAAAACTGGGAGCTTCCCTAACAAGCCTCCCTCCAAACCAACTTCAATATTCCAAAACTAAAATTTGAAAATAAAGTCTTCTACGGGCATAACACCACCAAAAGTCATTACAAATTACCAAAATATACAAAACAAAACAATATTACATGAGGACAAAGTAGGAAAAAATTACTGGACAAAAAGGAAAAAAGTCCAAATTTTGGTAGGACATTCTTCTCGGGCTACGCAAATTTTCGCCAGATCCTAGAAGCCCCACAGGGCTGCGAAATTTTCGCAACCCTTGTGCAATTGGCAAGGAAACAAAAGGTTAAGTACGCTCTTTCTTCTGCCCCGCTTTAGCCCTTCTACTCCGGGGGCTCGAATTGCTACTAACTTCTTCATGCATGAGCTGAATCCCTATCTTCAAGATGTATAGTATTTGAAAACAACAAAACGTGTCACAAAATTTGATTAGTAGCCTTGTTAGGTCCTTAACATGCCAACTGGGTTAATTAGGTTAATTACTACACAAAAAGTGCTTAAAACCTGGAGTGTTGAAGGTATGAAATAGCACTTTTTGGATAGTAATTACCCCTCCCCCCAACCGACATATTGCTAGTCCCTTAGCAATGAAGGAATAATAAAGCAATCAAAAGCAAGATGAACTATATATATATATATATATATATATATATATATATATCCACAAAAAAATGGTTTTTCGAAGGCAATGAGGTGATAAAACCCAACATTGAACAAAAGTCATCAAAATCCTACCCAATGACTATCTCAAGAGGAGTATGTGCTATGAAAATTCAAATATCGAAAGAATTTCCACATCTAAAGAACCAACCTCAAACCTTCCACAAAAACCTAAATGTTAACTTGATTAGTTTTCAAAAATAGTTTGCCAAATCAAGGTTTTTCCCCAACTTAGCCATTTTCTGCCACCTAGCAAAATAACCAACCCCACACAGCCGAGCCTCATTTATTTACAACTTTTTTTTCATTGTAGTGCAAATGATGAGGGTATCGACCATAATTATCCATGTAATGGGGATTTCCAAATCATGACCCCAACAAAACAAGAGCCAGCATCAATTCATATGATCTTTGACCACTAACTCTTTAGATTTCACCTTGGACATTTAGTAAGTTTGATACTCCAGCACCTAAAAATTGTTGAACTCCACCTATTCACCCATGTAACGAGCAACAAAGTCAGTGACTCCCAACCAATTGGCTTAGGGCACCAAGCTTTAAAGACTTTTTCCATATACCCCACGGACCGTGCTCGGGTTTCAAGGTAAGCAACACAATTTTCTTTTTCTTTTTCTCTGTTTTTTTGAGACACATTTGTATTTTCCTTTTTTTTTTTAGATTCATTGGTATTTTTAGGGATCCTAACCTATTAAAGGTGGTAAAAAATACTAGGCCATATTTTTGCAAGGCTTAGGAGGCAAGGCAGTTTTTCAACTTATAATTGAAAATTAATGTGCACATTGTGTGTTGACTGGGCGGGTAGACGTGATGCTGAAGACAAGAAGAGCCGCACACCATCAACTCTTATACGCATAACACCAATTTAAAATCAAGAGCATTTGAGATGAGGTTTCAATTTCTCTCCCATTGCAAAGCTGAGAATTATAAAAAATAAAAATTGAAAATTTTATGGGCACAGAACTAAAAATATATTGATAAACTAAGAATATGAACTAGAAAATAAAAACATGTACTATACTATAAAAGAAAAAAAACTAGCAAGTCATTCACCTATTCAAAACAAACTTGCTGAAAACATAAAGAACACTTTCTTCTTTAACTCTCCCCCCAACCAAATTTCCTATTGTCCTCAATGTGGCTCAGGAGTGGAAACTAAAAGGAGGAAGTGTACCTCTTAAAGTAGCTACAGGGGGTGAAACCTCATCCTCATCCTGTGACGGAGTAGGAATTGCAGGATGATCAGCTGGTAGAACGGCTGAAGCTGTTGGTGGAACTGCTAGACGTGGGCCTACTAAAGATGTTGTTGGAGTTGCAGGTTGTGAAGATGGTGATGTTGGAGCTGTTGTTGCTGGAGGACTAAGCGGAATTGGTGGTAAGCTTAGGTGCTCTTGAATCTGAGGAAGGATGGCTTCAGTACGAGTCATCCGCTATGCATAACAGTATGGGTAGCAGCAAATGTCTGTGAGGTGGCTACGAATGTGCGGACATAGGCCATTATCGCAAGAAAATCTTATGTAGAAATGTGGACAAACTCCACAAGTGGTGCAGATGTACTGGGGTTAGACAGAGTAGTAGTGGCTTGAGGGGAAGATCGGGCGGCAGAAGTAAGTGGTATATGCACGGGGGCAAGAGAGGAGCTGATGACACTAAGCTGTGTGAGTCCTTGGTAGGGGAAGGAGGGGCAGGAGGATGCTGCTGAACATCTGGAGGGTCTACCTACTGATCTTCCCTAACAGGAGGAAAGGCTAGAAGAGGGGGAGCTCCGGGCATAAACTGCCACTTCTCGATTATAAAGGTGGCCTCACATTCACGATGGTGCTCGAGATCAGGCTCGACGAGAAAACCTAGGTTCTCAAAGACAAAGAAGAGCAGCCACGGGAATAATAGTTGAATGGTCTCGGCTCTCCTAAGATTCTTTATGTGGACATTCTCCTCGAAGTGAAATAGAGATGTCATAATAAGATCCTATGGGCCAAACCATAAGCCCTCAGAGATATAAAATAAGGCCTAAAGGATGGCGCCTCACCTCTGTACGAGATGCTTTAAAGGGAACAGATTAGACCACAACACATGGTCCACAAAGAGCATTCCAGAGGGAAGCTGCCTCCTAAAAAGTATAGGCTTAGTAGATGTGTTGTGTGAGAGAACCTGGACCATCTCTTAAGAAGGGTTAGCCACTCACCAAGTCTCGCTTAAATTAGTAAGTGGGCCACTAGAAGCTAAGAAGCCGCACTATATCCGGGCCGTTTCAATATGCCCCCGCCGGCCATCAACGGTTAAATGAAAGTAGATATGCTCTCCTCTGAGACTATGGTTTGATAAAAGTCTATCACCAGTCTTGGATAGAAAAATCTGTGTAGAGTCATAAGCGGCTTGAGAGAGTAGCAATGGATGATCCCCATAGAATCCCGGAGCTCTGGCTAATTGGCAAAGCCCAAGATGTCATAGAAGTTCTCCGAATGGAATTCTATACTACGACGATCAGTGTTCCTTACTATTGGGGCACAAGGAAAAAAGAGCCTCATGATGGTAGAGCCAAGAGACTTCGTCTCATGAATGGTAGAAGCTGGCCCCAACGAGGGTGAAGGTTGTTGAGGCACCTAAGGTTGTTGTCAGAAGATCACGTGGCTGAGGTCCTGAGCCTCTCTGGGGATGGAGGCTATCTGTGCAGCCGAGTGAGATGGAGGGGTGGAACCGATCCACCCTCGGTGGCATACCCGCACTATGGGAGATGCAGGGGCGACACAAACTCGGGCAGATCGCAGGTTCGAGCAGGATCGACAAAGAAGGTGGTCGACAAGGCCATGGAGGTCAGGTTGTTCAAGGAGAGGAGGAGTAGCTCCACTCAGGCTAAGATAAGAGTCATGCCTCCATGGTTTTGGCCATGGCTCCAAAGCAGGTGGGGAGGGGTTGCTATAGGAGAGAATGAGGAGAAGAAGAGGATGTATGCACAAAGAGAAAGGGGGGTGGGTATATTTATGGAGCTGGGATGCCGACGAGTGTAGGAGGTTGAGGATAAAAAACCGGGGTGCAAATTTGCAAGTCTTGGGAACGAAAATCAAGGATGCTAAAAGTGGTATGGCTTAAAGGTTGGCACAAGTTGCAGGGCCTTGGAAAAAGAGGTACGCGAAAACTGCGTGGAGGGCTGTGAAGATGTAGACAGGAGGCTGCAAAATCTCGTTGCAACCCTTGCGAAACATTTGTGAGGTTGTGAAAAATTTCACAACCCTGCGAAAAATGCTTTGTGAGGGTCATGAAAAATTTTGCAACCCTTGCGAAAATGCTGCTAAGGGTTGTAAAATTCTGCAACCCTTGCGGAAATTTCTGGGTTTGTGCTAATTGATGCTTCTGAATGGTTTGGATCTGCACAGCTTCCCTTGCTTTAGAAATATAGCAATTTCTTGCAAAAATTAACACTGAAATTCCAAATAAATGATAGGAAAAGGGAATAGGAGCTAAAATTAAGATCAAATTAAGAGAGAGAGAAAATTTAAAGAAAAATTGAATAATGTAATATAATATAAAAATACAACAAAAATGAGATGGACTTTATTGTCTTAAGGGAGACTGAGTCAAGCCAACCCAATTTTTCAAGTATTTTGAGGCTCAAGGATGGTGAGCTCCTCCTTGTCTTGTCCAAAGGGGACTGCATAAGGCTTGAGGAGGTGGCCCTTCACTTTCAAAGTTTGGCTTTCATTTGAATTGAGGAGTTTCACTGCTTCAATGGGATATACTTGATTTATGGTGAATTGACAAATCCATCTCGACTTGAGATTTCATGGAAATATATGAAGCTTGGAATCATAGAGCAGGACTTTATCTCCTTGTTAGAAATTTTTCCGAGCCACCATCTGATCATGCCATTTCTTTGATCTTTCTTTGGAAATTTTGGAATTAAGGTAAGCATCGTTCTTTAGTTCCTCTAACTCATTGAGGTCAATAAACCTCTTGAGACCAGCTCTCCCCAAATCCAAATTCAACTTTTTAATTACTCACCATGCCTTGTATTCAATTTCCATAGGAAGGTGACATGCTTTTCCATAGACTAACCGATACGAGGACATCCCAAGCATGGTCTTGAAAGTTGTTCTATATGCCCACAGTGAGTCTAGCAGCTTGAGGGACTAATCTTTTTTGTTTTAATTCACCACCTTCATCAAGATGGTCTTAATCTTCCTATTAGCTAGCTCAACTTGTCCACTGGTCTGAGGATTGTAAGGAGCGAATTAATTTCGTTTCACCCCATATTCGCTGAGGGACAAGAAAGGGTTTGTTGTAGAAATGGGTACCTTCATCATTGATTATATCTTTGGGCACTCCAAATATGGAGAAGACATTCTCCTTAAGAAATTTAAGCACCACCCTGTGATCATTTGTTTTGAGATGAATGGCCTCAACCCACTTGGACACATAATCAAACCCCATGAAGATGTACGAATACCCAAAAGACGTAGGGAATGGCCACATGAAGTCAATGCCCCAAACATCGAATAAATCTACTACAGAATTGGGTTCAAAGGGATCATATTGCGGCGAGTAAGCTTCCCACGTCTTTGGCATCGATTGTAACCTCATTGCATAGCATGAGCATCTTTAAAGAGGGGAAGGGGCTTCAGAGAAACCTCGACAAAGACCTTCATAGTTGTCTTTCGGGAGTAAACATTCACCGATGCTTTTTCATATGTTGTCTAAGAATCCTCGTTGTCTTTCCTTAAGCACACCTTCTAATGATTTGATATGCACAATATTTAAACAAAAATGGTTCCTCCTGATTCGTGCCACAAGAGGGTGTCTAATCAACAAAATTTATAACTTACCCACTCCACTGTCGTAGCAAAGCTAATACAAAGATAGCGGTTCTAGGGTCGAACTCAGGGATGGGTTTTCTTCGCACAAATGATTTACAGTGAAGGCTAAAATGGTGAATTCAATTTGGATTTGGGATTTTAGTAAAAACAGTGAGAATTGGTGGTTTGCAGGCTAAAAATAAAATGAAGAAAAATATAAGAAAAAGAACTCCTTGAAGCATCGGGCTACTACGTTAAGGTCCTAAGGTAAATAAGAGGTCCTCGGGTCCTTTTCCTCACGTTGGGGAGAATGACCTATAGTCATTTCCCGAACCGGATCTTCATTTGGCTTTTAAAATTCGAGCCCTAACAATTTTCCTTTTGAAATAAAGCATTTATTGAACATAAGTGCTCCCGGACAGTGAAAACATGTCCCCTGATCTGCCCTATAGTGACTCATAGAAGACAACTAACAGAATCTCAGTGGATCTAGCAATAAGCATCCACTGAACCCAAAAAGATTACCAAATACTGGTCAATCAAGGCATCTAAAGTAGACTTAAACCTAGATTGAAAGATAGAAACATAAATGTTAATAACTGCTTGCGTTAAAAACAGGGGAACCAAAATTTTACCTCAAAATCGTTGCCTAGTGGCCCTCCTCTACAAGGATGGAGGAGGTTTAGCCAACCATCCCTTGAGTTGTCATCCTTATGGGGTGTTTGGCAACCAAGAAAGGGAGATAAAATGAGGGAAAAAGAGAAATGAAAATAGCTGAACTGCAAAGGTTCCCGACAAACAAAACGCTGTGTGTAAATGTACGCCTACGCATGCAGCGCACGCGTCGCCCCAAGTAATATAGTGCACTGGTACGGATATCGACCACGTGGACAGGTGTATTGACTACAAAGGTTCGGGTTTTTAGATAATATCTGAAGAGATGATTTTAGGAAAGAAGGTGAATGTATGAAAGTCGACTGAGTTTAGATTCTATTGAATTATTGGTATTGAAGGCTAGGGCTATATCTCCCCCTTTCACTTTTAATGGATTATTTCTTCAAGATATTATTATTCAATGTATTTACAATTTGTCAATGGCGAGGTGATCTTACTTACGAGATACCCTCTCTCGAGACATCCACTCATCTCGTGAATGTAGTCGAGTATATCTCTATCTCAACCCGCATTCGAGATGCTTAAACGCTCTAACTCCCAAATGCCACCTTCAGATCGGAATATCTCTATTTACCGAATCGACCGGGAAAGCCGCTTCACCGCATCCCTCGAATAACCTCATCTCTCGAATCTCGGCTTCCAAAGGTGATTATGCCAATGTCAGTCGTACATCACCATATAATTAACCAGCGATATAGAGAGATGCGAACAAATTGATAAATAACCTAATAAAATAAAGATCCAAACTTTAATCCATCAACACGCGACGTGGTTCAACATAACCCTGTAGAAATAAATCTAGAAACATACCGAGCGAAAAGATCGTGTTTAGCATTAAAAACATACCCTAATATCTAAAAATAAGAAATGAAGATAACCTCGCACTTCCTCAAGTCCGTGTCACCGCTTATGGAATTCTCGTGGCTCGTCAGACGCCCCTATCCTCGATCGAGCCCCATTTTGCTTTTAATGATGAGGGCAGATTCGTATCGACGCCGACGCTGGAGACGCCGCGACATTTCCACTTCGACTTCGCATTGTCGACCGACGCCGCGGACGCTACGCCGCGATCAGACGCCGCGACGTTGAACGCCGCGGCGACACTCCACTTTCTTGCCTTTGTCCCCATTGCTCCAAAAATGCTTCCAAGAGCTGCTCTTTTCGCTCCAATGTACCTGCATCCAAACCAGACACCAAATCAGGAGTCTAGCCACAAAAACTATAAAATTACTATAAAATAAACGTGAAAATGAAAGACCGACGCGAGTATAATATGAGTGTTTTAGGCACTCATCACACCCCCAAACTTAGTTTCTTGCTTGTCCTCAAGCAAGAACTGACTCTAAACAGGACACACACACGACATAATGCCACTAACACTAAGACAAGCGTAATACGTCGAAAAATGGGGATCAATTTGGACTGACTCACACTGCCGCTGTGTTGCTCGAAGTTCACAAAATGCATACAGATATTTGACTTCCGGAAAATTCGGTTGAAATAGGTAGAAGTGACTAGTGCATCAAATCCCATGATATTCAATAGCCTTTCCCAAAGCCCCTATGTGCTTATAATGAATGACCTCCAGTATATGCCTAGGTTCCGACACCCCCAAACTTGAGCTCAACTCACCTATTTGGAAGAAGCTAACTAGAAAAGGATAGGAACACACCCATTTTATTCGTGACCAAATACCTAGAAATTTCCTATGTACCTAAAATAAATGGAAGAAAACCTAGTGCCAAGAAGTTTTAGCCGAGCTGTTCAGAATGGGATCCATTGGTGACTCTCACCAGCTTGGTTGTAGCACCAGCATTAAGTTCCTTCAACTTCACCCCAACACTCAACCAAACTCAAAGGCCCCAGTTGTGGAAAATCCATCTTCTCGTCCCATGTAGCTGGCAAGAGTCAATGACTCTGTACCTACTGGGCTTAGGCATTAGGCTTTGAAAGGCCCTCGATCAGGCCCGGATTCCGATTGATAATCCCGCTTTATTCTTATGCGTATATCTATTATTTTTTTATTTTTTATTTTTCTTTTTCCTTTCTTTTTCACCTTTCTATTGTTTTGTATTTTCTCTTACCAGCTCGATGGCAATCCTCTTTATTGGGTGTCCCATCACTTAAAATGGTTCGAGTCTCCCAAGGTTAGTCGAACTACGCAGTTGGTCTCGCGCCTGCGTGCTACCCGGGCGGTCATTAGCTGCGGCGAGCGTGATAGTGGCTCGAGAACCGGTGTTCACTACTCGTGGATTGGTTCACTAACCTTTCCATCTATTCAACCTAATTAACATCGAAAGCATCACAACAAACACATGCATTTGAACATCCATGTTAATCGTGAATTCAAATTCAAAAGTGATCCTCAATTTTTAACATGGCACACAAACACGCAATTATTACATATAAGATCGACTCAACACAAACGCAAACGACCACATGACTCGTGTCGAACTAAACATGAATCCAAATAGAAACACAACTATGCCGAACAAAATAAAAGCACTATAAAAAGTAAAAACACTATAAAAAAATGACTAAAAACAAAACATAACTAAACAAAAACAAACACGATCACCACACCCCCCAACAAAATATCCAAAGGTCCCCACTCGGCAAGAAAAATAAATAGTAGAGGTGAGGAGAGACTCCCCGGGTGATCACTACTGCAGGTGGTGGAGGTCGATGAAAGGCGCAAGGACATGACTGGCCGCAAGGACTCCTCGCCGCCGAAGCACGACTACCGACGTCGACGCTGCGCATATCACACGGAGGGCCTCCAAATCCTGTGAGACGAGGACGCGGTGCTCCTGGGTCTCATCCCACGCGCCAAAGCGATCACGTTGAGGGAGGCTGGACCGGTCCTCAAGGTCCGGGAAGGATCGATGAGCCGCCGCCCGAGGCCGCTGCGGCGCGGAGGTGGCCGACAAGGACTGCCAATGTCTCCCCGATCGCCCTGCGGATCCATAGAGAGCCCGATACTCATAAACTCGTCCCGTCCGGGAGGCTCATGACCGAATCGCACATTCCCTCAGTCGCGGACACCGTGTGTGTCCCGCTGACAGATATTGCCTTGATGGGACGGCCAGGCCTCGTCGTCTAGGGGCACCCCGGCTTGTTTGCACAAGCCAAAGATCAGGAAGGGGTGTCCCAGGTTCATCTTCGCGTCCCGGTTATGGAGGAGGGCATCCTCTATAACCTGCCCAACATTGAAAGGTATGTCCTGTAAGATGGCATAAGTGAGCAGGGCGCGCTTGGCAGTCACTTCACACACATTCGTCGTCGGAATGAGACGCGCCGGCTGCATGAAGCCATGCCAAACCTTAGGACAGAAGCCAAATGCTTGGCCTTGAAATCTGACCGCATGACCCGCACTATCATTCTTCCACTCACCCCACCATCGGGTCAATAATGCTGTGATAACCCAGTCGTGGGTGCTCGCGGGAGCTACGAATGCCTCCGAAGGACATGCTCGAGACTATAATAACTATTGATCGACCAAGACCGGGTCAACTAACATGCCCCGCACCTCGACTTTCTTCAACACACAGCAGATTGGCGTAGCCTCGCACACACCACACTCATCGCCGCTGGATGAGGTGGTTGGCAATAAAGCACGCCTAACCCTTAGCCGCAATGGTCGGCAAGAAATCATCTGGTGGCGAAACCCTTCTCTCAATTTAATGATCGGCTTTTGCAAATGGTACCAAACCGATCAGCGACACTCACATTCACAAACCGATCGATTTTGGCGTGGGGTCGGGTCCTCATCGCCCACTTCTCTTATACCAATTTTTGCCTTCGCTGCATATTGACCTAGACGACACATGGTCGGCACCAAAGTGGGCAATCCATCGACTTAGACAAAAGCAAAATACCTAGTGCAACCAAACGAACCAAACCACTAAGTGTGCTAAAAACTAACTATGACTCCAAACCCTAGAATAGACCTTAACAACCCTAAATAGAATCTAAGAGACCCCTAGACCAACTGAGAATGCCCTAAGGCTAGACCCGAGCACAATGTGGTGGAAATGCCACAAGGACCCGGAGCCAATGTGTGAGGAGAGCTCTGGGATGCACAGCGGCGGTCGGAAGGCGATATACAAACCTCCGGCCGGCGTGACAGAGAGCTCCGGTAGGGCTAGTGAGTGTAGGTAAGCAAGATGGCTAGGGTTTCAGGCAATGGAGTGGGCGAGGTGAAGATCCAAAATGAACGGGCTTGGCTTTACACGTAAGTAACGTCATGACAGAAGTAGCAACGTCGCGACGTGACAGAGAGTGAAATTAACAACGTCGCGACGTCTAGACTTAACGTCGCGACGTGACAGAGAGTCATGAAAATCCACGTCGCGACGTGAGAAATCCACGTCGCGACGTGACAGAGATGATACAATTTGACGTCGCGACGTTGGGATCCACGACGCGGACAGAGAAGCTATGGATCGCACAAATTTGTGCACATTGATGATCTCTTGATCAGGAAACCCTCCCCTTTCGTATTTGTGACTTTATGGACTTGTAATGCACCTCTTGAACGAATCTTCTCCACTACCTGCATTCGCGGGTTCTGAAATTAAACAAACAAGTAGAAACACCGACACGAGAAAGTTAGAAAACCCTATATTGTCAAAAAATAAACAATAGAAATAGGAACTAAGAAAAAGGACAAGTTTAAGAAACACTTGGGTTGCCTCCCAAGAAGCGCTATGTTTAATGTCGTTAGCTCGACGACCCTGAGTCGCAATGTGCTCGGGAACCCGAACTCATATGATCTCTTACTACGCCCCGCCCGCCGCCAAAGGAATGATTTGTCGAATCAAGGAAACTCGCTCCATAATACGGCTTCAATCGCGGTGGTGACTGTAAATGTGCTCTTTCTCGTGATGTGTAATCGCCCCACCATGTGAAAGACCTTGGTCACCGTGAAAGGCCCGACTATCGCGACTTCACTTCGAAAATCTTTAGGCGGGAATTGAATAAAGAACTTGTCGGGCCCTACAGGAATTCCTTTCTCGTGATGTGTTTGTCGTGTTAGCTTTAGTCTTTTCCTTATAAATGCTAAGGCCATAAGCTTCGCTTTCGAATTCATCCAGCTTCACCGAAGTTGGAGCAAATAAGCTGCCACCAATGTACTATCCATGTTTAATCACGAGTGGCCCAACAGTTCGATGCTCCAATTCCACCGGAAGACGACACGCTTACCATAAACGACTAATCTGACATACCCAAAGGAGTTTTAAATGCCGTACGGCATGCCCGTGAGTGCATCGGGCCCATCTTTTTAGACCAATCCTTCCCGGAGCCATTAATCGCCTTCGAGAATGTATTTGATTTCGATTTGATACCGCTTGTCCGTTTGATCGCGGGTATGCAAGAGATGTACGATGACGCACTCCCATACTTTTGCAAAACCTTATCAATTACCTTGGCTGCGTAAATGTACCATTATCTCGTGATCAAGGCTCGAGGAGTTCCAAACGTAGAATATATTGTCACAAGCAGGAATCGGTTTCACAACCTTGGCATCATCAGCGCCGCAAATGAATCGCTTTCTACCCACTTTGAGACATAGTCTACTGCCAACAAGATGTACAAGTTGCTGTATGATGCAGGAAATGGTCCCATGAAATCTATCCCCCATAAATCAAACAATTCTACCTCCAAAATGGGATGGCAAGGCTCCGGGTTCTTTCTAGAGATGTTCTATCTGACATTTGTCACAAGTGGAACGGTAATTGATGAGCATCTTTAAACAAGGAAGGCCAGTAAAAACCAAATTGAGCTACACCTTAGTCGCTGTTCTTCGCCACTAAAGTGTCCACCACACTAGAGAGTGTGACAATGGTTTAGAATGCTCGCATTTCATCTTCGCACACATCTCCTTATGACCCGACAAGTAGTTGTTCAGAAGAATCGCCCCCAATAGTAGTGTTTAAGGTGTGCGAAAAACTCTTTCGCGATAGTTAAATTTAAGGGCTACTTTTGCTACCAAATACTCCACATAATCTGGCGAACCATAGAACTGGCTCTTTCTCAATAGCTAAGAGTTTCTCATCCGAAATTCGTCATTCACTGACATCATTCGCCCTTCAATCGCGGAAAGACGGTTCGCCACTAGGTTTTCGCCTTTCTTGTCTTTAATTTCCACGTCAATTTTTGCAACAAGAGGACCCATCGATCACCGGGTTTTGCATCTTCTTGGTCAAGTACTTAATGGCGCACGATCAAGTGTGCACCACGACCTTGCTGCCAATCAAATATGGCCTTCCAAATTTACCAAAAGCAAAACACAACGGCCACGCTCTTTCTCTCAGAGGGCATAATTCAGCTGAGCATCATTCAAGGTTCTAATAGTATAATAAATTACCTGGAAAGATTTTCTCTTGTTTCCGCCGTAACCCGCCCCTGTTTCCAATCGCAAGTCGGGCGCCACACATGAGTTCAAACGGAAAAGACCAATCTGGTGCCACAACAATAGGAGCTGAAACCAATTTATCCTTCAACACTGAGAATGCATGCAAACATTGTGAATCAAACTCAAATGGGATCCCTTGGACTAGTAGGTTAGACAACGGTTTTGCAATCTGTGAAAAATCCTTGATGAACCGCCTATAGAATCCAAATAGTGGGCCTAGAAAACTTCGAATCCCTTTTACCGACGAGGGTGGAGGTAACTGAATAAGCTCAATCTTCTCCCTATCTACCTCTTATCCCTCTTGTCGAGATCCGATGTCCAAGGATTACACACCCTCTGTACTCATGAATGGCACTTTTCCCAATTGAGTACTAAGTTGGTCTCTTCACATCTTGCCAAGATAACCCTGCCCTCTAAACGCTATCAAATGAATTTCCCATTACCGGTGACCGTCCGATAAAGATCTCAATTGTCTTCCACCATGTCCGAGAATATAACATCATACATCGTTGAAAAGTACCCGCATTGCACGCTTGAAAGGGCATCCGCCGGACGCGAATGTACCATATGACAAGTGAATGCTGTCTTCCCCGACCGTGAGCTATGGTAATTTGATTGTAACCTGACATCCATCCAAAAGCAATAATATTCATAACCGGGCGACCGATCGTAGCATCCGAATTGTGAAACCAAGTAATGGAAAGTGATCTTTCGAAAGTGGCCTTGTTCACCCGATAATCAATACAAATTCTCCACCTGAATCGTTTCTAGACTCGTAGTAAGATGTTGTTTTCTAATCCCGATGAAAGTTACCCTTCCCTTTTCTAAGACTACCCGAACCTGGCTTACTCCATGCACTCGTCTCGAAATGGGATAAATTACCCTGTCTAGCCATTTTAGAACTTTTACTTTGACGACCTCCTTCATTGTCGGATTTAACCTCCTCTGCGCTTCCACTGAAGGTTTATGTCCCTCTTCTAATAAAATACGATGCATGCACATAGAAGGACGAATCCCTTTTAGATCAGCTAGAGACCATCCGAGTGCATGTTTGTGATCTCGAAGGACCTCAATAATTTCTTCCTCTAGTACACCAAAAAATGAGATAATCACGCAGCGTAGATTCTACCCCAAGGTATGCATACTAAATGGCTAGGTGAGGTTGCTCCATCTGGCGGTCGCTTCAATCGATGGACCGGCGTTTTAACTCCTTTGCCTAGAGATTCAAAGTATTTCCGTCTATTGTGTCCGAAAGAGTCCATCCATTTAACATATTCTTCCTCGCCGCCAAATCGACTCATTCTCCACTAGGCTAGTTCCAAAGCGGGTCGAGACCACTTTGGCTGCATTAATTATACCAACTACGTTTCGGCCATGAAGTATCACTTCGGCGTTCCACCGTCAAACACGTTGAACTTTACTCCTCTTCTTGTACTCCGCTCGCCGCCTCTCAGACATCAATCATTGCCCTGCCAGTTGCAAGAAATGGTCTTCCCAAGATTATTGGTATTTCTTTATCTTCCTCCATGTCCAAAACAATGAAATCTGCTGGAAAGATAAACTTGTCGACCTTAACTAAGACATCTTCTATTATCCCTCTCGGATGCTTCAAAGATCTGTCTGCAAGCTGAAGAGTGACTGTAGTCGGGCGGGCTTCTCCTAATCCCAAACGCTTGAAAATGGATAAGGGCATAAGATTAATGCTGGCACCCAAATCACATAGGGCTCTCTCAAAGATAGCATTTCCAATGGTGCAAGGGATAGTGAAACTGCCTGGGTCCTTGAGCTTTTGCGGCAGCTTCCTCTGAAGGATGGCACTACATTCCTTAGTTAAGTTCACTGTTTCAAAATCAGCTAATCTTCTCTTATTGGACAAGATGTCTTTCATGAATTTTACATAACTGGGCATCTGCTCTAGGGCATCAGCAAATGGGATATTGATATGCAGATTTTTGAACACATCCATGAATTTCGTGAATTGCTTATCCAGTTTATGCTTCTTGATACGCTGCAAGGAACGTATGTCGTGGCTCTCATAGTGTAGTTCTTCATGATTGTTCTTTATCTCGCATCATCTCGCTTCGCTTAATGACCTTCTCGCCTAACGTTTCTACGATCGGGGGTTGTAATCGTATTTCCACCTCCTTTTCCCACTTGATGACCGCTTTAACATGCTCATTCCCCATCCCTTCGGGTTGACCTGTCTGCTCCTAGAAGGAACCCTGCTTGCCTTTCCTCGCCAAATTTGCCATTTGGCCCATTGTGCTCTCCAAACTTCTCACCAGGTCATTGGTTGTTCAACTGGTTGCTTGGCGCATGTTTGCTTTAGTCTCATCTATAACTGCGCAAAATGGGAAGTTAACACTGCAAGAGCTGCTCTAAATCCAACTTTTTCTGGGGAGGGCGGTTCACTAGTTCGGGTTCGATAACGATTGTTCGGATGCACCCGCCACCCATATCCTTGATTGTTCCGACTATTCGGTTCCGATTATTGCGCCACCCTTGGCCCCGATTCGATTCGATTCCGATAACCTGCTTTCCCATACGGTCCTTGTCAGTTGGTGGATTGATCTCCTGATTAAACTCCGACACGCATCGGGCTTCGCTTCTGCATCAGAGGGGCTTCTCGACCGACATTCCGTGCCGCTAGCGGTCCACCACAGCACTCATAACTCCTCTATGGTTGGTTTGGATTGTGTTTGCGGTTCCTACCGTCTATTTAATCGCTTAGTCACCGCGCTACATGATTCACCCTCGATTGTTGAGGACCTCATTATCTATGCCACTCAATCGCTAAGCATCGTGTAGCCTTCTCTGTGCCACCGACATTAGTGTTAGTCGCAAATATCTTCTAAGATTTCATGCTTGGTCCTGTGGTTTTCATCAAGGCTCTCCAACTAAGCATCAATAATTGTTCTAGCGTACTTCTCATACCATTATAGAAGTGTGGACTCGCATCCATCCGTCACCGCTGTGGGGCACTTCCCGCAACACCGAAATCCGCCCCATGCTTCGCCAGGTTCTCCTCTAATTGTCCAAACGTATTGATCTCTGTACGTCGTGCAATTTTCGAAGGTGGGAAGAACTCTATCGAATTTTTGCACTAAGTCATTCCACGAGGTAATGGAACTGCGGTCGAATCGGGTTAGCCAACGTTCGCCTCATCCCCTGTTTAAAAGTGGGAACAACTGTAACCTTAGAGCTTCTTCAGTAACTCCATTGTACTTGATAGTATCGCAAACTTCGAGGAAGGGTCAAATGCATATTCGGTTCTCATGGGGTAGTCCATGGAACAAGATATTCCAAGCATCTCAGACGGATCGACTTCAATTCGAAATTGTTTGCTTGAATAGGTGGCTGTCTGATAGCTGTCTGAACAACAGTTGGTGGTAATACGAACTCATCTAATAGCATGAAAGGGTCATCTCGGTCAGAGTAAACGGCCCAGGTGCTTGATTCCTTCCATGATTCCCATTTCTACTCTCTCGTGGTTCGCAACCGTTCAATGCCAAGATCTTGTTCTTCGCTTGTTTTCCATGACTATTGGATTTCTAACTGCTCCGTCGTTTCCTACAGTCCGCGGCGTATCTTTCTCGTTCAGGATCAAACAGGTGTTGGTTGACCTGATCTCGTCGTCGCATGTACTTACTGAAAACTACGCTGCACTAACACACGAACCAACAAAACCAAATTACCAGCACTTGTAAAAATAAACAAAAGTAAAGAAATTTCCAGAATAATATCTATTTGCTTAATTCTCTATATCAATCTAAACCTATCCCCGGCAACGGCGCCAAAAACTTGACAGGCCGAAAACGCGGTGTGTAAAATGTACGCCTATGTGCGCAAGTGCACGCGTCGCCCCAAGTAATATAATGTACTTATGGTACGGATATCGATCCACAGGGACAGGTGTATTGACTACAAAGGTTCGGGTTTTTAGATAATATCTGAAGAAATGATTTTAGGAAAGAAGGTGAATGTATGAAAGTCGACTGAGTTTAGATTCTATTGAATTATTGGTATTGAAGGCTAGGGCTATATCTCCCCCTTTCACTTTTAATGGATTATTTCTTCAAGATATTATTATTCAATGTATTTACAATTTGTCAATGGCGAAGGATCTTACTTACGAGATACCCTCTTCGAGGTATATCCACTATCTCGTGAATAGAGTCAGAGTATATCTCATCTCAACTCGCAGATTCCAAGATGCTTAAACGTTCCAACCCCAAATGCCACCTTCAGGATCGGAATATCTCTATTTAACGAATCGACCGAAGTCGCTCTTACCTAAATCCCCGAATAATCTCATCTCGAATCTCATTTCAAAGGTGATTATGCCAATGTTGGCCGTACATCACCATATAATTAAACCACAGATATGTGAGCAGATGGTAACAAATTGATAAATAATCGAATACACAGTTATCCAAACTTTAACTATCAACACGTGATGTGTTCAACATAACCCTAGAAATAAATCTAGAACATACCGAGTTTAAAAGATCAAAATGTTTAGTATTAAAAAACATAATTCTAATATCCAAAAAATAAGAAATAAAGAGCAAATCCCGGCACTTCTCAAAGTCTATGTCACCGCTTCTAGAATTCGTGTGCCTTCGCTCAGACGCTCCCGATCCCTCGATTTCGAGCCATTTTGCTTTTTAATGATGAGGCAGACTTGTCGACGTCGCGACGCTGCAACGTCAGCGACGCTTTCCACTTATTGACTTTGCATTGTTGACCCGGGACAGTCGCGATTTGGGGCGTCATGACGCGGGGACGCCGCGATGTTGAACGTCGCGACGCGACGTACCACTTTCTTGCCTTGGTCCCCATTGCTCAAAAAATGCTTCCAAGAGCTGCTCTTTTCGCTCCAATGTACCTGCATCCAAACCAGACACCAAATCAGGAGTCTAGCCACAAAAACTATAAAATTACTATCAAATAAAATGAAAGACTGACGCGAGTATATGAGTGTTTTAGGCACTATCATTCCCGCCTCAAAATTTTGCTAAAATGAAGGACCGACATCAAGGTTTCTCGAGGGCTTTTATAACCAAACCCCCCATTACAAATTACCAAAATAACATAGCAAATACTATTACAATGGGGCAAAAAAGGAAGAAAACCAAAAAGTGACAAAAAGGAGTCAAACGCCAAAAGCAATGATATTGAATAAAGGTAGAGATACGCACGTCAGATGATGAACAAGCATAGGCAACTCGCGAAATTTCCTGCTGGCTCCAATTTCCCTTCTTTTTTAGCTCTTCTTTCCTTTTGGTTTCTTATCTGCAATGCTGAGTTCAACTCAAATTCTTCGTGCTTGGATCGACTCAACAATTTTGGCATAAATAGCTTGCAAAATTACAAAATTAGCCAGAAAATGCTATTAGTATAATAGCAGGGACCTTAATGTGCAAATTGGGTTAATTACGTTGATTAGTACACAAAAAGGGCTCAAAACCTGCAATAAACAGGGCTCAAAATAACACTTTTTGAGCACTAATCACACCCCCAACCTACACATTGCTAGTCCATTCTTTTCGCAGGCTCACAGGGAAAGCTTAGTTCATGCACTCCCCTGATTGCAGTGTCTCGGGAGGAAATCTCTTCAAAGGCTCGTGGTCGGTTGTTCAAAGCCATTGATAGATGAGATCAGATGGTATCAATCTTTGATTTAGGCTTGTGAAGCCCTTCAATCTCTTATCCATGGCTTTACCCATATATTCTTTGGTTAACTGGCATTGATAGTTTTTTTTTGTCTTCTCCATTAGAAATTTCCACCACCTTTGCCTGTAAATTCATGATAGCTACTCCATAGGTAATGAGGTTGGTGGTTGTTGTCACGAGAGGTGGACCCATACCGTTGTCGCCGATGTGCCTGTGGAGCATATACAGAGGTTTGTGCTTCCGGTGCCGTGTTAGGTGGTTCTTCCATTGATTATAAGTGTTTATCGCGCTGATGGTTTAGTTTGGCCCACTATTACTTGCATTTTCTACCATCATATCCCTTACTGAAGGGGAAATTGGACAATGCTCTCCTTGATGACTGGTATATTGACAATTGAAGCATGGTTGGGTAGGCAAGGTTGCCTCGGTCACTGCCCTTACCTCCTGATGATTTCTATGCTCAAGTTCTTCCATCCTTCTGTTTAGGTGAAAGTTTAGCCTTTAATCACATCCTCCAAAGAATAGATGCCTCCTCCTGGTTTACTATTGGTTTCCATCCTTCCACTTCCCTGGGTTCGCCTATCCCATCCCTTGGAAGTTTCAACACGTAGTTCAAAAAAGTCCATGACATCGATTTTTGTTAAGGAAGTCCCTCCACACATGGTTTCTAGAAGTTGTTTCATGGAAGCGACATTCCATCGTAGAAATGGTTCACCAAAGATCCATGCACAAAGCCATGGTGAGGTACACCGGAGGAGCCTGAAGATACCTTTCCCAAAGACCGATAAAATATTTAATTGTCATGAGCTGCAAAGGTATAGATCTTCCTCTTCTCGACATTGTCGGGTCTCAGGGGACCGAAGAACTTCTTCAAAATTCCGTCATAGCCTGCCACCCGCTCCTCACGGTCCTGCCTTAGTGAATTAAGGTTTTTCAAATTTTGATTTATCTTTGAGGGTCAAAGGGAAGGCTTTCAACTTGAGCAAGTCCATATTGAATGCACCTTCCTAGAAAGTAGTGCAAACCTCCTCGAATCCCGAATGTGTGTGTATGGATTTTCATTTTCCATACCATGAAAAGTCGAGAGTAGGGGCACCAAATACGGTCTCACTACCACATCCTCTATAGGGGGTATAATGCATGAGGGTGCACTCACCCTTGGTGGGTGAAAATGTAATCCTCATTGATCGGTATGCATTGTCTACGATGAATCCCTATTGGCTCTATCGTTTTAGGTGGGGTTCCATCCGATCGTGTATAACTTCACAACCCTCTTCAATCAAGCACTTAGCCTTTCCAATCCGCCCTCGTAGTGTTTCCGTCCCATCGCATAAACTCCGCTATGATCACACCACAAGCAAGTGAAACCAACAAAAACTAGACTAACAAAAAAGGTTATTGGTTAGCTAAAATCAAAACAATGGTAACAGACTGCACAGGGAAGTCTTCAAACTCCCCGTACAGTGAAATCTTCAAACTCCCCTGCAGTGAACTACAAGTGGGGAAAAATGAATAAAATAAAAAAGAAATGAGATAGCACCAAAACTTGTGATGTGAATCATAAGTTTACTGCTTTTCTCTCTCACTAGGGCACCATCCTCGTCAACGGTGCCATTTGATTCGTTCTGGTCGAGTAGGTGTTCGGAATTAACAAAATTTATAACCTAGATTCCTTTACTACCGACTTATAAAGCCACTGTGAGTATAGTGGCTCTAGGTCGAACATGTGGATGGGTTTTCTGTGAGAGAAGAGTTACAAGTGCATTGAAAATGGTGTTTCTCTCGTTGATTCAAAGGATTTGTGGGAAACAAAGGTGTGAATGGTTGAAACCGAAATAACTAAAGTGAAAAGTTGAGAGAGAAATCCTCGTCTCGCCACTGGGCTAGTGGTTCCAGTTAACCAACATGTACTCGGGTTTTTTATCCTCGCGCTTGTAGCATGACATAGCACCACAACCGGACTTTCATTTAGCTTTAAAACCTAAACCCCAAGAGCTTTCCTTTGAAAGATGGCATTTCATTAGGCAAAATGTTCCTAAGAAGGAAAACACATCTCAAAAAAAACACTACCCCACGAGCAATTAATAGAGACAACTAACTGAGCCTTAGTGGATCTAGTGAAAGTATCCACTGAACCCAAAAGCTTGCCAAATACACATTATGTAGAGAATGCTTAAGAGATTTAACCCATGGTTTGGAAACAAAGGCCAAATACCCTAAAACACAAACATGAAGAGCATGAGAACATGCAACTAAGCCTAAAACAACACCCAATGGCCTTCCCCTTCAAGGATCAGGGGGTATTAGCCAAGCATCCCTTGATTTGTCATCATCAAGGGGTGTTTGGAAACAAAGAAAGTGCAAGAAAGTGAAGGGAGAAGAAGAGAAAATCACCACCAGCAGAGGGAAAGGAAGCTTCGTGCCTAATTTCCTTGATTGATTGATGGTATGCCAAAAAGTTGATTTGATTACAAGCATGGTTGAGCTTATATAGGCTTAGTAATAAGGAAATTACAAAAGTGTTATAAGGAACCAAAATTACATAAGGGTAAACTTGTATAAAACCACCAACAAGTGGATCAAAAACCAATAGGTAATGTGTAAAGAAGACTCGTTAGGTTGCGAAAATTGCACCCGCGAAATTTGTGTTGCCAAATTTGCAACCCCAAAATTTTGACAATTTACTCCTCGTCTTTCAGATTTGTTCAAATTCCTCTGATTTGATCATGAGTCTTCGAATTCGGCTCAGGTTCAATGTGTTCGAGTCAAATTGAGGAATTATGAGGCATTTGACCTACAAAACTACTAAAATAGCTACAAAATGTGATCGTGAATAGGCCGAACCTAATGACACCGAAGTTGTACCGGGTCGACATCGCGAAAAGCGCAAAAAACCTGCCATAAACAAGGTTCAAAATTGCACTATTTGGGAACTAATCATTTATCCAAGGCATAGACTACTGCCAACAGCTCTTTCTATGTGGTAGTGTAGTTCCTCTATGCCTCATTTGAAGTTTTGCTTGCATAGTATACCACATAAGGTTTCCCATCGTCCCTTAACCCGAGAACTGCTCCTATGGCAAGATCACTCGCATGGCACATAACCTCAAAAGGTAACTAGAAGTTGGTGGCCCTCACTATTGCTGCAGTGGTTAGGTAGGCTTTGAGCTCCTCGAAGCTCCTTTGGTAATCTTCATCCCATGCAAATGAAGGTCCATTTCCAATGTACTTGTAAAGAGGGTTTAGCTATTTTCTATAGTCCTCGATGAACCTCCCAGAAGCTTGATGTCCAAGGAATTGCCTCTACGCTTTCACATTCGGTGGGAGAAAGGAGTTTGAAATTAGGATCACCTTTGGCTCTGTCAACATCACCCTTTGTTGGATAAAGGATATGTCCCAAAGACAATTCCTGTTGACAATAAATGGCACTTTTCCTGGCCAAAGACTAAAATTTTCTCAATGCACCTATGCAGACGCTTCGTGTTAATTACATTCTTCAAAACTCCGTCCATATACTGTAATGTCATCCATATAGACCTCCATAATGAGCTCCACCAAATCACTGGAGATACTAAGCATGCATCTCTGGAATGTGGCAAGGGCATTACATAGGCCGAAGGGCATTCTCCGGTAAGCATAAGTCCCAAATGGACAGGTGAAAGTTGTCTTTCGTCCTTATTGCAATTTCAACTGAAGTGTTCTCGAATTGTTGGGAAACTTCTAAATTTTGTAGATCGATTCACTGCTTCAAAGTATGTGGTCTTGGTTTATTCGATCTCAGGTGCTGCCTTCCGAAAAATGACCACCCTCTATGTTATCCACACACCGAACAAATAAATGAACGATCTGTTGAATGCTAGTTCAGTTCGCCTCTCAAAACGAAAATTAGGTCTCTTTGTTTTGGTTGTTCTTTTGAGTCAAAGACGACTACTACAAAAATATATATGTCTCACATATATATATTTATATAAGTCTGCTTAGGTTTTTTTAAATCAAATAAAAAACTAATTTTTATTATTCTATATTTAAAAACTCTTTAAATAATACTTAAATTCAAATCCTTATCAGATAAGGAAACAAATTTATATTATTATATATTTAAAACTCTTTTAAATAATAACAATTTAAATTCAAATCCTTATCAGATAAGGAAATGAATTTATTTATATTATTATATATTTAAAACTCTTTTAAATAATAACAATTTAAATTCAAATTCTTATCTATAAGGAAACTAATTTATATTATTCATATTTAAAACTCTTTAAATAAAAAAACTTTGCTGCATTATTTCCTTATCCAATAAGAAAATATAACAAATTAATTATTTGTTATAATTTAAATCATGAATTTAAGCTTTCAAAATTAAATTCATTTAAATAACAACTATGCTATTTGTAATTTAAAATAATCTCATCATTTTAAATTACTACATATATTTAAAAACTATAACCGTTATTATTCGTTTCCAATGTGCGATTCTATAGGTTCATTAAACACAAGTGCAGGCCTAAATCACATTTGATCCTACAAGTCATAAGTGGCTCTACAAGACATTATGACTACCCAAGTTAAATGAAAGCTCATGATCCGAGACAACCTTAATATAGCTAATGACATAACTTTGTCTCATGATATTCGATAGAATATAAGGTACGACAAAGTCGCACTTTATATCGTTTCATCTGACACTTAAAACTCAATTAGGACTACTTAAACAAATGACATTGATCTCCATCAATTCATTTGGAGCACGGCCATTTCGCCTCAATTGTCGAGGGGACCTAAAGATATCTCTTATAATAAGAGGGACAAATTCCATTTTAATCGCTCATCTCACTACAATTTTATTATGTTCAAGATAACCTTTTATAAATATCCGATTAAAGACAACGCTTGATTATATCAAAACACAATATTCCTTATGTTGGAGAATCGTAGCTTATCTCTGTGTCAAAGGATTTAATGACACAACTATTAGAGATTAACTTATGACTTTGATCCATGTATTAATCTTCAAGACGTAGTCTCATTCAATATTTGTTCTCAAATAAATAGATATAAATTTGATTTGTAGTCTCAGTGCCACATATTCAACCCATGAATATTAATCAAACTTTGTACTAATCTTAATTCAATGTTATTCCTATAACAATAACCGATTAGGGATATTTAGAATAATTAATAATATCATTCAAGGACATTATATATAATAAACATGCAAATCATCATAATAATTAATTCTCATAAATAGTCAAAATACCATGTCCATAATACGATGTGCCTAGAGCACTTTCTCATTACTAACACCTCCCACTTGCGTTAGGCCCATTCATCAATGTATCTAATACCTATGAACCTAGCATGACGATCATGCTTTGCTTGTGGTAGAGGCTTAGTCAATGGATCAACATTATCATCTGTTGGAACTCTGCATATCTTAACGTCACCTCTCTCAATGATTTCTTGAATGAGATGATAACGCCTAAGAATGTGTTTGGATCGCTAATGTAATCTAGGTTCCTTTGCTTGTGCAATAGCACCATTATTGTCACAATAAACATCAACAGGATTTGTAATGCTAGGAACCACTTAGTTGTCATAATTAACTTCTTGATCCAACCGCCTTTGTCGCATCAAATGCCGCACGTATTCGGCCAGCTTGTAGAATCGCAATGTTGCTTTGCTTTGAACTTTTCCATTTAATCGCACTAACATTTAAACAAACACATATCCCGATCGCGATCGGAAATCACTCTGTCGACAGTTTAATCAGATAACCATTTATAACCGCATCATCTTCCAATCCGCCATACACCAAGAACAGGTCTTTGCACCTTCTCGTGATACTTAAGAATGTTCTCGATGTTGTCCGCTGACTCTCACCAAGATCCGATCTTATCTACTCGTTATGCTTAAAGCATAAGATACATCTGGTCTAGTGCACAACATGGCATACATGATAGATCCTATTGCTGAGGCATAAGGAATCTTACTCATCCGCTCTCGCTCATCTTTAGTGTTAGGACACTGAGATTTGCTAAGAGTAATACCATGAGACATGGGCAAGTATCCTCTCTTGGAATCTTGCATACTGAACCGTTTCAATACTTTGTCTATGTAAGCACTTTGACTTAGACCAATCAGCCTCTTAGATCTATCTCTATAGATCTTTATCCCTAGGATATAGGCAGCCTTCGTCTAAGTCTTGCTATCGAGAAACACTCTCAACCAAGACTTGACATTCTCGTGCTGTGTGGGATATCATTCCCAATGAGTAAAATGTCATCAACATATAAGACCAAAAATACAATTGCGTCCCACTAATTTTCTTATAAACACGGTTCTGTCTTCATTTTTGACAAATCCAAACCCTTTGACTGACTATCAAAACGAAGATTCCAACTCCGAGAGGCCTACTTCAACAATAAATGGATCTGGGCTTGCATACTTTACCGTAATCTTAGGTTGTACAAAACCCTCAGGTTGTGTCATGTACACATCCTCAAGTAAGTTTCCATTAAGAAATGCAGTTTTAACATCCATTTGCCAAATCTCATAATCATGATATGCAACAATGGCAATAAGAATTCTGATAGACTTAAGCATAGCTACGGTGTGAGTGCTCATCATAGTCTATACCATGAGTTTGTTTGAAACCTTTTGCAACTAGCCTTGCTTTGTAAGTATGCATTTTTCCATCCATGTCAATTTTCTTTTTAAAAACCCATTTGCACCCAATGGTCTTTGTACCTTCCGTGTGGGCCAATCATGTCCATACCCGACATCATACATGGATTGAATTTCACTTCACGGTCTCTTAACCATTTCTCTGTAGTCCAGATTCAACATAGGCTCTGATAGGTAGTGGGTTCATTTTGATCCACTAACAATACATCGTGGTTATCAGTCACAAGAAATCCATATCTCTCGGGCTCATGACGATCCTATCGTATCTAATGTGAAATTTTGTGCTATAGGAGGTACCAACAATAGTTTGTCGACTATGAGTATCCACAAATTAATGTTATCTTGTGGTTCTCGAACTTCTTCGAGTTGTACCTTACTCCCACTAGTTCCTTTAGAAATAAATTCCCTTTCTAGAAAGACACCATTCCGAGCAACAAACACTTTGTTCTCTATGGGATTGTAAAAGTAGTATCCCTTAGTCTCTTTAGGATACCCCACAAAAAGACATTTGTCAAATTTGGGCTCTAGCTTATTTGAAACTTGACGTTTTACATAAGCCTCACAACCCAAAATCTTAATAAAGACAAACCGGCCTTTTACCAGCCCACATCTCATATGGTGTCTTTTTCAACCGCTTGGATGGAACTCAATTTATGTGAACGCAAATGCTTTCAAGTGCATAACCCCAAAGGTAAATGGAAGATCTGTCGACTCATCATAGATCGAACCATAACTAATAAAGTTCGATTCCTTCTCTCGCATAATACCATTCCATTGTGGTGTTCCAGGGGAGCACTGTGAAATGATTCCACAATTTCTAAGATGGTCATCAAATTCTTGGCTCAAATATTCGCCACTCGATCGCATCGAAATACTGATTATCTTGCCAGTTGGTTTTGTACTTCATTTTGAAAAGATTTGAACATTTCAAATGATTCAGATTTATGTCTCATCAAGTAGACATAACCATATCTGCTGAAGTCATCAGTAAATGTAATGAAGTACTTGTAACCTCCTCTAGCATCTAAACTTAATGGTCCACATACATCTGTATGTATGAGATCCAATAATTCATTGGCCATTTCACTGTGTCCAGTAAAGGGATCCTTTGTCATCTTACCCAATAGATAAGATTCACATGTATCATATGATTCAAAATCAAATGAATTCAAAAGTCCAACTTGATGGAGTTTCTTGAGATGCAAGCCATTTATATGGCCAAGGCGACAATGCCAAAGATAAGCTGAATTTAAATCATGGACTTAAATTTTCAGAAGCTTATGTTATAGACATGAGAATTGTTGGATTTTGAAGGTTCATAACATAAAGACCATCCCAAATAGGCATTTGCATAGAACATGTCTTTTATGAAAATGGAGATTTATTATTCTTAATAATAAAAGAAAAACCATCATTATCCAAACAAGAAACTAAAATAATATTCCTACACATTGTAGGAACATAATAGCAATTATTCAAAACTAACAAAAGCCCACTGGGCAAAGTAAGTTCATAACTTCCTACAACTAAAGCAAAGAACTTTGCTCCATTGCCTACTAGTAGATCAACTTCGCCTTCTTTCGCTTGTCTACTCAGCCCCCGCACATTTGTACAAAATGTGAGATCCACATCCAAAGATTCAATACCCGTGAACTAGAAGGAGAAAAATTAATCCGTATAACATAAATAATTGAGGAACTAGTCTCACCGCCTTCTTCTTCTTCTTTAGATCCTTAAATAAAGTTTGGTAGCTCTTCCAATGACTGTGTTCATTGCAAAGAAACAAACACCTCCTTTCTCGGGCTTTAGCCTCTGGTTCGTGGTTTGGCTCAGTTTACATTTGACTTTCTCTTCGCTTGCCTCGCCTTTGTTCTCAAGCCCTTCCATTTCAACCATCAACATGGCTGCTTGATTTAATATTCTCGCTCAATGCTTAAGTATCGTATGCAAAGCCGAGAGATTTGTCCATTTCATTCATGTTATAGTTCATGACAAATTGGCCATAACTATCAGGAAGTGAATTCAGGATCAAATCAGTTGCCAACTCTTGGCTCAATGGAAATCCAAGCCTATCAAGGTGCTCAATATAGCCTTTCATTTTTAGAACATGAGCACTAACTGAAGCACCCTCAGCCATCTTGCAAGAATGCAGTGCCTTGGTAGTCTCATACCTTTTCGGGCCTTGCTTCAAGGTCGACCATTTCCTTGCTGTTGAAGATCATATCATCATAAGCTTCCATATTTCCGCATCCTTCCTCGTTCGAACTCATGGTAGCTAGCATCAAGCATGCAACATCAATAGAGTCATTATGATGCTTCTCATAAGCATTCTTTCAAATTTCTAGAGCATTATCGCCTGGTTCCTCGTGGAGAGGTTCATCCAGACATAAAGCTTCCTTTCTTGTTTGAGAACAATTTCAAATTTCGAAACCAAATAATAGAAGTTAGTCCCAAGTGAAGTTTATCCTTCTCAAGGACTCGATCAGAAGGACATAGTAGACCTGTTGTTGTTATTGTTGGCCATCTACAATGAATGCAAAGTTCGATAAGTATTTTGATTATGAAAAATTCTCACTAAATTAACAACCCTCAAGAATAATCATATTAATCTAGTGAGCTAAGATCCATATTTTAAGTCAGCTTTAGCATGACATTTAAAATTAAGTTATTCAGGTAGGTAACTTTTACCAATTACATCTCATGCAACTCTTAGATATTTATGGGATTTTGACATCATATGTCCCGGCATGTTTAAATCCCATCTAATGCTATTAGGAGTAAAACCGTTTTGATAACCTAATAAAGTTAAACCATTTTGAAACATATGGGTAGCACCATTACTCATCTTGTCTCACTAATGTAACCTAATGTACTTCTACTTTGCTAGAACCCACATTAAGGTGATAAAAGGTTTGACAAGTGTTTAAATATGGATGGCATGTTAATCTCTGTAAATGGTGAGGGATCTTAATTGATTTTAATTCAATTAATAGATCTCATCATACATCTAGTATCACATACTCATGTAACATCATACATAGCATCTCATACATGCATGCTAATAAACGTGTCACAAGATGGGCCTTAATCTAGATTGATCTCCATAAGCCAATATGAAGATCAACACATTCCTAGGTAGTAATAAGGCCCAGCGATGTCGATTCGACTACCTAACTTGCGCATAGACTAGCTCCTCCATCATCATGGTTGGATTTGGCATGACTTCAAATGGCTTTGCATTGTCTCTTGTTTATTACAACAATTAAATAAATACTACTAATAGTAAAATAAAATTACATAATATAAAAAACGGCATGTTTATTTAATAATTACAACCCTTGTAAAACAATAATAATAACTTGCCAAACACATTGGTCAAAAAGGCCATACTGTGCACCATGTGAAGAACACAACATGCAAAATATATTATGTTATCATAGCAACAATTTGTATTAAAAAGAAATAAATTATAATAGGTATGTGTTTAAACCACTAAATTCATAAGGCGCTACATTTAGTCAGCATGGGCCGTTCCGCCAGCTTCTGCTAGCGGGATTCGGCTCTAGGGGGCCAAAATACACCTGCACTTTTTTTTTCCTTTCACAAACATTAGTGTTTCGTCAAAATTAAATTTCATTGATCTCTATCAATAACAATTTTTGAATAAGCCGAAAGCTAATAAAAATCACATTAAAATAGCATATTATGTAATCTCATTACACATAAGGCTTATTTTCATCACCATAAACAATCATTGATAAATCGTATTCATATATGAATTCACCCATGTATTAATTTGATTAAGACAAAGTCAGAAATCATATAACATGCTATTAAACACTTTAATGGAAATATCCCATTCGGATTCTTAATCATATTAACTTAATCCTTTTAGGTTTTGACCAATAAATTAATACCTTAACAAAACCTATTAACTATGTCGCTCAGACAAACCATAATATATCACATATATTCAAAATCGCAAATCATGCGTAATCATATACATCACACACATACAATCAAACAGTTGCATTATCGATTTTTATGAAAACACAAGTGGCTCTGATGAATTAATCGTTAACACGTAATATCCAACTTGCCAGAAACATAAAATGCAATGAATTTATAATTTTATCCCTTAACGTACTAAGGATCACATGCTTCATAAAAAACCATAGTAAACGAAACTTACTCTTGTAGATCGACTACGTTTCAAAGTCCGCGCCTTGG
This sequence comes from Tetrastigma voinierianum, assembly GCA_016808115.1. NCBI lineage: Eukaryota > Viridiplantae > Streptophyta > Magnoliopsida > Vitales > Vitaceae > Tetrastigma > Tetrastigma voinierianum. Next base: position 807,163 of record JAEQBH010000734.1, read on the forward strand.
TTTATTCGGATCTTCAAAGATGTCGCTTTCCGAAAAGCGACCACCCACTAAGCAAGTATCCACACACCGAACAAATAATGAACGATCTTGTTGAATGCTAATGCTTAGGTTGGCCTTCCCCAAAACGAAATCGTGGTCCTCTGCTTTGGTTGTTCTTGAGTAAAGACGACTACTACAAAATATATATGTCTCACATATATATTATATAAGTCTCTTAGGTTTTTTTAAATCAAATAAAAACGAATTTATATTATTATATATTTAAAACTTTTTTAAATAATAACAATTTAAATTAAATCCTTATCGTATAAGGAAACAAATTTATATTATTATATATTTAAAACTCTTTAATAATAACAATTTAAATTCAAATCCTTATCAGATAAGGAAACGAATTTATTTATATTATTATATATCTAAAAATCTTTTAAATAATAACAATTCAAATCCTTATCAGATAAGAAAACGAATTTATATTATTATATATTTAAAACTCTTTTAAATAAAAAAAAAACCCTTTACCGATTATTTCCTTATCCAATAAGAAAATATAACAAATTAATTATTTGTTATAATTTAAATCACGAATTTTAACTTTCTCGAAATTAAATTTGAATTTAAATAACAACTAATTGTTATTTGTAATTTAAAACAATCTCATCATTTTAAATTACTGTAGAGGAAAAACCATAACCTAAGTATTATCTGCTCTAATGTGCACTCTTATAGGTTCATTAAACATTACAGAGGGGCCAAATCACATTTTGATCCTACAAGTCATAAGTGGCCTCTAGGCAAGACATTATGACTATCCAAGTTAAATGAAAGTCATGTTATGAGACAACCTTTAATATAGCTAATGACATAACTTTCACTCGTGATATCTTGATAGAATATAAGGTACGGACAAAGTCAACCTTTATATCGCTCTATCTTGATTACTCAAACCCACTAGATCGACTAAACAAATGATTACTGATCTCCATCAATTCATTTGAGCACGCTGCATTTCTACCTCACCTGTCGATGGACCTAAAGATATCTCTTATAATAAAGAGGGACAAATTTCCATTTTAATCGCTCATATCTCACTTCTTCACATAATTTTATTATGTTCAAGTATAACCTTTATAGTCATCCGATTAAAAGACAACGTTTGATTTATATCAAAACATAATATTCCTTATGTTGAGAACTATAGTTTATCTCGTGTCAAAGGATTTAATGACACAACTATTAGAGATTAACTTTTGACTTTTTGATCCATGTATTAATTCCCAAGACTCGGTCTCGTCTCCAATATTTGCTCTCAACCAATAGATATAAATTGATTTGTATCTCTATACACATATTCATCCCATGAATATCAATCAAACTTTTATACTACCTAATTCATTGTTATTCTATACCACAACCGATTAGGGATATTTAGACAATTAATAATATTATTCAAGGACATTATATATAATAAACATGCAAATCATCATAATAATTAATTCTCATAAATAGTCAAAATACCATGTCCATACGATAGGCCTAGAGCACTATTACTAACATGAATAGCCATCCAAAAAGCAGTAGAAGGGGTGCCCCGAAATTCTCTTGAGGAGCTGTTCCATAAAACTAATTGAAAGTGATATTTTCTTGTCACTTCATTTAGCCTCCGGTAGTCAATGCATACCCTCCAACCTATAGTAAGGCGGGTGGGCACCTCTTCTTCTTTCTCACGCACAAAGGGTCACCCTTTTATTTTTTTTTGGTACAACCTCGAGCTGGACTCACCCAAAGTATATCGGATATGGGGGCATATAACACCAGAAAGGCCGCACCTTCTCTACACGCACTACTTCGCATGCGGAGGATTCAATCTTCGTTAGGCTGCCCTGATCGATCTCGCTTGCCTTTCTAAATGGATGTGGTGTGTGCAAACCAAAGGGCTAACTCCCTTCAAATCAGAGATTTTCCACCTAATAGCCTGCTTGTTCTCCCTGAGGATGTCCAGCAGACTATTTTCCCATGAAGCATTGAGTAGGGAGGATATAACAACTGGACATTGCTCATTTTCTTCTAAATATGCATACTTTAATTCCACATGCAGAGGTTTAAGATCCAACTTTTGAGGCTTATTGTTTCCTTCCTCAATCAGTAAAGGTAGAACATTCATTTTTCTCCATATCTATGTATATACATATTTCCCGGGTTTCCTACAATTCTAGACAAATCAGATAACCCTCAACAGCACATCTTGCAGCTCGGGCCGGGGCCGTCGCCTTGTTCCTCTAGAATAGTATCAATTATGCAAACCTCCTCTGGATCCTCTTCCAATGGTTGCATATGCTTCTTGCTCAAGTGGAAGATATTGAGTTCCAAGGTCATATTCTCGAATGTAATTTTCATAACTCCATTTCAGCAATTGATGATCGCATAGGAGGTGGCTAAGAATGGTCTTCCAAGGATTATAGGCACATAATTAGCTCCCATCGAGAATCGCTCAGACAAGTACATAACAAAATCAACAGATAGTAGAATTTCACCCAATTGTATTAACACATCTTCCACAAAGCATATCTCTTCGGGATTTTTATGGATTTGTATGCTAGGGACAATGTGATGGTTGTGGGCTTAAGCTCTCCCAAACCAAGCTGCTTGTACACTGAATAAGGCAACAGGTTGACACTGGCTCCTAAGTCTAGCAGTGCCTTTTCTAAACAAGTTCCCCCGATGTTCACCGAGATGGTAGGATAGCCCGGGTCTTTTATTTCACTAGGGTCTTGCATTGAATAATGGCACTGACTTGTTCTATCAGGAAGACCTTCTTATCAACATTTAGCCCTCTCTTCACTTTGCACAGGTCCTTCAAAAATTTTGCATAAGTTGGAACCTGTTTGATCATGTCTAGCAGGGGGGTGTTGACCTTTACCTACCTTAACACTTCTAGAATCTCAACCTGTTTGATAGCCTTCTTCTCGCTTTTTAGTGCTTGAGGAAAAGGCTGAGGTGTGCTCTTCTTCACTGCATCTTCTTTAATCTTAATCTTTTTTGGTTCAGCTTACCTTTCCTCTTTATCTGATTCTGCTGGTTTGAGTACTAGCTACTCAACCTCCTTTCCACTTCTCAAATTGATCACTGGTTTGACTTCATCTATCCTGGAAGTTGGCTCACTGGAAGAGCACAATTCATGCACTCCTCTAGGATTGGGCTGTGTCTGAGGGGGAAACTTTCCTATTTCTTGCACCTGCTATTGGTTTGTCAACCTAGAAATCGAATATTGCAGATTGTCAAATTTTTGGGCAAGATCATACTGCAGGTTCTCAATCTTTTTGTTTAGTGTGCTTTATACTGTATCGATCCTCTAGTTAGCTCGAGTATTTACTACCTTTTGTTCTTCTACAAAATTGTCCACCACTTTGCTCAAATTCAATATAGTTTGCTCAATCGGAGATGAGGATGGTTATGGCTGTGGTTGAGATGAAGAACCATACTATTGTTGTGCACCAGGGGGTATATATACTAGAGGCTTTGGTTTCCAAGAGAGGTTAGCATGGTTTCTCCAATTGGGATTATATGTGTTGTTGTATGGGGCATTGGTTGGTGGCTTGTATTGGCCCACAGCATTGGCTTGTTCAACTATCATCTCCCTCATTGAAGGAATAGTTGGGCATTGCTCTCCTGGATGCTCAGCAGACTGACAAATGAAGCAAGGCTGGTTGGGCATAGGTGTCTAAGCCACTGCTCACACCTCATGTTAATTTCTCATTTCTAGCTCCTCCAACCTTTTGGCTAAGGTGGATAGCTTTTCCTTCATTTCCATGTCCTCAGGAAGTGAGTACATGCCTCCCCTTTGATCGTCAGAGGTCTCATCCTCTCTCGCCCTAGGTTAGGTCTATCCCATTCTTGGATGTCTCAGCCACATAATTAAGGGAAGTCCATGGCTTTTCCGATTTTACCATGAAGTCCCCCCACACATAAGCCTAAATGTAGCTTGCTTCATAAGGTGGGACATTCTATCATAGAAGTGATTAACCAAAGATCCAAGTATCAAAGCTTTAGAGGATAGGCATTACGGTTTCCTGTGCACCTTTCCCAAGACGAGCATAATTTCTCATTTCAAGGGCCGCAAAGGTAACCGCCTTCTGACCATCGGGTTCTATGGGTGTTGAAGAATTCTTCAAAAAATCTCACCCTACATGTCCGCCCAATCTCTAATGGTCCCCTACCGTAGAGTTGAGTCAAATCTTAGCCTTTTCCTTCAGAGTTAGAGGAAAGAACTTCAGCCTCATCATATCCACATCGGAGATGTCCTCTTTGAAGGTATTGCATACTTCCTCAAACTCCCGGATGTGTGAATAGGGATTTTCACTCTCCATCCCATGGAAAGTGGGGAGCAAGGGCACAATTTAGGGCTTGATAATTATGTCCTGGAGGAGGCACAATGCATGAGGGCACTCCACCTTAGAGGGTGATATGGTCCCTCATGGTCCAATATGCATTGGGATTCTCCAGATCCCCCGTTGGCTCGAAAACCCTGCGCGGCTCCATCTCTGTCAATTATTCAAGCTCACTTCACAACCTTATCTTATGTGATTGACGCCCAAAAAAGTGCAATTTCAACCCTATATTAGATAGGTTTCGAAAGGCTTTTTGTACATTAATCATGTCATTTATACCAATTGAAGTGTTCTAGTCTCTTAGTAACACTTATGCCATTTAGAGAGTATTTTTCGTCGCTTGTGCTTTACAAGTACTTGGAGTTCAATGAGATAAATGACGAATCATGAAGTTTCAACTCAAGTCTCACCATCAATCACCCAGAATCAATGTGAAACCAAGGCAAAATGAAGAAAATGTGATGCGGTTGAAGACAGGAGGCAATGCAGTGAAGGATCAACAAAGCTGGAATTTTCGCTAAGCTTGCGAAAATTTTCGCTAGGATTGCGAAAATTTCGCAACCTTATCGAAAATTTCGCAACCTTAGCGAAAACACCAAATTTCGTTAGACCCATCCCAATTTCGCTAGCACTGTTCCTTAGCTTAAACCCGATTCGCTTACTCACAAGAATTCGCTAGTTTAGCTAAATTCGCTAAAGAATAAATTTTTCCATCCTTAATAAAATTTCTTATTTTCGCTAGATTCGTTGATTTCGCTTAATTAGCGAAATTCTTCACTTAGCTAAATTTGATGCCTCGCTATGCTTTTTGTAATTAATGCCAAACCGCTCCAAATCTTGGTGTGTATTACTTAATTGTCCAATAACTTAGCCACTATAGGTTTTTTGGTATTTTCATACCTTGAGGAGGCCTATATAAGCCCCTGCTTTGTGTAAGAAAGTGAAGAATCGAGGAACAATTTGGGAGAAGATATTTGTAAGTTTTATTTTTGTAAATAAAGTCTTTTTATTTTAGGTTTTGCTTTTATTTCTTTTCTCTTCTCTCTTCTTTTCTCCCCTTTTCCGGCCGCTAAACACACCTCTTGAGGATGACAACTCAAGAGATGCTTGGCTGCTTCCTCCTTTCTTTTGAAGAGGAAGGAAGCTAAAGGTAAGGGGCATATGCATGTCAGTCTCTTCAGATAAAAGCCACGGTAGTGTATTTATGGCTCTTATTCTCAAAACTTAGTTGCATAACATGGGATGTTATTGATTTGGCCAATACTTCCATGCTTTAGGACTTGTTCTTAGATGGTTTTACGAAATTTCGAGATAATATTTACATGTTGTGTTCTTCAAATTAGGTTAAATATTTATCGTTATTATTTTGGCCAATACTCATGCTTTAGGATGCAAAGGTTCGGGTGAGAGATGCACCGTTGTTCTTAGATGGTTTTACGAGCCTCCAAATGATAATTTAATGTTAGGTTTTAAAACTAAAAGGGGCCATACTGCATGCTAATTGCTGACTCAAATAGAGATGTTTCATGGGTGAGGCTTTGCTAGTTAAATATAGATCCTGCTATGCCATGGACTATATGTTATGTCATAACGAGGATAAAACCCGAGGACACTTTGTTTGCCCTAACTTGCCAAGTTAGTGACCCACTTTCAAAGTTAACTCTTTCACACTTAACTTTCGCTTATAATTTTCGCCAAACCATTCCCCACCGCTTTTGAAACCCAAATCCAAAGAGTCCAAATAGAATCCTTACCTTCATGCACTGATGCAAACCATTTTTAGGATGAAAACCTATCCCCGTGTTCGAATTCTAGACCACTATATCAAGCAGCAGCTTGACTAATGCGCAGTAGGAACTTAGTGTATAAATTTTGTTGATTTTAGCTCAGCCTACTGTGGCACGAATCAAATGGCGCCCGTTGCCGGCGATGGTGCCAAACTACTAATGGTAAGTTGAAGAGTACTTGTGATCCACACACAAGTGAAGGTAACCTTTTCTACTTTTTGCAACTTCGCTTGCATGAATCGCCATTGGCTTCACTTTGCAAGAATCGCATCAAGCTTCGCCGCTTTTCATTCGGGCCAATATTATTTTTAGTTAATTTTAATCTTTAATAGTCGTTTTGTCGTTCTTTGTTGCCCTTTAATCGTGTAACAACCGTGTATGCAAATAAGGATAGAGACACTTCGTAGATTAAATAGGATAGGTACACAACTTAAACTGCCTAGTGAAGTTAGTGTACCAACCGATACCATGGATCCCATAATTATGAACAACAAGAGCCAACCAGGAACCCCATGAATCCAAATGCCTATAGAACCACGAGGGATCACATCCACCCCCTAGAGTTAGTGCCCCATCCCAGATCATCCCTCCTAACGAAGATGTAGCGTTGAGGCCATATTTGGTACCTCTACTCCCCACATATCATGCGAGCAAAGAAAATCCACACTCATATTATGGATTTCGAGTGAGGTTCAGACTACCTTCAAGGAAGGTACGATGGACATGGATTCAGCCGGCCAAAGGCATTTCCATTGACTCTAAAGGACAAGGCAAGATATGGCTCAACTCATTGAGGCCTAGAACCATAAGAAATTGGGTCAGCCACAGCTGAATTCTTGAAAAGTTCTTCGCTCACAAGACCAATAATTTGAAAAGACAAATCCACACTTTTGCGTACCTACAGATGGGCGTAGAGATTTTACCAAAGGTCGAGATTTATGGAAACCATCAAGGCATGTCCACACCATGGGTTTGACACAGGATGTTGGTGAACCACTTCTATGGTGGTATGTCTCCTCGCCATGAGGCAACTCTAGAAACCATGTGGAGACTTTTTAAGCAAACATCCCGAAGGAAGCCATGGATTTCTTAAATTACGTACGAAAACTTCTAAGGGTCGGGATGAGCTAACCCAGAGAAACGGATAGGATGAAACCACAACAAACCAAAGGGTGGGATGTATGCACCGCCCGAAGACATAGAAATGAGAGCTAGGATTTCAACCTCTAGCCAGAAGGTAGAGGAGCTTGAAGGCAACAATGAAGAGGTGCATGCAAGGATCAGTAAATCCCGCACGCCTAATCCTCAGACCAATTTCCAATCCCCCGCACACTCCAACGTATCAGTTGTCCTATGGCCCCCGCAAGGAAGGATTTGATGTCGAATAGTGCAAAACACTCGTAGGGACAATACAAGCCACAACAATCCAATGCTCCATATGGTAATACCTACAATTCCAATTGGAAGAATCACCCCACCTCGCATGGAGACCCAACCCCTCGTTTATGTACTTCGGTGCCAAACCCCTCGCCTTTGTTTCTCACAAATAACAACCACCATCCTCTCCAGAGCAAGCCATATTTAATTTGAGTAAGGTGGTGGGCAACTTTGTTGAGGAACAAAAAGGAATTAATGCAGAACTGGCATAAAGGATTGATACTGTAGAAAGTACATTGAATAAGAGAATAGATGGGCTTGAGAGCAATCTCAACCGTAAAAATTGATAACCTACAGATTCAATCACCAAGATCAAGTTTCTAGAAGTACAAGAGAATGGAAGGTTTCATCACAGTCATTCCAAATCCTAAAGGAATTCATGAGGTAGGATTACTTTCACCCGTGAATGGATGAGGTTAAGGCCATAATCACCCCGAGAAGTGGGAAACGAGGTTGATCACCCTATGCCAAAACCTCGTTGAAGAACTCAGGCAGGAGAAGAATTGCAACCTCGAGCATATTCTCCTAGAGGAGGATCCAATGAAATACCGCATACCACCTCCATTTCCACAAGCACTAGAGGAAAGAAGAAGGGCAACTCATCATGTGCATTCTTGAGGTTTTAAGGCAAGTGAAGGCTAACATACTTTACCGGGACCTAATCAAACAAGTCCTCGCTTATGCAAAATTTTTGAAAGATCTTTGCACAATCAAGAAGGATAGGCATTGAGAAGAAAGCATTTCACCGAACAGTCGCTGCCATAATTCAAAGCAAATAATTGTCAAATACAAAGATCCTCGGATCTCCCACAATTTCGCCAATATTGGTGGAATTGCATAGAAAAGTCCTTTGCTTACTTAGGAGCCGCAGAACCTAATGTCAGATTCAAGATAATAAGTAGTTAGGTTTTAGGTGATTAAACCTACTAACATCACACTCTCATTGGCCGATAGATCGCTGAAAATCCCTAAGGATAGTTGAGGATGTCTTAGTGAAGATAGACAAATTCTCAATACCCAAGATTTTGTAAATGATTAATCGAACCAATTGCTAGTGAACCCAATCATGTACCAATCATCTTAGGAAGACCATTTCTGGCCACTGCAAATGCAATAATAAATTGCCGGAATGGAGTCATGCAATTAACTTTTGTAACATGACCATGGAGTTTAACATCTTTCATTTGAACAACAAACATGAGTTGTTAGAAATTGAAAATCAAATTTGAAGGAGGTTGTTCGCTGATCAGGCAAAGGTGAAAAACACAAAGGATCAGAAATGCAAGGAGTAATTACCCATGGAGATGAAGATATATTGGTCTTGCCAACAACACCAACTGCAAGCCAATTGATCAATTCCAAAGCCATCGCTAGCGTGACCACATTAACACCGCACCCAGTTCATGAATTAGCCTGTGCAACCACGGGTCGGAGATCATCCTCCTTGACCCTCCTTGAGTAATTTTGGTATATTGAACTGGTTTGGTGTTCTCAAAAACCAAATTGCAGTTCAACAATTTTTGTTTTTTTTATTTTAGTCAATTTCCATTTTTAGCTATTTTTAGTATGTCTCCTAATTTAGCAGCTTTCCATTTTTAGCAAGTTGGTAAGTATTTATATATCTTATATTAAATTATTAGATATATTCTATTTCCTAATTTTAATTTTTAATTTTTACTTTTAGTAATATATTAATTTTCATTTTAATCTCAAAATTCGACCAGTGTGGTGTACTGTGTGTGGAGCCAAATTCGCTAAAATAACGAAAAATTGGCAGAATGACCTTCGGTCGTCTACAGTTTATATAAACAAAGGAGGGTTGGTTTAGAATGCCACCACATTCTCCCCTCCCAAACGTGTCCCGAGCTCCCAACAAGCCCTCGAGTCCCCAGCCCCGTCGTCGACTGGTCCCGCCGCCGCCGACCCATCTAAGCTCCACCGGCCGGAGTTCACCCGGCTAGACTGAGCCGCCAGCCCCTACACCCCAAAGCCACCGACTGGAGTTTCTAGTATAGCCATCCTCGGCCGCACGCACCCAGCCCCCGCGACCGAGCCTTCAAAGTGGAGCCCCTCCATCACGCACAAGGCACGAGCCTGATTGTTCACCGCCCCACCAGCCACACCGCCGTGCCCCCCGGTTCTGGCTCTCGCTGGTGCCCGCCTCGCATCCGCCTGCTCGAGCCTTGTTTGCTAGTTCGTGGCCATTCCAGCTATGCCGCGAGCCCCGGTTCCGCCTTGTTTGCTTCAGGTTCAGCAGCCTCCGCAGAGCTCCTGTCTGAAGACTCACATGGCACAGCTATATTTTCAAAGGAGTCGACCCTTCGAGCATTTTATTTCGATATCGAGGCGGTTCAGACTCTGTGGGTCCCGGGGTCGACCCTGTGAGATTCAAAGACGCCCGAGAGTGGCCCCACCAGTCCCGCCTCCCGTATTCATCACCGTCCCAGGCACCGAGGAGCCTCAGATCAGACGTTATCGCACTCTGACGGACCCCGCCCATCGCCCGTGCACTACGGAGGAGAGTTATGAGGGTCTGCCTTCCAGCTGGCCCGCACATCGGGCCCAGGCGAGTCATCTTCCACTAAGCCCCCACCATCTCCAGTTACTCCAGCTATAGAGGCGACTTCATCACCACAGCTGTCGCCAACGTCGAGGATCAGGAGGCCACTATTTGTAGGGAACCCCATTCCGGGGAATGTGCAACTCCACAGCAGAGAGTTTCATCAGGAGTCATTTTATGACATCTCCGCATTGAGAGTCGAATTCCCAGAGACGGAGTCTTGAGATTGATCGAGAGTATTCACTCCTGTCTTCATGACTCCGCGACGCTTTATTACCCAAGAGTGGTACGGCAATACCACTCTATGACATCCAGGAGATGACTTCACCAATTAGAGATTCAGCTTTTAGATAGATGACCGCCCTGTGTACTCAAAGCCAAACTGATATTTCAAGAGGCATTGGACTGCGATACCGCCTGCTAATTCGTAGGGTTATAGGAGCTTGGGCCCACCCGCCACTGTGGAGATGGTCTGGCACCGCGCAGACATCATCATGGTCTCAAAGATTCGACAGAGTGTGCTTCCGCCTCGATACATTGACACCATTTGCTACGTATCAGCTTTAATTTCCGCAAGATTATGTGCGTGAGGAGGGAGGTTTCATCCCGGAGGCACTTTAACGGATCTCATGGGGATTTTGGTTCACCCTCCAGCCGGTGATGGCCTCCTTGCATTTTGAGGAGAAGGTCCATCGAAAAGAACCGGCCCAGCCAGAGCATCCCACTACCGATGCCGAGACTCTCTCGCTATGTTCCTCGAAAGGCATGGGATTCCCCTGCAGGAGCCTGTGCCAGAGATGAGAGCTAGATGCCTTCATGTAGTATCAGTAGATCGGGTTATGACTATGCCCGTCTCATTCCACATACGACCACAGGACCAGGAGGAGGTACCGGGTCAGGAGGCTGAGGACTCACCATGTTTACGATATGCCGGTCCCCCGAGCCCGAGGTACAGGACCCCATTCCGTATCACTCACCTCCATCTCCTCCACACATACTACATCGCTTAGGTACGGCAGCTAGACACTCCCAGTGGCCTTCCTTATTCGAAGACACTCATTCAATTTCCTCCAGTACATCCGCACCGAGGGAGATATCGTGTGATGGATGCCATCCGCTCACTTGGTACTACACAAAGGCCCAGATCGCAGGTCAGCCCAAAGGCCATTCTATGTCGACCAGATGCTATCCAAATCTGGTCTTCCTCATGTTCCCGTCACGAGAGGAGCCCACCTCACCGATGCGTACCTTCATCGATGTCTGGCCGCGAACCGCAGCTAGCCAGTTCCATCCACCACCACCACCACGCCAGTTGAGGTGGTTAGGTTTCCTTGATTTTGTTTATTTACCAGCTTTATCAACTGCCTACTAATTTCGTTTAGGATTTATGTATTAGCCATAGTAGGCAGTGATAGTTTTGTGTTTAGCTTTGTATTCAAGTATTAGCCACTTTGGCTATATCAAAAGCTATTCAGTTTATATATATACAGCTTTTTGTACATATCATGTTTTGTGCCTCCACTAGGTTTAAATGTGTTTTTCTTTTCAATTGAACAATTGAATTGCTCTGATTAGACTGATTGAAAGTTGCTTCATGTTGGAAAGTGAATCACTATTTGTCACTTATATGCTAGGACAAATTCCATGCTGAGGTGATTTTTGGTCGTTGAAGTTCACACGCATGCTCGACTTGAAATTTCTCCCTTATGCTAATTCACACGCTGCACTCCAGATTGTTCCAATAGGCTGTGAAATTGTGTGCCTTCTTTCCCTTTGCAAAGCCGGCCTTAGGTATGTTGGCTACCTAGGATAGTTTTGAGTTACCTACATTTGAAGACGATGTTGTGCTTTCCAAAAAGAGGAAAAAAGAAAAAGAAAAGCGAGGAAAAGAGAAAAAGAAAAGAGAAAGAGAAAGAAAAAAAAGAAAAATAAAGTCATTAAATCTTGCTTTGAAACGAGGCACGGTCAGGGGGTGTGTAGAAAGCCTTTTGAAGCAGATGCCTAAGCCTTAATTAATTTGGGAGTCATCGATTTAGTGTTAGATTATGGGTGGATAGGTGAAGTTTAATAATGTATCGGTGTTTCGAGTCGTCCGGTCAAGGTGAAGCCTTTGAGGTTAATTAGTCATTGATCCTTTTGACGATGCGCAAACCTTAATAGTGGTTGGGAGTCATCGGTGGACCCGGATTCTGAGGTTTGGTGAAGTCGGATTTTAAGCATTGCACCCCTACGATGTAGATGAATAAAAAGAAAGAAAAGTGTAATAGCCCTATCTAGGTTGTTCGACAACTTAAGGCCATGTAGTGCTAGGTTGAGGGGAGGTGGCAATTTGCAGTTTATTGGCTTAATCTGGTTACAAAAAGAACCATTAGACTTAGGTGGAAATTGAGTTGAGAATTATGGATCGATAATATAATTGTTCTTGTATGGTTTTGATTCTTTCATATCGGTTTACAACTTTGATTTCAATTTCTCAAGTTAAGGTAATGTTTATATGTATATAAACCCTTTTTGAATCACTTAACCTTTTAAATCACCACATGCATCTCCTTTTTCTTTATTTTGCATTGCTAAGGGACTAGCAACGTTTTAGTTGGGGGGTGTGATTAATGCCCAAAAAGTGCAATTTTGAACCCTATATTAGATAGGTTTGAGTGCTTTTTGTACATTAATCATGTCATTTATACCAATTGAAGTGTACAGTCTTCTTAGTAACACTTATGCCATTTAAGTATTTTTGGTTTGTTTTGGGGCTTTTCTTTTGGAGTTCAATGTCGAGATAAATATTGAATCATCAGTTGAACTCAAGTCTCAGCCATCAATCGACCCGAGAATCAATGTGAAAACCAAGGCAAAATGAAAATGTGATCGGTTGAAGACGAGAGCAATGCGATGAAGGATCAACAAAAATTTGGAATTTTAGCTAAGCTTGCGAAAATTTTCGCTAAGTCGCAATTCGCAACCTTATCAATTATAACACTCATGGCACCTAATTCGTTAGACCCATCAATTTACTATACTTGTTCCTTGCGAAAAAAACGATTTCGCTACTCACGAATTTCGCTGGCTCGGCGAAATTTCGTATGCGAAATTTTCCGCATCATAAGCCAATTTCTTATTTTATTGAACGCATTGATTTATTAATTAGCGAGAATTCTTATTAAGCGAAATTTGATGCCTCGTCATGCTTGCGTAATTAATGCCAATAGCCTCGAACTTGGTGGTATTACTTAATTGTCGATAACTTAGCGATTTCATAGGTTTGGTATTTTCATACCTTGAGAAACTTTATATAAGCCCCTCTTGTTTTGCTAAGAAAGTGAAGTGGAGGAACAATTTGGGAGAAGATATTTTTGTAAGTTTTTATTTTTGTAAATAAAGTTTTTTTTTATTTTAGGTTTTGCTTTTATTTCTTTTCTCTCTTCTCTCTTCTCTCTCTGCTCTCTCCCTTTCAGGTGCCCAGACACACACTCTTGGGGATGACAACTCGAGAGATGCTTGAAGCTAAGCCTCAGCTCTTTGAAGAGGAAGGAAGCTAGCTTGGTGGTGGGGCATATGCATGTTGTCCTCTTGTATTAAAGGCTACGGGTAGTGTATTTATAGCTCTTGTCTCAAAACTTAGTTGCATAACATGGGATGTTATTGATTTGGCCAATACTCTCCATGCTTTAGGATTGTTGTTCTTTAGATGGTTTTTATGAGCCTCTGAGATAATATTTACATGTTAGGGTTCTTCAGATTAGGGTTAAATAACATTTCTGTTATTATTTTGTATCTCTCCATGCTTTAGGATGCGGTGCTCGAGGTGAGAGATGCTGCTTGTTGTTCTTTAGATGGTCTTTACGAGCCTACGAAATGATAATTTAATGTTAGGGTTTTAAAAGCCCAAGGGCATGCTTGCATGCTACTGTTTTATTTCCAGATAGGAGTATTTCATGGGTGAGGTTTGCTAGTTAAATATAGATCTGGTTATGCCATGGACTATATGTTGCGTAATCTCTTGCGAGGATAAAACTGGGGACACTTGTTTATACTAACTTGCCAAGTTAGTGACTAATTCTTGAAGTTAGCTTTCACACTTTAACTTTCGGTTTTACAATTTTTCGGTTTTCAAACCATTCCCACTTTGTTTTGGCTTGCAATCAAAAAATTAAGATAGAAAGCCTTGCAACTTCATGCTGATCTCAATAAATTTTTAGGATGAAAACCCATCCCGGTGTTCGTACTGAGCCTTATCTTGCGGTAGCTTGACTACGGCGTTAGTAAGCAGAGTGTATATAAATTTTGTTGATTTTAGCTCGACCCTGCGTAGCACAGTCACTATGGGGCAAGCGATTCTTTCTAACCTACATTTGTGTTCCTATCTCAATGGTATAAACTCCTGTAAGCTTGACATAAAACCACAATGAGAGACAAAAACCGGAGCTACGAGGTTATTGTTAGCTAAGATAATAAAAAATAAATTGTATATGGACATTATAAATTTAAATCAACCTAACAATGAATTGCTAGGAGAAATAGAAATAAAGATAAAAAGGGTTGAAAGTTCACCAATACTTGTGATGTGGATCATAAGTTCAACAACTCATCACTTGCACTAAGGCACCATTCCCGGCAACGGCACCATTTTGGTCGCGTTCTATGAGGTACTCTGGAATCGACAAATTTGTAAACCTACACCTTCTTTGCCGTGCTTTGCTTCTCTGATATAGTGACTCTAGGGTCGAATTTCTGAGGATGGATTATTTTTCGTGTAAGTGACTTACAATTAAGGCCAAAATGGAGAATTCAATTTGGATTTTAAGGTTTTGTAAAAACAGTGAGGTTTGATGGTAGAAAACTGGAAATAAAATGAAGAAAAATATAAAAAAAAACTCCATGAAGCATTGGGCCACTAGGTTTGAAATCCTAAGGTAACTAAGAGGTCCTCGGGTCCCTTTCCTCGCGTTAAGGAGAATGACCTATAGTCATTTCCCGAACCGGATCTTCATTTGACACTAAAAATTGAACCCTAATAATTTTCCTTTTGAGATATAGCATTTATTGGACATAAATACTCCTAGGTAGTTAAAATTCATCTCCTTGACCTACCTTACAGTAACAAATAAATGGCAACTAATGAATCTCAGTGGATCTAGCAATAGAATCCACTAAACCCTAAAAGATTGCCGTCTTGGTAAATCAAGGCACATCCAAGGGATTTAAACCTAGAGTGAGAGATAGAAACATAAATGGCAATAAATGCTTGCGTTAAAAACATGAGAACCAACAGTTTACCTCAGATTCAAAGCCGAGAAGCTCTCCTCTTCAAGGATAAAGGGGGTTTAGCCAACCTTCCTCTGAGTTGTCATCCTCAGGAGGTATTTGGCAGGTAAGAAAATGAGAGAAAATGGGAGAAAATGAGAGAAAAGGAAAAAAACGGGAAAACTCCCGCCCATCACTTTGTATTAAATGCAGAAAAATGAAAGATGCCTTTAACAATAGCTTAACTGAGCTTATATAGTGCTCCCAATAAGCAAAATTACAAAAATATCTCAAATACCCACTATACATGAAGGGTATTTAAGGGAAAAAAAACAAACATGAAATTTAGCGGAGATTGATTGGTGAGTGGAGGCCGGGTTGTGAGTGCGACACTGCGAAATTTCGCGGATTCTTGAAATTCCTTGACTCATTAGTGCCCAAATAGTTATGTTTTGATCCATGTTCATTACAGGTTTTGAGCACTTTTTGTGTATTAATCAACTTAAATAACCCAATTGATACACTAAGGTCCCGGTTATACTACTAATCATATGTTGTGGATATTTTTGTAGTTTTGCAAGCCAATTACACCATTATCTTAGTCGATTCAAATACGAAAGGCAGGCAAACCGAGCGCATGTACAAATCGCAATGCAATTGGAGCTAAATACGAGCGTGGTGAGCATTGCGAGAGATTTTGCGAGTGTTGAGAATTTTGCAACCCTGCGGGGTGTTTCGCAGCTTGCGAAATTTGCGACCCTCCCATGTTCTTGTGTTGACCACTTTTTGACTGCTTTTTGTGGTTTTGTACCAAAATTTCCCTCAATGTAATTTTGTTGTTTCATACTTTTTTGTAATTTCCTTGACTCTGAGCAGTATATAAGCCTCAGTCAAGCTCTGTAAAATCAATCAATAAAATTGGGCGCAAGCTTTCGACTTTCAGGGTGTGTGACTTTCCTGCATTTTCTCTCCGCTCGCATTTCTCACTAGCGAACACCCCGCGCGGGGATGAAAACTCAAGGGATGGCAACTAAACCCCCTCATCATGAGAGGCCCCTTTGGGTGGGGATTTTGAGGTAAGGCCTTGTCCTCCTATTACCCAACAAGCATTTATTATCATTTATGTTTCTGCATCTCACGTTAGGTTTGAATCCCTATGATGTACCCTGAGTGGCCAATACTTGGCAAGCTTTCAAGGCTTAGTGGATACTTATTGCTAGATCCACTGATTCTAACTTAGCTTCCATTTATTTGCTCCTGCCCAGGTTAGATCGAGACCGAGTGTTAAGCACAGCCGAGCAGTAATGGTTAATAAATGTTTGCATAATAGGAGAAAAACTTTTAGTGTTCAGTCTTTATGGCTAAACATAGATCTAGGTTGGAAATGGCGATGAGTCATCCTCCCCAAACGAGGAAAAGGGACAGGACATTATAGTTGCCCAGCAGAACCTAAGCCCCGGTGGCTCGAAACTTCAAGGTTTCTTTACTTTATTTTCCCTACGATTCGTTTTCAAACCATCGACCTCAGCATTTTTTTACAAGAAACCCCAAATCAGTGGAAACACCATTTTCAGTCAGCGTGACTCATTTCACAAGAAGAAAACCCATCCACACGAGTTCGGCCACAGACATTTATCATGATAGCTTTGCTACGGCGGTAGGAATGCATGATATAAATGTTGGTAGTGCGGATCGGCTCTTTATTGACGCAGTCAAATGGCGCCGTTGTCGGGGATGGTGTCGTAGTGTGAGTGAGAAGGTGTTGAACTTGTGATCCACATCACAAGTGTTGGTGAATTCTCATTCCTTTTTTATTTTACCATTATTCCCCATTTACATTTCGCTGCAAGGGAAATTGAATGTTTATACTGTGCATACCTAGTTTTTCTTTGTTTTAAGTTTAACCAAGTATAACCCTTTTTGGTAGCCTTGTTTTTGGTTTCTTGCTGTTTTGTGTTGTGTTCCTAGGACATTATGCAACACTGGGATAGGAACACTACAGGTAGGCTAGAGAGAACCAGTGTTCCGCAAGGAAACGGGGGGTGTGGAGTCGGTTATAGTGTCGAGATGGAGCCTCCACCAGGAGCAACAAAGTCGACGGGGATACCGAGAAACCCGATGCCTACATGTCGATGACGGACCATATACACGGTGGAAGGTGCACCCTCATGCGTTATACCTCACCATGAAGATGTAGTCGTCGGGGCCTTGTTGGTGCCCTGTTCCCAACCTTCCATGGTATGGAAAATGAGAATCCATACACACACATCAGGAGTTTGAGGAAGTTTGCACAACTTTCAATGAGGTGCAATCGATATGGATGCAGCAAAGTGAAGGCTTTTCCCTTAACCCTCAAAGACAAAGCCAAAATTTGGCTTAATTCTCTAAGGCCAAGAACCATCCGGAATTGGGCATTTGAAAAAGTTCTTCAATGCACACAGGACCAACAGTTTGAAGAGGCAAATTTATACATTTGCAGCCCATGATAATGAGAAGTTCTACCAATGTTAGGAGAGATATATGGAAACCATCAATGCATGCCCACACCATGGCTTTGATACATGGATATTAGTCAACCACTTCTATGATGGAATGTCTTCTACCATGAAGCAATTATTGGAGACCATGTGTGGAGGGGACTTCTGACGAATCTAGAGCGAAGCCATGGACCCGTATTATGTGGCCCAAAACCTCTAAAGCTTGGGATGAGCTAAATCCTAGGGAGACGAATAGGATGAGGCCACCACCAAATCAAAGGGGAGGCATGTACTCGCTCTCAGAGGACATGGAGACGAAAGCAAAGCTGTCCACCTTAGCTAGGAGGTTGGAAGAGCTTAAAATGAGGAATGACGAGAGTGAGCAATGGCGGGAGGCATCAGCAACTTGACCATGCTTCAGCGTCGGAGTCATTGAGCACGAGGAGGCATTGCTAAATGTTCCTTAGGTGAGGGACTTTGTGGGAACAAGCGGTGCGGAGTGGGCTGAATAAAAGCCATGACCCTGACCCATATAACAATACCCTCTGACCCGACTAGAGGAACCACCTGAGCCTCTCCTGAAGCGAAACCTCCTCCTATGTGCCTCTAGCGCCTGACGACGGCATGGGTCCTCGGTATTATGTGCCACTACCATGTGTCTCCAGGTTAGACAATTTATTATGAACTTTTGTAGGTGGTGGGTAACTGCAGTAGACAAAAAGGCGTGAATACTTGTAATCAAAAAAGAATTGACACGGTGGAGGCACGCTCAATAAGAAAATGAGCAACTACTTGAAATTTCTCAAAAGCATGACGGCACATAGTGAAATTTCCCAAAAATATGACAACTGCCGTGTATTCAATCTCAAGACTATCCACCGTGGTAGGTGTAGGAAAGGGAAATTCACTCTCCCGCTACAGCAAATCGAAGTTGCGATGACTCCTCAGTGAGCAAATTCTATGATGGATGAGTTAAGGCCAATCATCACATTGAGAAATGGCGAAAGATCAAGCGACCCGACACCAGCCGATGGAGCAAGGCCATGAAGCTAAAGGCGAACGAGGAGGGTGTGGTGATCAAGCGGTAGTGAAAAATAGCACACCCCACATTGCCTCGAGAAGCAAAGCTAAAAGAGGTCGTGTCGAGGCTGAAATGTTAAGTCTTGAGCGGTAAAGGTCGACATCCCCACAGCGACATGATCAAACAAGTCCCCACCTATGAAAAATTTTTGAAGGACTTGTGTACAGTGAATAAAGGGCTGAATGTTGACAAGAAGGCCTTCCTAACTGAACAAGTCAGTGCTATCATCCAATGCAAGACTCCAGTAAAGTATAAAGATCCGGGTTGTCGAACCATCTCGGTTAATATTGGAAGCACTTATGTGGAAAAACCTTGCTGAACTTGAGTACAAGTGTGAATCTCCTCCTGATGATGTATGCAAGCAGCTAAGTTTAGAACTAAGCCCACCCCATCCTGCTTTGTCTCTTGCGGATAGATCGGTCGAGATACTAAAGTCTGAGTGGAAGATGTTCTAATACAAGTTGACAAATTCTAATATCGGTAGATTTTGTTGTATGACACATAACCCGATGCTTGGCGGGGCCAATTATGCTTACTTATCATCTTGGGAACCATTCTTGGCCACTTCAATGCGTTATCAACTTTAAATGGTGTTATTCAACTCTGCAGCCGGGCATGACCTGAGGCAACATCTTCCACTTGAGTAAAAAGCACATGCTGCTAGTGGAAGATGGTATATAAGTTTATCATTGACACAATCTGGAGAAACAAGTGACCCGTGAGGGGATGCGGGATGTGCTAACTGAAGAATTGGCTGAATATTGAAAAGGGCATCGGGAAGCCCGGGACGTAGAGAGCTTGTGTAGGGGCGGAGAAAAAACAAAAAATTTGCCTTTGATGATTGAGGAAGTAACAAGTGAGCCCCTGGGGTGGAGCAAGCCTTTTGCACGTAGGTTGAAATATGCCTATTTGGAAGAGAGAAGGAGCGGTGTCCGGTTGTCATTTCATCCCACTGCTCGACACTTCCACGAGAAGGTAGCTGCGCACATCCTCGGGGAGAGCAAGCAAGCCACAGGGTGGAAGATTGCGATCTGAAGGGTGTGTGGTTTGCACCATCACATCTACTTATAGCGGGAGGCAAAGTCGAGTAAAATGACCTGAGAAATTGCGACACATATCTCTCGAAAGTGGTTGGGGGCGAAGTCACAAAGGCTGGCGCAATTTGGTATCATCTACCCCATGTCGGATAGCACTTGGGTGGAGTCAACGGGGTGGTGCCTAAAGAAAGTGGGGGTAACCCTTGATACATAACAAAGAAAGGATAGGAGATACCCACCATGTACCACGGGTTGGAGGGTATGTATTGATTATAGAAGGCTAGAAATGAAGTGACCGGGAAGGATCACTTCCCTACACCTACTAAATGGATCGACTTCTTGAGAGGATTACGATTCAACCCTTCTCTTGTTTTCTGGATGGCTGTCGAGATACTCAGAGTGAAATTGCTGCAGAAGACCAGGAAAAGACCACTTCACATGCCCATTTGACACATATGTATACAGGAGAATGGCCTTTGGCCCATGTAATGCCCCTGCCACATTTCAGGGATGTATGCTCAGCATTTTCAGTGATTTGGTAGAGTGCATTATGGAGGTTTACATGGATGACATTATAGTCTATGGAGGGAGTTTTGAAGAATGCTAACAGACTTGGAAGCGTCACATAGGTGCATAGAAAGAAAAACACGATGCTTGAAGGCCCGGGAGAAAAATGCAATTTTATGGTGGTCGATTATCTTGGGCATATTATTTTAGAAAAAAGAATCGAAGTTGATAAGGAAAAAATTGACTTAATTTCCAAACTGCCCTCCCCTACAAATGTCAAGAATGTAAGGCAATTCTTAGGGCATGCAGGGTTCTACAAGAGGTTCATCATGGACTTCTCAAAAAATGACAAGCCTCTCTATAAATTGCTGGAAAAAGATGCCCAATTTATTTTGGAGGCAGAATGTCAAAAGAGCTTTGAGGAGCTTAAAGCCTTTTTTACCACCGCACCAATAGTGAGAGCACCCAACTGGCAATTACCCTTCGAGGTGATGTTCGATGCAAATGATCTAGCTATTGGATAAATTCTCGGACAATGGGAAGGAGGAAAGCCTTATGTGGTCTATTATCACGAGCAAGACCCTTTGAATGAAGACCTGAAAGAATTACAAACCACGAGAAAAGGAGGCTGGCAGCGTGTGGTTTATGTAGAACAAAATTTGAGTTTATTTGGTTGGGTGGACATAATAATATTCACGAGATCATTCAGCCTTGAAGTACCTTCACCAAACAAAATGCTAGGCTAGGCTTATCGGACGGGTTCTCTTGTAGGATTAAACACACCAAATCAGGGCCAAAGGGTGTGGAAAAATATTTGTTAGATCACCTATCCAAATTAACAATCGCACGACACTCACAACCATCAACCAATGATGAGTTCCCAGAGGAGTCACTTTGCTTGGGTTGAAGGATGTGGTAGTACCCACATTGTAAATTACTTGGCTACATGGGACTCTGGCCGGTGGAAAGCCTGAGCAAAGGGTAACTAACCAGTAAAAAATTCACTCCTAATGAGGAAGTACCCTTCTTGTACAAATGTTATTGCTAATGAGATGTCGGAGGTGTGCTGAAGCAAAACAAGGAAATGTCGGCCACTTTGCCATGAGAATGCATTTGGAGGCCATTTTGCTTCTAGAAAATGGCGAGGAAGGTCTTTGCCGATCACAGATTCCACTAGCCCTCTCTTTTCAAGGATGCCCGTACCACAACCGGAATGCGACAAATGCCAAGGTTGGGAAAATTTCTACGCCAGGCGTCACATGATGCCTTTAAACCAGATTTTGGTAGTTGATGTTTGACGTATGGGGATTGATTTCGGGACCATTCCTTCCTCGTAGATACCTCTACCATTTTAGTGGGAGTTGACTATGTGTCAGAGTGGGTTGAAGCGGTTCGCTAGGCGATTCCTGGTGGTCTTGAATTCTCAAAGGAGAATATATTCTCCAGATTTAGGGTCCCCAAAGCCATAATTAGTGATGGAGGTTTAGATTTCTGTAACAAACCTTTTGAGAGCCTCCTCACTAAGTATGGTGTCGGCGTAAAGTAATGACCCTTGCCTTAGACCCGATAGCCGGGGTTGAGCTAGGCAACAGAGATATCAAGACAAAACCGATGAAAGTGGTGAACTCTAACCAAAAGGATTGGTCTCACAAGATGTTGGACTCTTTGTGGGCATACAGAACAACCTACAAGACCATTCTGGGCATGTCTCCTTATCGCCTAGTTTATGGCAAAGCATGTCACCTGCCTGTAGAGATTGAGTGTAAGGCATGGTGGGCAGTGAAGAAATTGAACTTGGATATGGATAGAGTTGTCTCGGGCTCCACGATATCGCGAGCTAGAATATTGGAATGATGCCTACTTCAACTCAAAAATTGCAAAGATAGTGAAGAGGTGGCGCAGTCAATGTGCTTCCCTTGAGCATTTCAAACAAGGAGACTAATTGTGGCTCTGACTCCAAGCTCCCACTTATCTTCAGAGACAGAGCTTAAATCCAAGATGGTGGCCCATTCACCATCCAGGAGGTCTATCCCAATGGATCAGTGGACCTGTTCAATCCCAAAGACTACAAGGTATTCAAGGTTAATGGGAAAAGGCAAAAGCCATATGCAGTGCAACACTCAACTGACAAGGAGGAGATCCCCCTCCTTGACCCTCCATGATTGCTAAAAACAGTCTTACATGAAGTGGCTTTTGCAGTATCTCAGAAGCCCCTAAAATTTTGTTGCTGAAATTTTGGTTTATTTACTTTCATTTCTTGTTTTTAGAGATTTTCTTGATTCCCTTGCTTTTTTCTCCTTTTTCTTTTCAAATTTTTTTTCTCTTTTACAAGTTTGTTTTCTCACAATTTTTAGTCTTATGTTTTGCAGGTGTTACAGGTGGTAGGAATTCTTTACGCACGGAAATTTTCCGGGTTCGCAGCCACCATGACCTACAGAATTTTGCGGGATGCGAGGGATTTCGCCTTTGTTAAATTTGTGGTTGTGTTGGTCGTCTCCATCCCCTTTCGCCCATCTATTCACCGAACCCTTCGGTTCCTGCACCCACCAATAAATTTTTTTCTTTTTCCGAAAAAGCCATTAAATAGGCACTTAACGCCATTATTTGGCCAAGACCTTTCATTTTCTCCCTCTCCCTTTATAAAACCCCTTTTTTTTCTTTCCTTTTCATTTTAGATTCTGTTTCCAGTTTCTGAAGCCCCCCTCTCCATTTCTTCTCCTTCTCTGGCTCTAAAATGGTGAACCCAGCCGGAGAATGACGCTTCGACCGGTGCCTACGTTCCTCCCCTCCCTTGACCGAAGTGACTCGACCAGTACTCCTTGGCCATGCGCCTTCATGCATTGCTCTGCCGCCCATCGTGGCGCCCTTCTTTGCTTCAGCGGTGACTGTCAGGTTCCTCCTGTTGCACCTCCTATCCCCACAGCTCTGACCCACGCCTTGGGAAATGCCACACTTGGGTTAGCACCTCCACCCTCTCACGCACATCCTAGGCCATCCGGTCTCAGACGTCTAAGAGGGCAGGACCTTGGGCCCCCAGGAGAGTCCTCCGACTCCCGGGCCCTCGGGAGCCTGATCGCCACCATGAGGCCTTGCTAGAGCCCTCCTTTGGACTGTCCCGACCTTCATCATCCGGTGGCCACTTTTCCGCTACAACCTATTGAGGAATGTTGATTGCGGTGAGAGGGACACGCATGATGGGTTATTACTTGATCTCTCGTCACTTTTACCGAAGACAGGAGCTCGAGACTCGATGCTCTTAGTGTAGAGGTACTCCTTGGAGCCGTTCATGACACCCCGTCAGTTTTTCTACCCTCGGGTGGTCGTCGAGTTATACCACACGATGACATCCAAGCACGAGTCCAACTCGACTGTTCTTCATTTCTCCATCGACGGTCGGCCAGGGATACTCAAGGCCTCAGACATCGCCGCTACATTCAATTTGCAAATGGTCCTCGCTAACTCGGCCGCTTATAGGCAGTGGTCCCATCCCTCGCGGGGGGAGATGGTAGTCTTCTTTAGGGCGATCTGGATTTGGGGCGATTACATTTAGGAGGCGGCTCATGGCGTGTCGCGTCTTATAGATCACGATACGTGGTCTAATCTTTCAGCTCCGACATATAGTTCGAGTGGAGGAGCCATCTTGGAGCCTGTCTCATCTCGGAGGGCTTACGGTTCGGCCCGTAGAGCTATTATGACTTCCTTGTTCCATTTAGGGACGGCGTCCATGTGAAGTCTACCTCATTTGAGTCACGCCCCTCTCTTATTCGAGACCCCATGCAATGTGCTTGAGCATATGATTCCTTGATGGGCTAGATTGGGCGCCTCGTGGTAGTAAGGCCATCCTTATCGTCGATCGATTGGCGACTTATGCCGCTCTTTTCTGCCTGTACTCAGGAGCCCGGTGAGGGTAGCCGGTACGATATTATTCTTTGTTGAAGAGCGGCCCCTCCCGATGGAGTATGTTGGGGGCTTCAAGCTCAGGGACCCTCGGTGCAGCCATCTCCCCCTCCGGCTCCAGTCTGCCGGCTCATTTGCCCTCTGTCTTTAGTTTGCCAGGAAATCTGCCCTACCAGACGATTGTTGCGCCCGGCAACCAGGTACACCACCTGGTAATATCACTATTTCCACCCGGGACTTTCTGACCATCATGGATGCAGTCCGCATGTTCTCCTCTACATCAACATCATTTGCGACTGCCCATGTAGCCCTCGTAGATAGGATGACTCATGCCCGAAATTTGCCATGGCTCAGTTGACGCCATGCCATAGAATCGAGGCCCCGTCATCATGTGGATTCGAGTCACTTGGGCCTCCCTGCGATCTCCCCATATGGACACTCGACGCTTAGCTCCTACTCCCGACGGGGACCCGATACCCCTCCACCGCCTGACCTATGGCCCCATGATGTCTAGCGGTGCGGTGGTTGCGACCCTCCTGACGGCACTGGCGGAGTCCAGGCCAGGACGCCTATTTCACCGACTACTAGCGAGGGCTAGATAGCACTTCCTCCACTACCTTTCAAATCCACACCCCATTATGGTCAATGACACACTTTGTTGGGGGGAGAGTTAGTGAAGGAAGTGATTTTTATACTTTAGATATCATTATTTTTTTTACACTTTTGAGTCTTACATGTAACAAAGCCCATTTTGTATGTTTAGTGGCTTGCTTTTTGCTTCTTTTTGAGACAGCTGTTTTAGAAAAGCTGAAAATTTAGTGACACACACTGTTATACATATCAGACCGCTCAGTTTCTTAACTAATTTTACCTTGATTTTTGCCCTTTTTTTGTGGTTTTGCCTAACACGTAAGTTGAAAAGAGGAGTGGAAACCTTTGTGATACCATTGATACTAGATTAGTTCCATGCATGATTAAGTGGTTGGTCAGTTGAAGTCTCTGTTCAATCTTTTCTTCCACCTTTATCCTAGCCACACACGCGTGCACATCAGGTTTTTTACGTAATGGCACAGCTGCATTACTCCGTATCGTGAGCCTACCTAGTTTCATTGACAACACAGCAAAGGTTATGGTTCCCAAAGGCCCAGTGAAGTCTCAAAGAAAAAGAAAAAGACAAAGAAAATGAAAAAGAAAAAAAAAAGAAAAAGAAAAAGAAAAGAAAAGAAAAGAGAAAAGCCGCGATGCTTTACCTTGCAACCTGAGCACGGTTCGCGGGGTTTATGGAGAAAGTCTTTAAAGCCTGGTGCCCTAAGCCTTAGTTGGTTGGGAGCCACCGACTTAGTGCTCGCTACATGGGTGGATGGGTGAGGTTTAGCGAGTCGTAGGTGTTGGATTTTTGAATTCATTAAGGAGTCCGGGGTGAAACACGAGGAGTTAGTGGTCGAAAGATCCTCATGACTTGATGCCCTAAGCCTTAGTTGGTTGGGAGTCATTAGTGGACCCCCGTTACACGGACTTTGGTGAGGTCGATTTCTCAGCATTGCATCACCACAATATAAAAGAAATATGCCAAAGTGGAACAAGGGTTATTAGGTTGGTCATTGTGCTAGGACTTGGTAGTAGCTTGGTTGGGAGGGAGGTGCAAGTTATTGTTGAAGCCGATCATATAAACACTTAGATTTTGGTGGAAGTTCCGGTCGATTCCAGCAGGATAAATACTCTTCTAAAACTTAGTCTGTGAGAGCGTTTATTCTCCCAGGCGGTTGTTGTGCGAGGTCTCAATCATTCTGCTTGAGGTAGGGCATTACTTATCCATACACTTTTTTAAAATACCATTCATTTGCGGGGGAGCATAGCACATGCCGCTCTTCCTTCCTTTTTCATTGGGGGTAGCAATGTGTCGGTTGGGAGTGATTAGAGGCCGAAAATAGTGTTTGAGCCTTGTTCATTGTAGGTTTGAGCACTTTTTTGTACTAATCAGCTTAAATACTTAGAATTGATACTAAGGTCCAGCTATACTACTAATCATATCTTGTGGATATTTTTGTAGTTTACAAGCCAATTACACCGTTATCTTAGTGATTCAAATAAGAAGAACCCAGCCCAGAACTAATGCGTAGTACAAATAAAAGCGGTGGAGCTAAATACAAAGGAGAGTGAGCATTCAGTTTTGCGGTGTTAATTTTTCGCAGCTTCTGCTGAGACTCGCGACATGCCACATTTGTTAATGTTGACCACTTTTTGACTGCTTTTTGTGGTTTTGTACCAAAATTTCCCTAAATGTAATTTTATTGTTTTATACTTTTTTTTGTAATTTCCTTTGACTGCGGGCGGTATATAAGCCTCGGTCAGAAGCTGTAAAATCAATCAGTAAAATTGGTGCCAAAACTTTGACTTTCCGGGTGTGTGACTTTCTCTCATTTTCTCTCCCTTTCTGCATTTTCTCACGATAAACACCCTTGAGGTTGACAACTCAAGGGATGCTTGGCTAAACCCGTCTCATCCTTGAAGAGGAGGGCCGCTGGGTGAAAGTTTTGACGTAAGGCACCGTCCTCCTGTTGCCAACGCATGCATTTATTATCATTTATGTTTCTGCATCTCACGTTAGGTTTGAATCCACATGATGCCTGCACAGTGGCGATGCCAGCAAGCTTTCAAGGCTTAGTGGATACTTATTGCTAGATCTACTGATGCTAACTTAGTTGACATTTATTTTCTCCTACAGGTTAGATCCCAAGGCCAGTTTTAACTGCTTCGAAACATTAATGGTTAATAAATGTTGTATAGTAGGAGAAAAACTTTTAGGGTTCAGTCTTTATGGCTAAACATAGATCCGATTCGGGAAATGACTATAGGTCATCCTCCCTAACGAGGAAAAGGACGAGGACATTATAGTTGCCTTAGAACCTAAGCTTTAGTGGCACAGGCTTCAAAGATTTCTTTTACACTTTATTTCCCTACGATTCACGATTTTCAAGCCATCAACCTCCTTTGTTTTACAAGAAACCCCAAATCAATGGAAACACCATTTTTCGGTCAGCGGTATTTCATTTCGCATGAAAACCCATCCACGAGAGGTTGACCCTATACCACTTATATTACGTAGCTTTGCCTTTCTGACGGTAGGAGATCCCCCCAGGATATAAATATTGTTTATTTCGGATCAGCCTACTGTGGCACGAATCAACAACCCTACAAAATTTTGCAGTTACCTAATTTCTCCTATTTTCTGCTCCTCTTTCCTCTGGTTTATGATCTGCAATACTGAGTTTAACTCGGATTCTTCGTGCTTGAGTTGACTTAATAATTTTGGCGAGTTTCGCATGCAAAAACTATAGCCACAGAATGCGATCAGTAGTATAACCAGGACCTTAATGTGCAAATCGGGTTAATTAAGTTGATTAGTACATTAAAAGTGCTCAAAACCCCCAATAACCAGGGTTCAAACTAGCACTATTTGGGCACTAATCAGACATGCCCAAGGATAATTCCTTAATTTACCATAAAATGGCACTTCTCCTAGTTAAGCACCATGTTTTTTTTAATGCATCTGTTAAGAACAATCTCAAGGTTGGCCAGGCACTCCTCAAAAGTACCTCCATATATGGTGATGTCATCCATGTAGACTTCCATAATGCGTTCCACCATATCATGAAAATCACGAGCATACACCTTTGGAAGGTGGCGGTTGCATTAATTATTAAAGGCATTCTCCCCATAGGCAAAAGTTCAAAAAATGAGTGAAGGTGGTCTTCTCTTTGTCCTCCATAGAAATTTCTATTTGAAAATATTCGGAATAGCCATGTAGAAAAAAATAAAATGAGTGCCCGGAAACTCTCTCTAAAAGTTTATCAATGAAGGGCAAAGGAAAATGGTACTTCACTTGTCTTGCATTGCTTTGTGTAATTAAATACATACCCCTCCCGACTGTTGTAAGGCGTGTAGGCATATCTTCTCCCTTCTTGTTTTGCACAATAGTCATGATTCGCATGCACAACAGGTGTTATGAATCCAACAAGGTATACCTAAACTACGTCTTTGCCGTAGCGACTCTTTGGAGTATAGTGGCTCCCAGGATCGAACTTGGGATGGGTTTTTCGATCACTGAATGATTTATTAATGATTTAAAATGGTGAGGCTTTTGTTTGGTTGGTTCTACACAGCTTAGTGGATTTGTCCTTATGTTAAGCTGAAGGAGATTCGAAATAAAATGTAAAAAGACATGAGATTTGAACCACCGATTTGGAGATGATATAGTTTGCAAGAGTGTCCCAGTTATTTCCTCACATTAGAGACAAATGACATATAGTGATTTAAAATGGGATCTTTTGTTTAACTTTAAAAACCAACCCATAGTAACATTTCTCTTTGAACTATGACATTTCGCAGGCATTTAATGTTCTGAGTTGAAATCCGGCGTTTAACTTACCCTCGATGGCTCGTAAATGACATCTAATGGATGTCGGTGTATCTGCCATTAGAGGAATATAAGCTGAACGAACTGCCAGAAGTGATGACCCGAGAAGAAATACATCAAATAGCATTTTAAAACCTAGTTTTGAAAGTTTTGGAACATAAATATGCGGTACATGTGTCTTGAAAAAGCGGAAGACATGTGAGCCACATCGAGCCTTCTGAGCCTCTGCTTCCAAGGTTTGGAGGCTTTAACCCGAAACATCCTTTGAGTTGTCATCCTCGAAAGAAGGGTGTGTTTGGCTTGACTAGAAAAGTGAGAGAAAGAAGAAGAAGAGAGCAAATGAGAGATTAGAAACCGGGGGCCGTAATGGAAAATGCCTTAGATGCAAGTTAGGTTACAAATTGTCCATAAAATGGCTTATATAGCCTTACAAAAAGGTGAAAATACCAAATTATCCTTAATAGTATCATTACAGTGAGGGTAGAGATGGAAAAAACCAAAAACGGGTTGTTTGTACCCCAACGGGAAAGCGAAATTTCGCTATTATTCTTGAAAATTTGGCTGCATCTACATATTCGACGCATCCGACTTGTTTTATCTTCAATTCCTTCATTCAGGCTTGATGTAATCGAAAATAAATCCTGCAGAACTCGGTGTCATCAATTAACCGATATGCTTAGCTTGATATGGTAGGATAGGTTTATGAAACACCATAGCTACCACAAATAGCCTCGAAGCAATCATTAGTACCAAAGGGACCTACATGTATGTTAAAGCAATTAATATGATTAGTACACAAAAGCACTCAAAGCTATCTTAAATAGGGTTCAAATAGCACTTTTTAGTGTAATCACTAACCCAGACATTGCTAGTCCGTAGCAATGCGAGGAAATAATCAACAAGGAGAGAACAAAAAACATGTGAGGTCAAGGTTTGTAAAGTAATGCATAGCTTTGCGAGTAAGTCCACGGCTTACAAGAGTAAAACATCTCGAAGAATGAAAACTATGCAGCGTCGAGTGACGACAAGGCTCCTCCTCGAGGCATGACCTGTGCTCTTCTACAAAAAGCTACGGGTTTGTTTGATCGCCCCGATCATAACTACTGCAAACCGTACGCTTTCCCAACCGAGCCACGCCATAACTCGTGTGTTAACAACCTGGGGCCAGATCAGACCTACCCCTTATTACACAATTATTTTTGAGTTGTAGGGTGCAATGTTGAGGGTTCGACTTCACCAAAGTCCGTGGAACGGGGATGAACCGACGACTCCTAACCAGTGAAGGTTTAGGGCATCAAGCCATGAGGATCTTCGACCACAACCTACAGGTTTCCCCACCTCTGACCACGATTTCGAGCCTCCAGCACCTACAACTCGTTAACCTTCACCCATTCACCTGTGTAGCGAACACAAAGTTGGCGACTCCCAACCAAAGGAAGGTTTAGGGCACCTGCTTTAGTTGTTTTCACATATACCCCTGACCGTGCTCAGTTTCAAGGCAAGGCAAAGCGATTCTTTTCTTTTTCTTTTTCTTTTTTCTGTTTATTTTTGGAAGACACGCTATCTTCTATGCATGGGGGTCCACAACCTATTCAAGGGAGTAAACGACACCAGGTAAAGGGCTTGCATCGTAAGAGGGCTTCTGAAGCCGCCTCTAGCCCATCAACGACCTAACGGCTCGCATGGCGAGCTAAAGGTGGAAGAGATAGGCTAAATACAATAAGAAGTTAACTAGTCATCTACTCAACTCAACATAGGGCCCTTCTAACGTTGACACCATTAGGATAGGCTTAAGTTCAACACACTGCAAGGCTAAACATTATGCATATACAAAAGTTAAGTAAAAAAAATGTAGGTGCAAAAGTAGAAAATGTAAATACTGCTATAAAGCTTTTAATATAACCAAAAGGGCTAGTTCAAGCTTATCATAGCTGAACACTATACATAGCTGAACAGATAAACAATCAGCTTCTTACTATTACAATACATATATACAAAACAGTTCTATACAAGACAAGTAGGCAGTTGATAAAACTAAAACAACAAGTATAAAACAAAACAAATGTAAGATAAATGCCACTTCCGACGCTAACTCTCCCCCCCAACCAAAGTATAATCGTGTCCGCATGGGTTAGGGATAGGAAAGCTAGAGAAGGAAGTGTGACCACCCACTGACAGTGGTGTAGATGCCGTGGTGGATCCAAGTCGCCAAGTAGGGCCGAGCAATATCCAACGAGGCCGCTGAAGGAAATGTTTAACCGGGTCATGAGTAGTGGGCTGTATAGGCCTCTGGCCACTATAACTCGGTGGAGACCCAAGTACCCGGCATTCATAGGAGAATAGCCTGATTCTGCGCTACAGTGACCTCGGCTCGGGCCATCCGCTCAACTAATGCTGTATGAGTAGCCGCTAAAGATGCAATAGTAGTAGCAAGTGCGCGGACAACATCCATAATAAAATTGACAAATCCCTATGTATTGTGGATGTGCCTGATGCCCACAATGTGGAGGATGGGCCTGCAGTCTCAGGAGGAGTTGGGGCAGTAGGAGGTGGAACTGAAGGGGATGAATCCGGAACTGAAGTCCTCTCCACCTCCACCACTAGGACTGGCTGCTCACCCCTAGGTAGGTCCTCCGCAAAATCATCCTCTACCTCCTCCTGCGGGTGTAAAAGAAATGAGAGTGGCATAGACAGGGTCTTCTTACGGGATAAGATCTGAGGACACTCCCTGGGATGTCATAGTATGATAAAACTCAAGTACCACCCGGGGATAGAAAACTTTCTGACATAAATCCAAACAGGAATACCTCCGACAAACCTCATCGAATCTCTGAACCGTGGGTCCGTTGCCAGTGCCTGTATATCATAGTAGGATTCTCCGTGAAAGTCCTTGGTAAGACAATTCACGTTCCCTTGTATCGGACCACAGCTAAACATCGGACGCCTGATCCTCGAATATGCGGATAACTAAGGCGATGAACTCGAAAGTACCGGAGGAGGCGGCTGCTCCCGCCTAGGACTCAAGACTCCCCGCCGCGTCCGTTTCCGCTCAGAAGGCGGGACCTCCGGTGGTTGCGGATGCACAGGAGAGGGGGGGCGAGGTCCCACCGTGTGGTATCGCTGATGGGAGCTTTAACCCAGCCTCCACTGAATATAAAGAGAGGCCTGACTCGTGATCAGCCGCACCAAGAGTCAATGCAGGAGGTGCCTCTCAGATCCCAAACAAAGAGGGCCAATCGCAGCCTTGAAGTGCCCAAGGCCATCACCGTGTGGGTACGGTCCGAACCCCAGTTCGTAACGATGGCCTTCCACATGGCGGTGCGAACCATGGTGAAAGTTCAGCGCTACAGGATCGGTGCCTGGCAGGGAGGCAGAAGGTCCGCGACAGCCCACTGCAGGGGGCGACTTTCTGCTGTGCAAAGAAGGAGGGGCTAGGGCGGCCCGGCGGCAGGACGGCGGCGTGCACTGGCGCTGAGCGCTGGCAGGCGCCTGTGCTCAATGCAGGCTCGATGATAAGGGACTACGGAGCGCAGGGAAATGCAAGGACGCTTAAAGGCGAGGGAGTGCTTAAAAGGTGTGAGTGAGAATGAGGGGGAGGGGGAGGGGGCTTTTAATGGCACTCTGATAATGAAGGTCCCCATGGAAGTCGAAGAGCCGTAGGGCGAAGTTTCGCTATTATAGCGAATTTACTCACACCAAAGATTTATCCTACAAAAATAAAAACAAAAATAAAATAATTAAAATAAAATAAAATAAAATAAAAATAAAAATAAAATATTAAACTGAATATTTCAAAAAAAAAAAAAGGTTTTGATTAAAAACTAAAATAAATAAAATGTTAAAATAAAATAACTCAAAATCGACCAAAAAAGAAAATCGTACTTGAGCCGCGGTTTTTGCCTCAATTGAGACCAAACAAACTCAAAGGGCTGGAATGTCGGGTCATGGAGGATCAAGGAGGGAAATCTCCTCTTCTCACGGCGAACAACATAGGCCTTGACTAGTCAGCTCGCTAACCTTGAATATTTTCTTGTCTTTCGGTCGAAGGTCAATCAACCATTCAAGCATGCTTAGTGGATGATAAATGGGCCCGGTCCACGATATAAGCTTCTGCCCTAATTAGATGGAGTTTAAATCATACGGGGAGGACTTGATCCCCTGATTGAAATTCTTATGAAGCACACCGATCATGTCATTTTTTCGATCTTCTTTTCGCAATCTTCGAGTCTAAGTAGGCATCATTTCGTAGCGTTCCTCCAACTCATTGGAGATCAAGGAATCTTTTGAGCCTGTACTCTACTTAAATCCATGTTCAGCTTCTGGATTGGCTCACCATGCTTTGTACGATTTCCATTAGAGTTGCATTGCCTTTCCATACACCAAATCCAGAAGGGACATTCCAAGAATTATCTCAAAGATGTTATGTAGCCTAATAAAGGAATCAAGTAAATTGAGGGACCAATATTTTTCGTTGTTGTTCACCACCTTCATTAAAATGGTTTTTTTTTTTTATCTCCCTGTTGGCAAGCTTCCCATTTGACCACTTTGTTCGAGGGTGGTAAGGGGTAGGCCACTTGCTTTCTAACAATCATATTTAGCCATGAGGTTTTCGAAAGGTTTGTTACAAAAGTGTGAACCCCCAACACTAATAATGGCTTTTGGTACCCCAAACCTGGAAAATATGTTTTCTTTCAAGAATTTAAGCACCACCCTGTGGTCATTGGTTTTGCAGGGGATTGCCTAAACCCATTTAGATACATAGTCTACCCCCAACAATATGTATGCATGTCCATAAGACGTGGGGAAAGGTCCCATGAAATCGATGCCCCAAACATCAAATAGCTCGACTACTCAAATTGGGTTTAGGGGCATCATATGTCAGCGAGACAATTTCCCGAGCCTTTGGCATCTATCACATACTATGACATTTGGTGAGCTTTAAAAGAGAAGGCTAGTAGAAACCAGACTGCAGCACCTTCATTGCTGTCTTCTGGGAAGCAAAGTGACCACCACAGGCATTCTCATGGCAGTGGCTTAGAATTCCCTGTTGCTCTTCTTCAGGCACACACTTCCTAATTATCTGATTTGCACAATATTTAAACAAGAAAGGTTCTTCCCAATAATAGGAATGGATCTTCGCTAAGAAATACTTCCTATCTTGTTCTTTCCAATCAGCTGGAATTTCTCCCGTTGTTAGGAAATTGGCAATATATATAT
Organism: Tetrastigma voinierianum; assembly: GCA_016808115.1. Classification (NCBI taxonomy): domain Eukaryota; kingdom Viridiplantae; phylum Streptophyta; class Magnoliopsida; order Vitales; family Vitaceae; genus Tetrastigma; species Tetrastigma voinierianum. Next base: position 841,212 of record JAEQBH010000734.1, read on the forward strand.
TAGAGCATTCTAGAGGGGGCCTTTTTTATCGGCACTTGGATAATAAAGGTCCCCCATGGAAGCCGAGGAGTCGCAGGGGCGAAGATTTCGCTATTATAGCGAATCACTCGCACCAAAGATTATCCTACAAAATAAAACAAAAATAAAATAATTAAAAATAAAAATAAAATAAAATAAAAATAAAAATAAAATACAACGAATATTTCAAAAACAAAAAAAAAGGTTTTGATTAAAAACTAAAATAAATAAAAATGCTAAAAATAAAATAACTCAAAATTGATCAAAAAAAGAAAATCAAAATTTTGAGTTGCGGTTTTGTCTCAATTGAGACCAAACCAACTCAGTGGCTGGAATGTCGGTCATGGAGGATCAAGGAGGGAAATCTCCTCCTCTTCGCACGGCTAACAAAGATAGGCCTTGACTCGTCGCTCAAGTAACCTTAATATTTTCTTGTCTTTCGAGTTGAGAAGGTCAACTGAACCATTGAAGTATGCTTAGTGGATGATAAATGGGCCCGTCCAACACGATATAAGCTTGCCCGGAATTAGATGGAGTTTGGAATCATACAGGAGGACTTGATCCCCCTGATTGAAATTCTTGCGAGTTATCATCTGATCATGTCATTTTCCATCCCTCCTTTGTGTCTCAGTTCGTACAGGCATCATTCGTAGTTCCTCCAACTCATTGAGATCAAGGAATCTTTTGAGCCCAACCCTACTTAAATCCATGTTCAGCTTCTTGATTGCCCACCATGCTTTGTACTCGATTTCCACTAGAAGATGGCATGCCTTTCCATACACCAAACGGTAAGGGGACATTCCAAGAATTGTCTTGAAAGCTGTTATGTAGGCCCACAGTGAATCAAGTAAATTGAGGGACCAATATTTTCTGTTGTTGTTCACCACCTTCATTAAAATGGTTTTTATCTCCCCGTTGGCAAGCTCTACTTGACCTCTTGTTTGAGGGTGGTAAGGGGTAGCCACTTTGTGTATAACACCATATTTAGCCATGAGGTTTTCGAAAGGTTTGTTACAAAAGTGTGAACCCCCAACACTAATAATGGCTTCGTGAATTCCCAAACTCGGGAAAAGAGGTTTTCTTTTCAAGAATTTAAGCACACCCCGTGGTCATTGGTTTTGTGGGATTGCCTAAACCCATTTAGATACATAGTCTACCCCCACCAATATGGCATGTCCATAAGAAGCCTGGGAAAGGTCCTGATGAAATCGATGCCCCAAACATCAAATAGTCACTTACTCAAATTGGGTTTAGGGGCATCATATGTCAGCGAGATTACCTCCGAGCCTTTGGCATCTATCACAATTTAGCACATTCGGGTGAGCTTTAAAAAGAGAAGCAGAAACTGCATCGCAAAGACCTTCATTGTTGTCTTCTCGAAGCAGTGACCAATTACTAAAAGTATCTCTCATGGCAAGAAGGCTAGAATTCCCCGTTGCTCTTCTTCTAGCAATAATAATTTAAATTATCTTATCTCGTGACAATATTTAAACAAGAAAGGTTCTTCTCCCAATACGAATGACCTTCGCTAAGAAATACTTCCTATCTTGTTCTTTCCAATCAGCTGGAATTTCTCCTGTTGCTAGGAAATTGGCAATATGAGCATACTAGGGAGCATTCTCCAACTGCATTAGAGATTCTCCAGGAAATTCATCGTTGATTGGGGGGCTGATTAGTGCCCAAAAAGTGCTATTTTGAGCCCTATTTATTATAGGTTTTGAGTGCTTTTTGTGTACTAATCATGCTAATTAACCCGATTTGCACATTAAGGTCCCTACTATTTTAATGATCGATTTTGTAAGTACCTTGCGCTTTTACGAGCCACTTATGCCCAATTGTTGAGTCGATGCAAGTGACTAAGAATTCAAGTCAACCTCAATATCATAGACCAAAGATCGAAGGAAAGAATAGCAAAATGTTAAGAAAAAACACCACTGCATGAAAGCCCCTACGGCACTGCTCCCAGCCTCCAAAGACTGCCTCCCGTTACCCCGTTCAAGCCACGCTACACCTCGTTTGCTTTGCTTTGGTTTTTTCCATTTTACCCCGTAATAACCTTCCGATTTTGGTTTTTTTGTAACTTCCCCACACCGAGCATCTATATAAGTCTCGCTTGTACAAATCACCGTACTGAATTTCTGATATACGTGCTGGGAGGCGCTCCCTGCCTTCCTTTCCTTTTCTTTCCTTTATTTTCCATTTTCCTGCTGCCAAACACCTCCGAGGATGACAACCTAAAGATGTTCGGTCAGACCTCTTCCTCCTTGGAAGAGGACGGTCATATTAGGTGTGGAGGTAACTCACGGTTCCCCTGTTTTTAACACACGATTTATGGTTGTTTGTGTCTCGGTCTCACTTAGGTTAAAAATCTCTTAAGCATGCTCTCTTTAATGTGTATTTGGCAAGCTTTTTGGGTTCAATGGATACTTTCACTAGATCCATTGAGGCTCAGTTAGTTGTCTCATGCTAGTTATCGTGGAGTAGGGTTTTAGAGATGTGTTTTCACTGTTAGGGACATTTATGCCCATTTAAATGCTATGTTTCAAAAGGGAAAATCATAGGGTTTAGTTTTTAAAGCTAAATGAAGATCCGGTTCAGGAAATGACTATATGTCATCCTCCCCAACTCGAGGAAAAAATACCCGGGGACATGTGGTTACCTTAAAACCCTAAACCAGTGGCCTAACACTTCAAGGGGTTCTATTTTACAGTTTTTTTCTTGTTTTAGCTTCCAGTCAAATAATCTAAAACTCCCCCCTGCTTAACTAAACCTTAAAAATCCAAATTTAATTCACCAATTTTTGCCTTCATTATTAGTCATTTGTACGAAGAAAACCCATCCCTGTGTTCGACCCTAGATTCACTATAATCGCAAAGAGTTTGACTACTTTATAGTGAGGAGGAATTTAGGAATATAAATTTTGTTGATTCCGCTCACCCTACCGTGGCACGAATCAAATGGCGCCGTTGCCGGGGATGGTGCCTTAGTGCATTTGACGAGATGTGGAACACTTGTGATCCTCATCACAAGTTGATTAGTGCCCAAAAAGTGCAATTTTGAACCCTATTTATTATAGGTTTTGAGTGCTTTTTGTGTACTAAACATGCTAATTAACCCGATTTACGATTACGTCCCTAATATCCTAATGATCGCATTTTGTGGCAATTTTGCGCCAGGAGATAATCATGCCAAAAGTGTTGAGTCGATCCAAACACGAAAAGATTTAAGTCAAACTCAACATCATATATCGTGAGATTGTGAAGGAAAGAAGAGAAGAAAATGGAAGAAAATGAAGCAGAAGAAATTGGATGGTAGTTGAAGCAGAACAATGACCAATGAACAAAGAGTCAGAGAAACCCGTTGATTTCGCTAAAGTTAATAAATGCACCGCCTAAATGAAATTTGATGCCTCATGCTTTGTGAATTAATGCAACCGACTTCAATTCTTGGTGTATTACTCTTTTGTCCATTAACTAGCCTAGTTGTTAGGTTTTTCGGTATTACTACCTTGAGGAGGCCTATAAGCCCCTTGTTTTGGTAACCTAAGCAACGACCAAGCACGCCTGAGAATAATTTTGTAAGTTTTTATTTTTGTAAATAAAGTCTTTTATTTTTAGTTTTGTTTTTCTTTCTCTTCTCTCTCCTCCTCTTTCTCCTTTCGTTGCCAAACACCCTCCAAGGATGACAACTTGAGGATGAGCTTGCTTAAAACCACTTCTTCAAGTAAAGGCCGTCGGTGAGATCTTTAGGTTACTGTGGTTCCCCCCAAGTCATGTGCGTAGTATTTATGGTCTCTTATACTCAAAACTTAGTTGCATAACATGGGATGCTATTGTCTCGCCAATACTCTCCATGCTTTAGGTCCAAAGTGTCGCGAGAGATGCACTGTGTCTCTTAGATGGTCCTTACTACCTCCGAGGCAATATTTACATGTTGTGGTTCTTCAAATTGGGGGTTAAATAACATTTACGCTATTGTTTTGGCCATACTCTCCATGCTTTAGAATTACCGTGTCAAAGTATGTAATCGTTATTTTTAGATGGTCTTTACGAGCCTCAAAGAATGATAATGGAATGTTAGGGTTTTAACTAAAAAGGGGCCATAACTGCATCCTGTGTTGACTCAAATAGGAGTTGTTTTTCAACCCGGGGAGCTCTTAGTTAGCCTAGGATCTTAAAATCAGTGGCCTACTGCTTCAAGAAGTTCTCTTTTTCTTATTTTTCTTGATTTTATTTTCAGTTGCAAACCAGCCACTTAACTTTCTCTCTGCCTTACAATATTAAGCTTAAACTACTCACACTGCTTTCACAAAACCCAAAAATCCAAATTTAATTCACCGCTCTTGATTTCACTCAAATCATTTGTGTACGAAGAAAACCCATCCTCGTGTTCACCTTTAGATCACTATACTGCAAAGAGCTTGACTACTAAGCAAAGAGGAACTTAGGTATATAAATATTGTTGATTCAGCTCAGCCTACTATGGCACGAATCACAAGTATTGGTGAATTTATTTTATATTACAGTCATTTTTTTTATTTATTTACCACTCGTAAAAAATAAATAAAAAATAAAAAAAAATTTCCAAGTAGATCGTTGGTGTTGTCTTGTGTGCCTTATTTCTAATGGCAGATTGAAATATCAGTGGGTTAAAAATTCTGAAGGCAAAGGTCACATGTGCCCGGGGCAAAATTGAGAGAAAATGAACCCACATGAAGAGCAATACAAATAAGGAGGGTAATCCTAGAGCTATAATGACACGAGGGATTACATGAACTCCATGGCAAAGGGCAACAACCTCAAAGAGAAATCCAAACCCTAGTGATTAAGTACCCAAAAGTATTTTGAGCCCTATTTCGTATAGGTTTTGAGTGCTTTTGCGCATCTATCATGCCACTATACCAATTGAAGTGTTCAGTGTTCTTAGTATCACTTATGTCGCTTAGAGGTTATTTTTTGGTTGCTTTAGGTTTTCGCGTGACTTCGAGTTCAATATCGAGACATATGCTAAAACCATGAAGATTGAACCCATTCATCAGCCATCAAATGCACTCAAAAATCAAAGAAAGAATGAAGCGCAAAGTGATAAAAGTTGCAAAGAGGCCACGCAGTTGAGATCAACAATTTGCAGAAATTTTCATGATTGCGAAATTTCGCTGGATTACAAAATTTCAATCATAGCGAAAATTTCGCAATCCTAACGAAATTGTGAAATTTCGCTAGACCTAAAAATTTCGCTAACCACTCGTTCCTAGCTTAAAAAATGCAAATATTATCACCTAAAATTTCGCTAGTTAGAGGCCTCCCGCTAGCTAGCTTAAATTGCCAGCTGCCTAGCGAAATTATCTGATTTCATGATCTCTCGTGCACTCGCTTATCTAGCGAATTTTACGTCTAGCGAAATTTTCGCCGCTTAGCGAATTTTCGCGCTCTCTAGCTTAAATTGGCCTAGCGAAATTGTCTCAGCTTTATCATCCTTTTGTAATTAATGCAAACCGATCATATTTTGGTGTATTACTTTGTCCCTTATTTTAGCCAAAATGTTAGTTTATTGTAGTTTCACACATTGGGTGGTCTATATAAACCCCCTTAGTTTTTGTAACCCTAAGCAAGCTAACTTGGGAGACAATCTTTTGGCACAAATTTTCACTTTATGTAAATATCTTCGAAGCTTTCACTTAGTTTTTGGTTTTCTTATTCTCTCCTCCTCTTTCTATTTAGGCTGCCAAACAACCCTCTCGGGAGGATGACAACTCAAGAGATGCTCAAGGTTTCCTTTTCTTTGGAAAGAGGAAGGTAGCTAGCTTGGTTGTGGGCGCCATGCTGTCCTCATGTGTTGAATGCCATGTGCATCGTATTTATGGTCTTCATCTTCTCAAATTAGTTGAATATCATTTAATGTCATTAATTCGCTAATACTTACCATGCGTAGGGATATTAAGATTACTTATTAGTTGTATGCACCGTGGTTTTTAGATGGCCTCATTTGTTTTCACCGAAATGATGTTGAATGTTAGGTTTAAATTGGAAAGGGGCTGTAGATGATGCTACCCGTGTTGACTCAAATAGGAGTCATTCTAGTGGTTAGGTTTAAGGTTAAACAAAGATCCTAAGTATGGCTTGACTATAGGTTGCTTGTCATAATGCGAGGATAAAACCCGAGGACACTTGTTTGCCCTATGTTATCAAGTTAGTGACCTAAATCTTCAAAGTCTTTCACACATCACTTTCACTTACGCTATTCGCCAAACCACTACATCGCTTTTGAAACAAATCCAAAAATCCAAATAGAAAGTTACCTTTTCACACTTATGCAAATCATTCCTATGATGAAAACCCATCCCCGTGTTCGACCCTAGACCGCTATACTGCAGTAGCTTGACTACGGAAGTAGGAGGAACTTAGGATATAAATTTTGTTGATTCCGCTCAACCTACTATGGCACGAATCAAATGCGCTGCTGTCGGATGGTGCCAACCACGCTTGATGAGTTGGAAGTGCAATTTCTGTGATCAACATCACGCGGCTGCAACCTTAACTTCTTTGTAATCCAATAACTCCGCAAGTGTTCATCATTTCGCTAAAGAACTCCACTGCTTTTGTTTTATACACGCTTTTATTTTAGCTAACACAACCCTTTTGCAAGTCAGATTTTTGTGCTCTTTTTGTGTCTCACTTGTGTAACACAGAGGCAAGATCGGGACAAGAGAGGAATAACAGTAGATTACAAAGGATCAAGACAATTCAAATAAGACACATAGTGAAAAACATGGATCCTTGTCAAGAACAAGCAGAGTCGCAAGGCCCCAATGAATCCAACCGCACATAGGTCGATGAGGGATCACATCCACCCCTCCTGTGTGGTTAAGGCCCCTCGCATCATACCTCCCGCCGAAGAAGCAGCAGTGAGGCCTTACTTGGTACTCTTCTCCCCATATGTTATCATGAGATGGAAAATGAAAATCCATACACACATATAAGGGATTTTGAGGAAGTTTGCACTACCTTAAGGAAGGTATGATTGACATGGATTTGCTAAAGCCGAAAGCATTTCCATCGAATTCTAAAGGACAAGGCCAAGATTCGCTCAACTCACCGAGGCCTAGAACCATAAGAAATTACCGAAGGCAGCAAGTGTGCTTTTAAAAATTCTTCGCTCATAAGACCAAATAATTTAAAGAGACAACTTGTTTTTGGTGTACCAAAATGGTGAGAGGTTTTATCGCCGTTGGGAGATTTATGGAGACCATCGCTGCATGCCCACACCATGGGTTTGATACAGGATGCTGCAAAACCATTTCTATGGTGGTATGTCTCCGCCATGAGGCGCCTTGGAAACCATGTGTGGAGGAGACTTTCTAAGTAAGCATCCTGACGAAGCCATGGATTTTTTAAATTATGTAGCTGAAACTTCTAAGGGTTGGGATGAGCCAAACCCTAGGGAAATGGAAACAATGAGGCCCTCAGCCAACCCTAGGGGAGGGATTTATACACTGCCAGAGGACATAGAAATGAAAGCTAGAATTTCAACCTTAGCTAGGAAGGTAGAGGAGCTTGAAGGAAAAAGGCTCCATGAAGTGCAAAAGTAAAGTGATCTAAAATCCTCCTATCAAGCCAATCCCCGCACCACCCTCCAATCCTTCCAGACATTCGTGAGGAACTGTCCTATGGCCCCTTCAATGAAGGATTTGATGTCGAATGTGCAACATCGACAATACAAGCCACCACAACCCAATGCCCCATATGGAAATACCTACACCCACCGATAATCACCCTAATCCTTCCCGAAGCCCACTCCCCTCGCCTATGTACCTCCGTGTGCCAAAACCACAGCCTTGTTCCCAATATCGAACCACAACCACCACTATCCTCACTGTGGAACAAGCCATTTTAAATTTGAGTAAGGTGGTAGGCAACTTTGTGGAAGAGCAAAGGAATTAATGCAATCGGGTACAAAGGATTGATACTCAGAAAGTACACCGAACAAGAATAGATGGGCTAGAGAGCAACCTGAACCAGAAAATTGATAACCTACGACTAATCACCAAGACAACAAGGTCGGAGGCATAAGAAAGAGTGGAAGGTTCCTCTCCCAAACAAAGGCAAACCCAAAGGGAATCCATAAGGTGTGATCATCCAACAATCTCAGGAATGGATGAGGTGAAGGCCATAATCATCCCGAGGGAGCGGGAAAAGCAGTTGATCACCCCATGCCCAAACCCGTTGAAGAAACCAGAATGTGAGAAGAATTGAGCCATAACACATTTTCTCGAAGGAGGATTCAACAGCTAATCGCATGCCACCTCCATTTCCACAGGCACTTAGAAGCAAGAAGAAGGCATCCCAGCAGGCAGGTATCTTAGAAGTCCTAAGACAGGTGAAGGTCAACATACCTCTTTTGGACATAATCAAACAAGTGCCTGCCTATGCAAAATTTTTGAAAGATCTTTGCACAATTAAGAAGGGATTAGGTATTGAGAAAAAGGCATTTCTCACTGAACAAGCCGCGCTGTAATCCAGCAAGAACCCCAGCCAAATACAGGATCCAGATCTCCACAATTTCTTCTGACATTGTGGGAATTGTATAGACAAGTCATTGCTTGATTTAGGAGCCAGGAACTCCATCGGCCGTATTCTATGTACAAGCAAAGTGGCTCGGGTGAACTTAAACCTACTAACATCACACTATCATCAGCTTCCATAGACGTTGAAAATCCCTAAGGGGATAGTTGAGATGTCTTAGTAAAAATACACCCACCACCAAGGATTTTGTAGTACGGACATCGAGCCAATTCGCAAATGAACCCAATCAGTGCCAATTATCCTAGGAAGACCATTCGCCACGCCCAATGCAATCATTAATCGCTTAATGGAGTAATGCAACTTACCTTTGGTAACATGACTGAGCTGAATATATTCCATCTGGAATAACAAACACAAATCGCTAGCAAATGAAAATCACCCTCGATGAAGTTGTCAAATGGTCAGATGTGAAAGCATGGTCCAAGAATTGCAAGGAATAGTCAACTGGTGAAGAAGAGATTTTGGTCCTACCATCAACACCCACTGCAAGGCAATTGACCAAGTCAGAATCCATCAGTGAGGACCAAGTCAATAATTGGGCACCCAACACCATGGAGTCAGCCCAAGCTACTGAAGGGGTTGAGGAGATCATTCTCCTTATCCCTCCTTGAGCAATTTGGTAAAATTGAGCTGATTTGGTGTTCTCACAAACCAAATTGCAGTTCAATAAATTTTGGTTTTTATTTTAATTTAGTCAATTTCAATAATTTTAGTTATTTTTAGGAAAGTTTCAAATTAGTGCTTTTAGTAACTTTGTCTATATATTATAGTACTTTATATGTAAATTTTTAAATATAGTATTATATATTAATTTTATTATAATAATTTTTATTTCTTATATTATTAATATTTAAACTAAAATTTTGAGGTGCGTATAGATAGATATCACTCAAATTCGGCTTATAATAGCTAAAAATTGAGGGAAAAGACCCTTCGGCTACATCGCTTGCCTATAAAGCAGATGAGGGGCTTTGGCCTTCACACCCTTCCTTTGTTTTCCCCTCCCAAATTGGGCCGTGACTGTAGCTGAGCCCACTAGTGCCGCCTCGCCGCAGCCATCCCCGCTGTAGTCTCGCAAGATCCTGCCGTCTGCTTCAGCCGCCAGATGTGCCCCGTCTGATCACACACCACCGCCGGCACGACTGCTTGTACCGGGCCAAGCATCGCACCACGACCGATTCCTCTCGAGCCATCGCCCGCGTTCCCCGCCCATCCGTTCACCGACGCCGTGGTCACCGGCCGAGTCGCCACTACCGCCGCGCAGCCATTGTCACCCCTCACTCGTGCTCACACTATCGGTTCCGCTTTAGCCTTGCCTCGTCTTAGCCACAGCCACCCAAATTCTTGTTCCGCTATTACAGAGCTGTGAGCTTATAGCGAGAGAGCCCCGAGTTGTCGCGTTCTATTTTAGAGGACTCATTTGTCGCCAGTAGCTTCCCGCGATCACCATACAAAGGCTTTAGTTACATTTCATCGCAGAGTCTCTTCTAGTGTTTTATTTGGATTTCAAATATGGTTCGTGATTGTAGGGTCCCGCCTTCACACACATCGATTCAAGATATTCGGGAGCGAGAGGCCCTGGGGCCTCCAGTACCATCACCGGTCCCCGAGGCAGTACCTGAGGAGCCTCAGGGGTTTCGACGATATCAGACACGGATGGGACCCCGGGCCCCGTCACCTGTACCACAGCGCAGAGCTAGGAGGGCCCGGCCCTCCAAGCGGGCCCGCACATCAGGCCCGGGTGAGTCATCCTCATCCCGGCCTCCGCCATCTCCAGCCACGCTTCTGGCCGCAGAGACCGACATCATCCCCCCGGGCCTGCCGCCCAGATCGTGAGGTCGTTGTCTGTAGGGCACCCACCCGTGGAATATCGCACTACATTCGAGGGATTTACCAGAGTCATTCTATGACGTCCCAAATAATAGGGTCGATCCTGTGTCTGTGGATTCTATGAGGTTGATCGAGGACTATCTCCCGCTGGCCTCTACGACCGAGACAAGATTATTACCCCCCGGTGGTGCTGCGCTTATCACTGATGACATCTCGTGGAGTGAATAGTCCGCGCGAGCTTCGCTTCTATAGATGATCGCCCCGAGTCCTCGCAGCGCGCATATTTCAAGAGCCTTTAGGCCCGCCGTATACCACCGGCCAATTTTAGAGGGTTATCGAAGCCAGCCCACCCACCATGGAGATGGTTCGTGATGATCGATCTCAGACATCACAAGGCCAAGATTCTTCAAAGGCGCCTCCCGCCTCGCATGTCGATTGACCACCCATTGAGGACCAATTGCTCTCACGGGCAAAGATTGGCATACGGGAGGGGGAGCCATCTCGGGAGGTTCTTTAACGGATCTCGCAGGGATAATTCATTCAGTCCTTCGAGCTGGTGATGACTTTGATGCATTTCGAGGAGAAGGTCCATCTAAGAGTCTCCAACAGCCGAGTCTTCCGTCGCCGATGCCGATACTCACTTCGCCAAGCTCTCGAAAGCACTTGGCTTCCTATATTTCAGAGGAGGATTCGGCGCCCTCCGGTTCTCGCTATCGAGCCAGGTGATGACCATGCCTCGTATCTTTCTCCTCCAAAGAATGAGACTAGGAGGAGGTTCCAGCCTGCAGGCGTATCATTCCCCACAAAGATGATAGTCATGCTCCTGAACCCGAGGTAGAGCGGAGTCCAGTTTTGCACATGTCCCCTCCATCTCCTCCTCCACATTCTCTACATCCACTAAATACAATGATACTGGCCCATCTTACTCGGGCACACCATTCAATTCGAGTATGTTCATGCGCCGAGAGAGATAGCTGATGATGGATGCTATTTGCTCATCGCGCCACTCGTGCAGCCCAGATCGCAGGTTGACTCAGTTGTCACTCCATACCAGCGCATTACGACTCCACCCGGGTCTTCCTGTTCCCGATCGTAGGAGAGCCTTACAAAGCACAGTGATTCGCATCATTGATGTGCTGGTCGCAGCGCTAGCACATGTATTCCACCACCACCACAAATTTCTGAGGGGTGGTTAGGTTTCTTTATGATTTTGTATAGTTACCAGCTTTATCAACTCATTTACTAGTTTCTCGACAGATTCATGTATTGGGCCATAGTAGCAAAGGATATTTTGTATGTTTAGCTTTGGTATTCATGTACTAGCCATTTTGGCTATATCAAGAGCTATTCACTTATATATACAGACTTTGCATATCATGTTTGTGCCTTCACCATGTGTAACTGCTTTTGTTCTCTAATTGACAATTGAATTGCTAATCGAACAATCAATTGCTTCAATCGAACAACTCAAATCTGCTTCAATTGAACAATTGAATTGCTTCAATTGGACAATTGAATTGCCTTTAAATGGAAAATTTGAAACCCTGTTTGTCACCTTTATGTTAGAACAAATTCCATGTTTGAAATACTCTTGGCCGGCTAGTTCCGCACGCTCAACTCGAACATTCTTTGCTAATTCACACACCTATACCGATTGTTTCACAGGGGCCACAAATTAGTTGCCTTTCACTTTGCATAGCCTACTTAGGTATGTTATTACCTAGGATAGGTTTGTGTTACCCACATTTGAAGACCAATGTAGTCTTCCAAAAAGGAAAAGAAAAAGAAAATGAAGAAAAAGAAAAATAAAGTCGTGATACTTTGCCTTGAAACCCGAGCACGGTCCGTGGGGTGTATGGCTAAAGCCTTTGAAGCCCGATGCCCTAAGCCTTAATTGGTTGGGAGTCATCGATTTAGTGTTCATACAGGTGGATAGGTAAAGCTTGTTCATTTGTGTGCTGATTTCAAGTCATTCGAGTCCAGGTGAAGCTCGTAGAAGCTCAGGGTCATGATCCTTTCGCTTGATGCCCTAAACTTTAATTGGTTGGGAGTCATCTGGTGACCTCGTTACACTGGATTTGGTGAAGTCGAATTTTAAGCATTGCAATCTCACAATGTAGTTGAATAAAAAAAAAAAAAAAAAAAAAAAACGAATTATCCTTATCTAGGTTGTTCAACAAACTTAAGGCCATGCTGCTACAGTTTGGGTGGTGGGACAATTTACAATTTATTGGTCGATTCAAGTTACATAAAGAACCATTAGACTTAATAGAAATTCGGGCTTGAGAATCATGGAACCAATATTGACCTCGAAATTGTTCTTGTATGGTTTGGCTCTTTCATGAAGGCTAAACTCTGCATCAATTTTTCGCCAGCGCAATCGTTTATATGTATATACACCTTTGATTCATAAACTTTTGAGCAATCACGCATGCATCTCCTTTTGTTTTTGCATTGCTATGACCATAACGCTTCGGGTTGGGGTGATTAGTACCCAAAAAGTGCTATTTCGAGCCCTATCGTATAGGTTTTGGAGTGCTTTTGGCGCACTAATCATGCCAATTATACCAATTGAAGTGTTCAGTGTTCTTAGTATCACTTATGTCGCTTAGAGGTTATTTTTGCTGTTTTGGTGTGTTTTGCGTACTTTGAGAGTTCAATATCGAGACATATGCTAAACCATGAAGATCAACCTATTCATCAGCCATCAAACATACCAAAATCAAAGAAAGAATGAAGGCAAAGTGGGATAAAGTTGGTGCAAGAGGCCATGCAGCCGAGACTCCACAATTCAGAATTTCGCTTATGATTGCGAATTTTCGTCGGGATTGCGAAAATTTAATCCTAGCTAAATTGTGAAATTTCGTCATACCTAAAATTTCGCTAACCACCGCTCCTAGCGAAAAATGCAAGCCGCTATCACCCAAAATTTCGCTACAGCGAAATTCGCAGCTACGAAATCTGCTGCCTAGCGACATTCTCTCGATTTCGCTTATCTCAGTAATTTCGCCACTCAGTGAATTCCTCGCTAGCTACGAAATTTCGCCGCCCAGCGAAATCGCCTAGCTAAATTGTCCGCCGGTCATCCTTTTGTAATTAACCCACTTCATTTTGGTACATTTCCTTATCCCTTATTTTAGCCAAAATGTTAGGGCTTTACTTTGTAGTTTCACACATTGGTGGTCTATATAAACCCCCTTAGTTTTTGTAACCCTACAAGCTAACTCGGGAGACACCCTGCACAGATTTTCACTTATGTAAATATTCGCACTTTCACTTAGTATTTGGTTTTCTCTTCTCCTTCTTTTTCTCTCATTTTCTAGGCTGCCAAACAACCCTCTGAGGATGACAACTCAGATGCTTAAGGCTCTTTCTTTGAAGAGGAAGGTAGCTAGCTTGGTCGCGCGCCATAAGTTGTCCTCGTGTGTTGAATGCTGTGCATCAGATTATGGCTCCCATCTTCAAATTAGGGTTGAATATCATTTAATGTCATTAATTTGGCCAATACTTTCTACTATGCTTTAGGATACAAAGGTATACTGCTAGATGCATCAGGGTTTTTAGATGGTCTTTACGAGCCAACAAATGATGTTGAATGTTGTGTGGTTTTAAATTGAAAGGGGTCAGATGACAGCATTCGTGGCTGACCAAATAGGAGTCATTCTAGTGGTTAGGGTTTAAGTAGTTAAACAAAGATCCGGTTATGGCCTGGACTATAGGTTGCTTGTCATAATGCGAGGATAAAACCCGAGGACACTTGTTTGCTCTATGTTATCAAGTTAGTGACCTAAATCTTCAAAGTTACCTTTTCACACATCACTTTCAGTCTTTACAGTTATTCAGTTTTCAAACTACTCACACTGTTTTTGAAACAAATCCAAAAATCCAAATAGAAAGTTACCTTTTCACACTTATGAAAATCATTCCTAGGATGAAAACCCATCCCCGTGTTCGACCCTAGACCGCTTATAATCGCAGCACTCGACTACGGCAAAGAGGGAGGAACTTAGGATATAAATTTTGTTGATTCCGCTCAACCTACTGTGGCACGAATCACCTAGGTCTATGAGAGAATATAGAGACCAATGGATGAGTGCACCTGTCTATAGTGTTCCCTCTACTTATGCACCTCCTCCACATCCACAAAGATGCTTCTTCGTCTTCACAACCACCACAGCTTCAATCTCCCCAACAGCAAGGCCTTGACCTTACTAAACCGGTGGGTGATGCTGCGGATGAACAAGAAAATTCACGTCCAATTGAGTGAAAAATTCATAATGAGGAGACTCCCGTGATTCAGGCTACAAGAGGTGATCCTAATCAACAAAATTTATATCCTGTTCCTGCACGTAGTCAAGCTATCAAGTAGTATAGCGGTCTAGGTCAACACATGGATGGGTTTTTCTTCGCATAAAATGATTCGAGTGAAATCAAAATCGTGAATTAAATTGATTTGGGTTCGGGTAAAACAGGGCTGTGGTTTGCAAACTGAAATTTAAATAAAGTAAAATGTAAAATAGAACTCAAGTCTCTGCCACTCGGTTTAGTGGTTCTAAGGTAACCAACATGTCCCCAGTATTTTTTCCTCATTGGGAGGATGACATATAGTCATTTCCGAACCGGATCTTCATTTAGCTTTAAAACTAAACCCTATGATTTTCCTTTGAACATAGCATTTAAATGGGCATAAATGTTCCTAACAGTGAAAACACATCTCAAAAACCCTACTCCACGATAACTAGCAGGAGACAACTAACCGAGCCTCAATGGATCTAGTGAAAGTATCCAATGAACCCAAAAAGCTTGCCAAATACACATTAAAGAGAGCATGCTTAAGAGATTTTAACCTAAGTGAGAAGCAGGAACACAAACAACCATAAATACGCATGTTGTACCAGGGGAACTGAGTTACCTCCACACTTAGCCAATAGCCGTCCCTCTTCAAGGAGGAGGTTCACGAACATCCTCTCGAGTTGTCATCCTCGCAGGAGTGTTTAAGTACCGAGAAAATGGAAAGGAAAAGGAAAGAAAAAGGGAAAAGGAAGCTGAAACCGCCCCGCGCATCGTGATATCCAAAATTCAAGTCTATCTTTTTGATTTGTACAAACCGAGACCTTATATAGATGCTCACAGGTGGAAGGGCAAAAAAACTAAAATCTAAGGTTATTACAGGGTAAAATGAAAAAAACCAAAAGCAAAAAGCAAACAGGGCGTAGCTGCGAAAGCAGAACGCAAAGAGAGGAACAAAGGTCGAGCTGAACAAAGGCTCAGGAGAAGCTCAAGAAGTGTTTTCTTCACATTTTGCTCTTTCTTCCTTCCGATATTTGATCTCGCAATGTTGAGTTTGACTTGAATTCTTCGTGCTTGATCGACTCAACAATTTCGCATAATTAGCTCGCAAAAACTCCGCAAAATTTGCCACAAAATGCGATCATTAAAACAGTAGGGACCTAATGTGCAATCGGGTTAATTAGCATGATTAGT
The DNA here is from genome assembly GCA_016808115.1 of Tetrastigma voinierianum. Lineage (NCBI taxonomy): Eukaryota > Viridiplantae > Streptophyta > Magnoliopsida > Vitales > Vitaceae > Tetrastigma > Tetrastigma voinierianum. The sequence goes on from JAEQBH010000734.1 coordinate 857,126, forward strand.
ACAATAAAAAGCACTCAAAACTTATAATAAATAGGTTCAAAATAGCACTTCGGGGCACTAATCACCTGACCAAATATTAGATGGGTCGAACAATGATTTTGAGCATGAATGGGACAACTCGCATTCCATTGAAGACCTAATTGATCGCAGCAATGTCCACCGAGGAGGAGGTCAAAGTGGCACCGTGGTAGAGGAGTCGGCTCACAAAGAGCCACAAGAAAGGCCGGTGGAAAATTTTGAATCCTCGCCAGGCCGCGATTCGCCCATGGGAGTACTGGGCTAAGCAACCTTCCATCGACCGAGAAGAAAGCAAAGGACAAGGAACAGGAAGAGCCCCAAGAACCTATCCTTCAACCAATCCCCATGAAGTTGAATCCTAGTACCACCGCTCTGTGCCACTCTATACCCCATCAAGCAGTATTGCCAACACCAAAGAAAAACCAACATCCGAAACACCCGCTTCCGACGGTATGTCCAACTCCATCATCGTATGTCATGCAAAACTTCAAGAGATTAGTGGCCTTTTGTACATAAGTTTGCTACCATCAAAGGCACAAGCAGCTGCCTATACGGCATGGCATAGTGGTTGGTCTGGCTCTGAGCACTAACCCTCGGCATTTCAAGCTCCCCCACTTTTTGTTTTTAATTTGTTTTGTTTTGTTTTATTTTATCGTATTTTATTTTGATTTCTTTTAATTTTTCTTTCTAGATTATCTCTAATTTTTAGTTAATTTATGTTTTTAGATTAATTTTTACTCTTTTGCAAGTTTTCTTAATTTTTCTTGCACTAATTTTTGCAGTTTTTGTGCAAATTTTGAAGCCTGGATTGAAAATCAACAAGCAGCAGATTTTCGCAACTATAGCGAAAATTTCGCAATTCTAGCGAAATGCGAAAATTTCGCTATAGATGAAAATTTAGCTAGCAAAATTTCGCTAGCCTAGCGAAATTTTTGTGAGACAAATGAATTAGTACTTACACAAGCATTTCTAGGTTGGGCGAACACAGATAGCTTGAATGCACAAAGTTTCAATTTGTTTTATTTATTTTATTTTATTTTATTTTTATATTTTATTATTATATATAAAAAAACGTTGTTTTTCTGTATATATTATTTTTATTTCAAAAAAAAATAAAATATATATAGTGATATATATATATATATATATATATATATATATATATATATATATATATATATATATATATATATATATTAAAGTTTTTCTTAAAAAAACAAAAAATCAAAAATAGTGTACCGCTATTAGACATAGCGAAATTCTACAAACGCAGCGAAATGCCTACTCGTTAGCCTAGCTTAAAAATTTCGCTAGTTAGCTAAAATTTTTCGCTATGCCTCACATTTTTGACCTCCAATTTTGTTTCGCTCATAACTTTTTCATCCGAATTCCGTTTTAGGCGTTCTTGGTACCGTTGGAAATATTAGAGAGTGTAGAATCCAAATATGGCCATAAATAACATTTTTGAGATTATTATGAAAGTGTAATTTTAAAAATGGTCCAACCAGTCACTTTTTTTCCTCTCTTTTCTTCTCCTAACTTGTTTATTTGAAGCCCAAACGAAGTGAATAAGGTGTCGATGGAAAGCTTGAGAAGTCACCTATCCAGAGCAATGATCACATCTCATCAAGGAGGTAACACTTTTCCTAATTTTCCAATCCGAGCCTCATTTCTGATAATCGGCATGCCTGGGTCGGGAGAGTTAGCAAAGGAAGTGGCTTTTGTATTTATTCTTTTGTATCATTTTGAGCAAGCCCATTTTGTGATGTTTAGTGGCTTGCTGGGTCCCCTTTCTATAAAGTTGTTATACCATACAGCTTACTTTTTCACAATCTGACCCACTCTGTGTAATCAAAATTGTATTTTCATTAACTCGCAAGTTGGAAAATTTAAACTCATTCCACCCTATCGATGCTAGATTGATTCCATGCTTACTATGAGTGATTAGTTGAATTCTTATTGATTTTTACATTTTCTTCCACCTTTAGCTAACCACACACAAGAAAGCACGTAGGTTTCCAATGATAGGTCAAAACCGCACAACCTCCTTTTCTTTACTGCATAACCCACCCTAGTTTCATTGACCGCCTTTAATAGGTTAAGCGACTTCGTGGAAAAAGAAAAAGAAGAAAAGAAAAAAAAAAAAGAAAAGAATAAAAAATTGCAACGCTTGCCTTGAAACCCGAGCACGGTCCCGAGGGGTATATGGCTTAAAGCCTTTAAAGCCCTGGGTGTCTCTAAACCTTCATCGTTGGGAGTCACATTTAGTGTTCAAGCATGGGTGGATGGGTGGAGTTTGCAGCGTGATTCGTGCCACAAGAGGGTCGAGCTAAAATCAACAAAATTTATATACACTCTGTTCCCTACTATCGCCGTGAAATGCCATCGCAAAGATAGTGGTCTAGATCGAACACGGGATGGCTTTCATCCTAAAAATGGTTTGCATCGCGCATGAAGGTAAGGTTTATTTCGACTCTTGATTTAGTTTCGTTAAAGGAATGGTTTGAAAACTGAAATTGTAAAACTGAAAGTTAAAGTGTGAAAAAGTTAACTTTGAAGAATTAGGTTACTAATCCTGGCAAGTTAGGGGCAAACAAGTGTCCTGGTTTTATCCTCTATGACATGCAAATATATAGTCCACATGGTGACAACCGGATCTATATTTAACTAGCAAACTCACCCATGAAACATCTCCTATTTGGAGTCAAAAATGCAAGATGCAATTATGGCCCCTTTAGTTTAAACCCTGTCATTAAATTATCATTTCGCAGGCTCGTAAAGACCATCTATAGAAGAACAACAAGCACATCTCTCACCCGAGCACCCATCCTAAAGACGAGAAGATCGCCAAAATAATACAAAGAAATGTTATTTAACCCTAATTAAGAACCCTAACATAAATATTATCTCATGCTCGTAAACCATCTAAAGAACAACAGTCCTAAAGCATGGAGAGTATTGGCTAAATCAATAACATCCCATGTTATGCAACTAAGTTTTGAGAATAAGAGCCATAAATACACTACTCCGTGGCTTTTAATAAAGAGGACAACATGCATATGCCTCACTATCAGTCTAGCTTCCTTCCTCTTTCAAAGAGTTGAGGCTTTAGCTACATCTCTTGAGTTGTCATCCTTAAGAGGTGTGTTTGCGCCCGAGAAAAGAGAGAGAAAGAAGATAGAGAAGAGAGAAAAGAAAAAATAAAGCAAAAACCTAAAATAAAAGACTTTATTTACAAAAATAAAACTTACAAAAATATCTTCTCAAATTGTTCACCAATTGTCCTCTCATTGTTACAAAACAAGAGGCTTATATGTGCCTCCTAAGGTATGAAAATACCAAAACCTATGAAATTGGCTAAGTTATTGGACAATTACAATACACCAAGTTTGGAGGCTATTGGCATTAATTACAAAGCATGATTTTAGGCATCAATTTTCGCTAGGTCGAGGAATTTCGCTAACTAGCGAAATCAATGTGTCTAGCGAAAACATGAAATTTCTTCTATGATTTGAAAATTTCAGTTAGCCAAAATTTCGCTAAGCTAGCGAAATTCTTGTGAGTAGCTTAACCAGGTTTTTTCGCTTAAGGAACAAGCAAGGCGAAATTGGACGGGTCTATTTAAATTGGTGTTCGCTAAGGTTGCGAATTTTGCTTAGGACAGGAATTTTCAAGTATATTATGAAAATTTCGCAATCCTAGCTTAAAATTTTCGCAAGCTTAGCGAAAATTCCGCCTTGCTGATCCTTCCACCGCATTGCCTCCCGTCTTCAACCGCATCACATTTTCTTCATCTTACCTTGGTTTTCTCTCGATTCTCGGGGCCGATTGATATCGAGACTCGAGTTCAAACTTCAGATTCATCATTCATCTCGACATTGAACTCCAAAAGTGCACAAAGCCCCGCAAATGCCCAAAATACTCTAAATGGCATAAGTACTACTAAGAACATTTGGGGAACACTTCAATTGGTATATATGACATGATTAATGTGCAAAAGCACTCAAAACCTATCTAATATAGGGTTCAAAATTGCACTTTTTTGGGCATTAATCACACCCCTAACCGAAACGCTAGTCCCTTAGCAATGCAAAATAAAGAAAAAGGAGATGCATGTGGTGATTTGCAAAAAGGTTATGATTCAAAAAGGGTTTATATACATATAAACATTATCTTAACTTGAGAAATTGAAATCAAAGTTGTAAACCGATATGAAAGAATCAAAACCATACAAGAACAATTCGAGGTCAATATTGGATCCATAATTCTCAACTTTGAATTCCACTCAAGTCTAATGGTTCTTTTGTAACCAGACATTTCAATAACCGCAAATTGCCACCTCCACCCAACCCAAAGACCGACATGGCCTTAAGTTGTCAACAACCTAGATAGGGCTAGCTGCTACTTTTCTTTTATTCATCTATCAGAGTACGCTAAAATCCGACTTCACTAAAGTCCGTAACGGGGTCCACCGATGACTCTAACCAATTAAGGTTTAGGTATCAAGCCAAAAGGATCACGACCACTAACTCTAAAGCCACCCGACCAATGATTTCAAAATTACACCCACAAGTCATTAAACTTCACCTATCCACCCATGTAACACAAAATCGATGACTCCTCACCAATTGCGCTAGTGGCATTTGGTTTCAAAGGCTTTCACATACACCCTGACCGTGCTCGGGTTTCAAAGCAAGATTTCACGACTTGATTTTTCTTTTTCTTCTTTTCCTTTTCTTTTTCTTTCTGCTTTTTCTTTTCTTTTCCTTTTTGGAAGACAACATTGGTCTTCAAATGTAGGTAACTCAAAACTATCCTAGGTAGCCAACATACCTAAGGTCGACTATGCAAAGTGAAAGGAGGCAAACAAATTCACAAATTCTATTGGAAATAACTGGAGCGCAAAGGTGTGAATTCAGCATAAGGAGAAATTTCAAGTTGAGCATGCAGAACTTCAAATTCGACCAAAATCGTCTCAAGCATGGAATTTCGGTCTCTAGCATATAAGTGACAAATAAAGGATTCAATTTCAACATGAAGTACCCAATTTGTCCAATCAGAGCAATTCAATCTGTTCAATTGAAAAGAAAAACACATTTAAAACCTAGTGGAAGCACAAACATGATATACAATTACCTTTAACCAGTCCCCAAGTATGGTGAGGATTGTAGGGTTCAGGAGGATCCAAAGCAGAGAATTTCTTCATCACGCTCCGTTGCACCACATAAGGTTTCACTCTCTTGGCCCATTGACTTCAACACCTGGCACATCCGATTGATTAAATCTACCGAACCGCTGGATATGCCTGGACTATGAATGGACTTAATCCATCGTGACTTGAGCTTGCCCGAAATAGATGGAGTTTGGAGTCATAAAAGAACTTGGTCTCCCTCTTAAAATTCTTCCCGGGTTATCATTTGATCATGCCATCTTTCACTTCTCTTGCACTAATTCAGCAGTATCATTCCGTATTTCTTCCCACTCCATTAAGATCAAGGAACCTTCTAGATTCCTGGGCTACTTAGATCCATATTCACTCTTCTTAATTGCCCACCATGCTTTGTACTCGATCTCCATTGGAAGGTGACACGCCTTACCATAGACCAATCGATAAGGGGACATTCCCAGGATTGTCTTGAAAGCTGTCCTATAATCCCATAGCGAATCAAGCAGTTTGATAGACCAATCTTTCTCGTCAGCTACCACCTTCATTAGAATGGTCTTGATTTCCCGTTGGCAAGTTCTACTTTGACCACTTGTTTGAGGATGGTAAGGGGTGGCCACTTTGTGTTTGCTACACCATATTTAGCCATGAGGTTTTCAAATGGTTTATTACGTAAATGAGAACCTCCACTAATAATGGTTTTCAGACTCCTTAAACCCGAAAAGATATTGGCTTTCAATACGAATAATACTCTACTGTCATTGGTTTAGTATGGTATTGCTTCAACCCATTTGGAGACATAAATTCACTCCCACCAAAATGTACGATACCATATGACGAGGGAAAAGGGCTCATAAAAATCGATGCCCCAAACACTCACAATTCAACAACTCAAAATCAAGCCCAAAGGCATCATATGACGGGGCGAGATACCTTCCCAAGCCTTTGCATTTGTCACATACACGGTGACATTTGCGTGCTTCCTTGAATAAGGAAGGCCAGAAACCCGACTGTAGCACCTTCATTGCCGTTTTCTGGGAAGCAAAGTGACCACCACAAAGCACTCTCACGGCAATGGTTTAAAAATTCCTTGTCGTTTCCTCCTCAGTACACATTTCGATGATTGATATGCACAAGATTTGAATAAGAAAGGCTCTTCCCAATAATAGGAATGGATTTTAGCAAAGAATATTTCCTATCCCTGTCCTTTCCACTACCTCGGGATTTCTCCCGTAGTGAGGAAATTGGGCAATGTGAGCATACCAGTGGAGCTTTCTCCAATTGCATTAGGGGATTCTTCAGAAATTCATCATTAATAGGTGGATCGTGAGTGTCGTGGGCTATAGTTAACCTTGACATGATTCAAGTACCAATGATTTTCCACCCTTTCTTATTCTACTTGCAAGTTGAACTCCCAAGTAATGTAACCTAACGGATAGCCTTGCTTTCGCATTTTGTTTGGTTAAGAGATTTCGCCAGTAATGATCCCTCAGAAATGACTATATCGCCCCAACCAAATACGCCGGAATTCTATTCATACATAACACTACCAAAGTGAACTCTTTCTCAGAGTGGTATAATTCCTCCTCAGGTCATCTGTGGTTTCGCTTCAGATAATACACCACATGAGGTTTCCCATCTTCTCAGCTGGGCTACGCTCCTATAGCAAGATCACTGATCACACATCACCTCAAACAAGAACTTTAATAGGTGCCTGAACTATTGGGGCGAGTCAAATGAAATTTCCAGCTTCAAACTCTTCCTGCAATCTTTCTCTCCAAACCACTCGCATCCTTCTCAATAGGAAGCTTGTACAGTGGGTTTGGGGCAATTCTTAGAAAATCTTTAATGAACCGTCGGTAGAAGCCTGCATGACCAAGGAATTGTCTAATTGTTCTCACATTTACTGGTCGGCAATTTGGAAATAATGTCTGACTGCTGGTCAACTTCACCCCGCGCAGCCACGTGCCCCAATACAATTCCTTGGTTTACCACAAATGGCATTTCCCGGCTTAAGCACCAAATTTCTCTCTATGCACCTCCGCAAGATTACTTCCAAATCGTTACATTTTTCAAATCAATTTCATGATACTGGTGGATATCATCCTATGTATACCTCCATTATACGCCCACCATGTCAACAACATACCGAGCATACACGCTGAAAAGTGGTCAAGCGCACAAAGCTCAAAAGGCATCCTCCTATAAGCATACGGCTAAATGGACAAGCAAGGTAGTCTTTCCACCGGGCAATTTCTATCCGGAAGTACCCCGAATACCCATCCAAAAAGCAATAAGGTCCAAATCCTTTCCAAGAGTTGATCGATGAACGGCAATGGAAAGTGGTCTTTCGTGTCACCTCATTGAGCCTTCTATAATCTATACACACTCTCCAACTGGTTGTAAGTCGGGTAGACAATTCTTCACCCTTCTCGTTTTTCGCGCTTGTTACTTCCCGCGATTTCTTAGGCACCACCTGAGTCGACTAACCCATGTGCTATCGAAATGGATAAATGATACCAAATACAATTTCAAGACCTCTATACGAACTACTTCCTGTAGATGGGGATTCAACCTCCGTTGGGGCTGCCTAACAGCTGTAGACTCCTCTTCTAAATAGATATGATGAGTGCAAATGGATGGGTTTATGCCTTTCAGATCATAAATTTTCCATCCCAATGCTTGCTTATTCTTTTGAGAAGATGTGAGATTATGCCTCGGCGTTACTAGCGCTGAAGAAATCACAACCGGGCAATCGCTTCTACTTTACTTCCCAAAAATGCATACTTAAATCATGTGAGGGGTTTGAGTTCTAGCCGGCTGAGGTTCCTCGGGTTCATTACTATCAATGTAGAGGTAAAATTTCTATTCTTTCTCCACTTGCATTCAAGCTCATTTCGAAATTTTGCCAAGCCAACAGTATAATCGGATAACTCCGGGCTAATATATCTTGCACTTGCCGTTGATTAGCCTGCTTCCTTCCGTAATGGGGTATCTAAAATACAGACTTCTCCAGTCATCCTCCTCCCCAGTGCATATGCCTTTACCCATATGAAAATATTGAGTTCCACAATATATTTCTAATGTGGAGTCAGATGATTCCATTCCAAGAATTGATGATTGCATTTGAAGAAGCCAAAATGGTCTCTAATATGATGGGCACCGACAGAACTTATTGCAATCGGCTCTGCATCATACAACAAAATCTACTGATAGTAAAATCATTCCACTTGTATAAGAATGTCCTCTAATGGTTCCGTATTTTACCAGACCACAATGGTTTAAAGTGTGATGGACGTGGGCTCGGGCTCACCCAAAAACCCAATTGCTTGTGCCATCACGGCAACAAGATTCACACCAGCTCCTGTGTTCAATGTGCTGCTTTCTCCACACCGACATGCCTCCAATATTCACCGAGATCGTGAGGGACATCCCGATCCTTATACTTCACCGAGTCTGCCTCTATAACGGCACTAATCATTTCATGAAAAGGCCTTATTTACATTGAGACCCTTACCGTGGTACAAATCCTTAAGAATTTTATGCAAGCAGGAACTGCTTAATCATATCGAGGAGAGAATATTGACTTTCACTTGCCGTAATACTTTCAACATTTCGCAGAATGTAATGCTTCTTCTTCTGAGAATCTCGCTAAATGCAGGGGTATTCTAATCTTTATCACTTCCCCGCCCACTCGACCGTTCTTCCCCGGGCGGTTTCGGCCAATAGCTGGAGCTGGCGACCGCTGGATCCTGGCTTTAATTCTTCTTACTTCGTAAAGTCACAACTGGCCTTAACTTCATCTTGGCCTTAAGCCCTGGCCGCCCTGCTTCATTCACCACTTTATGATATCATGTGCCGAAAGGAGCCTTCCTTTTCTCGAACTCGAGAATTCATCGACAGGGACGCTTTTGAAATTCCAAAATGCATATTGTCCAATTTCCTGCTTAGTGAACTTTTCTATCATTTCAATTTTCTTCGATCTAGTTTGATATTCAAAGATCTCTCGTTTCCTTCTACAAATACGCCACCACCTTGCTTCTAAATTCGTGGACGCTCGCTCAATGGGAAGATATCGGAGGCATCCGTTGTTGTATTGAAGTGAAACTTAATGCCGGGCCAGGTTTTGAAGGCATATATATTGATTTCACAATGGACAATTTCCTCCAATTAGTATATTGTTGTCACCCATGAAACATCTATGGGTGGTTTATTTGACGGCTTTTGCAGCATGGGCATGGTTTTCAAAAGGTTCTCGTGGTAATTATTTGATTGAAAATTGAAGCAAGAAAATTGGGATGAAGATAACTCATTAACTGTTTGGATTATGGCTGATTTTTCATTTCCAGATCATCCATTCTTTGAGTTAAAATGATCAATTTTTCATTTATCCCTATGTCTTCAGAAAATATGTACTTTGTTTCCTCCTTATGTGATTCAATGGCCCCAGCCTTTCAACTTCTAGATCTAGGTTCATCCCAAGCTTTGGAGGTTTCAGCCATATAGTTCAAAAATCCAAAGCCCATCGATGTTTACTCAAAAGTTACCCCACACATAGTTTCCAACAATCGCTTCATGGCAGGAGACATACCACCATGTAAATGGTTCACCAACATCCAAGTATCAAACTCGTGATGTGGGCAAAAATCGATGGCTTCCATAAATCTTTCCCAACACCGGTAAAATCTCTCACCATCATGAGTCATGAAAAGCATGTATTTGTCTTTCAAAACTATTGGTCTTGTGAGTGCCGAAAAACTTCGTGAATTCCACTGCAGTTTCAACCCACTTTGCAATGGTTCTGTGGCCCAATGAGTCGAGCCACATTCGCCTGTCTCTTAGAGTCAATGGAAAGTTTCTAGCTTCAAGTAATCCATGTCCATCATATCTCCTAAAGGTAGTGCAAACCTCCTCAAAATCCCTAATATGAGTGTATGGATTTCTCATTTTCCATACCATGATATGGGAGTAGAGGTATTCAATATGGCCTCACCGCTACATCTTCAAGCAGGAGGAATGATACAGACGGGGCACTCAACTTAGAGGGTGGATGGTCCTCATGGGTTCTATAGGCATTTGATTCATGGGGGTTCCTGCTTGGCCTGTTCCTCAAGTATGGGATCCATGGTATCGCTTGGTACACTAACTTCACTAGCCGGGTTCAATTTGTGTACCTATCCTATTCCAATCTACCTGAAGTGTCTTATCCCAATCGTTGCATGCACGCTGTTAAGCACAATTAAAGAGACAAACAAAGAGCAACAAACAACCCGCAAAAAGATTAAAATTAACTAAAAATAAAAACTGATCAATGAAAACTGAATCGAAACAAAGGTGCTATCAAGCATGGCTAAATCAGCTCTCGTGAATCGAAGTCAAGAAAAGAGGTAAAAAGGTTACCTTCACTTGTGACGTGATCACAAGTACTTCAACTTACTACCATTTGTAGTTTGGCACCATCCCTGCTAACGCGCCATTTGATCTGCGCTACGCAGGCTGAGCTAAAATCAACAAAATTTATATACACCTGTTTCTACGACGTCGTAGTCAAGCTAACAGCGATGTTGGTCTAGTGATCGAACACTGGGATGGGTTTTCATCCTAAAAATGGTTTGCATCGCGCAATGGTTGCAAGGCTTTCTATTTACCTCTTTGGATTTGGGTTTCAAAAAACAAGTGGGAATGGTTTGAACCTAAAATTGTAAAAAACTGAAAGTTAAAGTAGAAAAAGTTAACTTTTAAGAATTAGGTTACTAACTTATGTTAAAAGGGAAACAAGTGTCCTCAAGTTTTATCCTCGCGTTATGACATGCAACATATAGTCCATGGCATAACCGATCTATATTTAACTAGCAACCTCACCCATGAAACATTCCCTATTTAGTCAAAACAGAAGCATGCTTATGGCCCTTCTTTAGTTTAAAACCCTAACATTAAATTATCATTTCGTAGGCTCAGAAAGACCATCTAAAGAACAATAAATAAGACTTCACCTGAGTATCGTGCATCCTAAAGCATGGAGAGTTGGCCAAATAATAACAAGAATGTTATTTAACCCAATTTGAAGAACCCTAGATGTAAATATTATCTCGCAGGCTCAGAAAAACCATCTAAAAGAATAACAAATTGAAGACTTGCAGATTTGCCAAATCAATAACATCCCATGTTATGCAACCAAGTTTTGAGAATAAGAGCCATAAATACACTACCCAAGGGCTTTTAATACAAGAGGACAACATGCATATGCCCCACCACCAAGCTAGCTTCCTTCCTCTCAAAGAAAGGAGGTTTAGGCCAAGCATCTCTTGAGTCATTATCCTCAAGAGGTGTGTTTGGCAGCCGAGAAAGGGAGAGAAAGAAGATAGAGAAGAGAGAAAAGAAAATAAAAGCAAAACCTAAAATAAAAGACTTTATTTACAAAAATAAAAACTTACAAAATATCTTCTCCACAAATTGTTCACCAATTGTCCTCTCATTGTTAAGCAAAACAAAGAGTGGCTTTTATATAGCCTCCTCAAGGTATGAAAATACCAAAAAACCTATGAAATTGGCTAAGTTATTGGACAATTAAGTAATACACCAAGTTTGGAGGCGGTTTGGCATTAATTACAAAGCATGACGAGGCATCAATTTTCGCTAGGTTGAGGAATTCCCAAGTAACTAGCTTAAATCAATAAAAGTTCAGCGAAAAACATGAAATTCGCTTAAGGATGGAAAATTAGCAATAAATTTCGCTAAGCTAGCGAAATTCTTGTGAGTAGCGAATCAGATTTTTTCGCTAAGGAAACAGTTGGTTAGCGAAATTGGATGGTCTAGCGAATGAGGCTTTTTGCTTAAGGTTGCAAAATTTTCGCTAAGGTTGCGAACAAGAATCCTAGCGTAAAATTTTCGCAAGCTTAAATAAAAATTCCAAATTTTGTTGATCCTTCACCGATTGCCTCCTCTCGTCTTCAACTCGCATCACATTTTCTTCATCTTGCCTTGGTTTTCTCTCCGATTCTTGGTCGATTGATTTATTGAGACTTGAGTTCAAACTTCATGATTCATCATCTATCTCGACATTGAACTCCAAAAGTGCACAAAAGCCTGCAAAACAACCAAAAATACTCTCTAAATGGCGAAGTACTTACTAAGAAGACTAGGAACACTTCACTGGTGAGACATGACAGGATTAATGTGCAAAAGCACTCAAAACCTATCTAATATAGGGTTCAAATTGCACTTTTTAAGTATTAATCATTTAAAGCAAGTTGTAGGTGATGGAGTCTCAAATCATTCAAGTCCGAGGTGAAACCTCACAGAGAGTTTCAGGGTCGAAAGATCCTTATGACTTGGTGCCCTGCCTTAATTGGTCAGGGGAGTCACGGTAGATCCCCCAAGCATGGACTTTGGTGAGGTCGATTCTAAGATTGCACCCTACAACGCAAAAAGAATTGTGGGAATAAGAGGTGGGTCCCGATCTATTTAGGCTGGTTAGCATGCTAGGTCGTGGTCAGAGCTAGTTTGGGGGGGAGTGCTTTGAGCGCTTATTGTCGTAGAGCCGAACAAACAAAACACTTAGATTTTGGTGGAAGTTTCTCGGTTGATTCACCAAGAAGGAGTACTCTTTAATACTACCTTGTATGGCATTCATTCTCTATGATAGTTATCGACACCGCTTGATGATTTCCTTCTTAGAGTTAGTGATTAATGCCCAAAAGTGCAATTTGAACCCTATATTAGATAGGTTTTGAGTGCTTTTTGCCCATTAACCCATGTCATTTATACTAATTGAAGTGTTCTAGTCTTCTTATAGCACTTATGCCATTTAGAGGGTATTTTTGGTTGTTTTGGTGTATTTCAGGTACTCGAGTTCAATCTCAATACAAAGGGATGAATCATGAAGTTGGAATTCAAGTCTCAAACATCAACCAAATCTCTGCTAAGAATCACGAGAAAACAAAGGCAAGTGAAGAAAATTCGGCGCCTGGAAGTGTGATGAAAAGCAATGATGATCAATACGTAGAATTACAGCTTGCGAAAAATTTTCGCTAAGATTGAGAAAATTCCTCGCAAACCTTAATGGAAACACCAAATTTCGCTAGACTCCATCCCACCCCGCTAGCACCACTCTTAGCGAAATAACCGATTTCGCTACCACAAGAATTTCGCTAGCTTAGCCGAAATTTCACTAGTGCCAGCTTAAATCGTCATCCCTTAGCTCATGTTTTCGCTAGACTGCACTCTCGCTAGTTATGAAATTTTGTAGCCTAGCGAAAATTGATGTCATGCTTTGTAATTAATGCCAATCCGCCTCCAAATTTGGTGTGTATTACTTAATTGTCCTATAACTTAGCCAATTTTATAGGTTTTTGGTATTTTCATACCTTGACAGGCCTATATAAGCCCCTCTTGTTTTGTAACCTAAGTAACAATTTTTGGAACAATTCCTGTAGAAAGATTTTTGTAAGTTTTCATTTTGTAAATAAAGTCTCTGATTTTTATTTTAGGTTTTGTTTTCCTATTTTCTCTCCTCTTCTATTACTTTCGGCTGCCAAATGACCCTCTTGAGGATGACAACTCAAGAGATGGTTGGGCTGCTCTTTCTTGAAGAGGAAGGAAGCTAGCTCGTGGCGTGGGCATATGCATGTTGTCCTCTTGTACTAAAAGCTACGTAGTGTATTTATGGCCCTTATATTCTCAAAACATGGCTGCATAACATTGAATGTTGATTTGGCCACTTCCATGCTTTAGGTCAAGTAATATTCAAAGGGGAGAGAAGTACTATGATTCTTTAGATGGTCTTTACGAGCTTCCCGAGATAATATTTACATGTTGTGTGGTTCTTCAAATTAGTGGTTAAATAACATTTATCGCTATTATTTTGGCACATTTCCATGTTTTAGATACAAGGCACAGGTGAGAGATGCACTGTTGTTCTTTAGATGGTCTTTACGAGCCTCTAAAATGATAATTTAATGTTAGGGTTTTAAAATAAATATAATCGCATACCATTGACTCAAATAGGAGTTGTCAGCAGGAGGTTTATGTATTAATATAGATCCGGTTATGCCATGAACTATAGGTTGCATGTCATAACGCGAGGATAAAACCCGAGGACACTTGTTTGCCCTAACTTGCCAAGTTAGTGACCTAAATCTTCAAAGTTAACTTTTTTACCTTTACTTTCGCTTATACCCCGCTCTAAACCATTCCCACCGGTTAAAACACACTCCAAAGAGTCCAAATAGAAAGCCTTACCTTCATGCATCGATGCAATCCATTTTTAGGATGAAACCCATCCGTGTTCGACTTAGATCTACTTTATCAAGTAAAGAGTTTGGATTACTAAAAGAGTAGGGAACTTAGGTGTATATAAATTTTGTTGATTTTAGCCTAGCCTATCGTGGGTACGAATCAGTTAGGCATTACTCATTCACAACCTTTTGAAATATAATTCTTGTGGAACATTATTTTGTTATCGCAGATGCTCTTTTCTTTCTTTTTCTTTCTTTCATTGCTAAGGGACTACCAATGTGTAGGTTGGGGGGTGTGATTAGTGCCCAAAAAGTGCTATTTTGAGCCCTATTTATTATAGGTTTTGAGTGCTTTTTGTGTACTAATCATGCTAATTAACCCGATTTGCACATTAAGGTCCTTACTATTTTATTGATCGCATTTTGTGGCAAATTTGCGCTTTTTACGAGCTATTTATGCCAAAATTGCTGAGTCGATCCGCTACCGAAGAATTCAAGTCAACTCAACATCACAGATCAAAGATCGATGGAAAGAAGACAAAATGTTAAGAAAAACACCACTGCATGAAAGCTTCTCCTGCGAGCACTGTTCCCAACTCCAGCACTGTTCCTCCTGCTACCCGTTCCTGCTTTTCACGCTACACCCTGTTTGCTTTTGCTTTTGGTTTTTTTCCATTTTACCCCTTTAATAACCTTCCGATTTTGGTTTTTTTTGTAACTTCCCTTACACTGAGCATCTATATAAGTCTCAAGCCAGGCTACAAATCAATGTGATCGAATTTCGATATACAAGAAGCGGGAGTGCTTCTGCGCCTTCCTTTTCCTTTTCTTTCCTTTTCTTTCCATTTTTCTGGGCTGCCAAACACTCCTCCGAGGATGACAACCTCAAAGGATGTCTGCCAGGCCTCTTCCTCCTTGAAGAGGACGGCCGTTGGCTAGGGTGTGGAGGTAACTCACTTCGCCCCGTTTTTAACGCACGTATTTATGGTTGCTCATGTTCCCGTCTCACTTAGGTTAAAATCTCTTAAGCATGCTCTCTTTAATGTGTATTTGGCAGCTTGTCTAATGGATACTTTCACTAGATCCATTGAGGCTCGCTAGTTGTCTCCAAGAGTTATCGTGTGTGGAGAGGGTTTTAGAGGATGTAAGCCACCGTTAGGGACATTTATGCCCATTTAAATGCTATGTTTCAAAAAGGAAAAATCATAGGGTTTAGTTTTTAAAGCTAAATGAAGATCCTAAGCCAGAAATGACTATAAGTCATCCTCCCCAACTCGAGAAAAATACCCGGGACATGTGGTTACCTAAACCCTAAACCAAAGGGCCTAACACTTCAAGGGGTTCTATTTTACGCTTTTTTTCTTGTTTTAGTTTACTGAACACCCAAACCCCCTTGTTTTTAATTAAACTTTAAAAAGTTTGCCCTAGCAAACCCCAGAGGGAGGAGAAGGAGAGCCAAGAGGAGGAAGAGAAGGAAGAAGAAGGAAGAGGAGAAGGAAGATCACAGGCGTAATCCTTATTTTTGGGTTTTGATATGAATCCTAAGGTTTTTGGTATGAGATTAGATGCTCCTTTGGTCTAGGTTTTGTGTAAAGATCACACAAAACCTTTGAATCGTTAGTTATGAGAGTAAAACCCCAATTGGTGGAAAATAACTATGGAATCATCACATTTATGTGGTTTTATAAAGAATTGGTGGACCTAGGTAGTGTTCCTGGATTTTCACCTAAGGTTTTGTGTTTTGAGGTTCCATAGCACCAATTTAAGGTTGTGGAATTGTTTTTAGATGAATTCAAAGTCGGTTTGAGGTATTATGAATTATAGTTGTAATATGGAGTGAATCTAAGATCAAAGTGGGAAAAATAACAAATCTGGGGTACTTTTGAAGGTGTACTTCGGTAGTAGTGTACCGGTACACCACCATAAGCAAAAAGTGTGGTCGCAGACATGAACAAGGGTGTACCGGCACACCCCTATATTTTTCCCGTTACTCAGCTTTTGTATTTTAGTTATAACTTGCCCATTTCTATCCGACGGAGGATTCAAGGGCTACGTAAAATAGGATCAAGGAGAACAAAACTTAAAGAATAGGAATCGCCAAATTTGATCCTATGCCTAAAATTCACTCAAGTGGGTCACAAAGGCCAAATTCCGGTTCCAGCTTTGAACATATAGTAGTTTGGGTTGTTTCGATCGAACTTGAGTTCTTCGTGTCTGACCAAAGTGATTCTAGCTGGAATAGAACCCTAGCACCTTAGCTTTAAAAAGAGTACAATGAACTAGAGTCAAACATGAAGTTAATAATTCGAAAATGAGCAATACAAATCGGTCCCAAGTAAAATTCCAGAAATTCTATTAGTTGGCATGAAAATGTTATAACTTTAGATAACTGATTGAAAATGATTCTAATTTATGAGTAAAGTAGACTCCTTAGAGGAATAAGAATGAGACTAAGTCAAAATGTATCAGATTCGCCGCAAAGTTTCGCTTTGCCTCGCTGATATTCGCTTAGTATGATTATTTGCTTGATCACTAAGAGTGAATAAATCAGATTTGACTAAGTGCGTGTGTGAAGACGATAACCTAATTCCAGGATTGACATCGGAGAGTTAAACGGAATCGATAATTGGTTTGTTCTATGCTTGTTTTATTCTAGTTTGTTCTTATTCGCTCCTTATTTTCATATTGTTCTCTACTTTTGCTTACATATACATATATATTGATTCGAATGATTAGCATTGGAAATGTTTGATAAATATCGCATGTATGCGTATTCGAAGCATGTTTAATTTATTGCATAAAAAGTAAATTGATTTGAACTGCTTTTATCGATCGACCAACATGACGGAATTCACCAACCGAATTGGCCGCAGTGTAACCATACTGATAAAATGCGAACACATTGCTACCGAATGACATACGTGACATGATTCACCAATTGAATCATAGAATGCTCTAATTTCTATAGTCATATGTGAGAAGGTATTGAACGCTAAAATCACATTACTCATCGTATCGACAAATGTACTGTGATTCACCAACCGACCGTCGTGAATGCCGAATTCTATAGTCATATGTGAGATTCGCATTATCAATGTGAAACCACATTACCATCGAATGACAAACAAAGATCGCCACCAATTGAATCTCGTCGTGGGATGTCGAATTCTTTAGTTATATGTGGAATCACAAACCGAACAATGAAACGATGGTATTGAAAAGTGTATTTGTATAAGTATCTTTACATTAGACTAATATTGTATAAAGGCAGTATTTTGATAAATGCATGATTTATATGAACGAAAAATAAACATTAATCGCATGTAACTACTTGCTACGAAAATGCTTAGCGTATTGTTTTTATCAATGCGCAGGTACCGAGTGATAGACATCGAAGCAAGACCCAAGATCGAGGAGCTCAGAGTCATAGAGAAGGAATTACGGAGTATGCTCCGTCATATGCATTACTCCATTTCTTTCGAACATTGATATTTTGTAAAACAGTTTGAACTCTGAATCATTATTTTTGTAAATGCATTTTGTTAAATGTAAGTGGTAAGGAGTATTTTGAATGCGTAAATGTTTTATGGGCTTACCCAAATGAAAATGCTTCCATTTAAATTTTAAAATTTAAAATGAATAAAACAAGCCAAATGTTTTAATAAGATAATTGAAAATGTCGGAGTAAACCGGGCTCCAGCTTGGATCCGCCAACCGGGTCGAGTCGGGGATTCGAGTCGCGACACTTTTTAAAACTAAAACTAAATAAAACAATAACTAAAGAGATTTGATTAATGACTTTAAAAGAAATAAAACGAGCGTCCCTGGGGCTTCGGTTCGGACTCACCAATCGGGTCGGGCCGGGCTCGGGGGTCGCCACAGCTATGGTTAATCTTGAAAGCATGGTCTCACGCCGTCACTCTCTACCCCTTTTGTCCTTAAATTTGCAAATTAAATTGGCTAAGAACCCATCGATAAGTCTTGCCTTAGCATTTTGCTTGGTTAGGAGATATTTCAAAGTGGAATGATCTCAGAAATGACTATATCGCACTCAAACTAAGTATGCTTGAAATTTGTTCAAGGGCATGCACTTCACCGCCATCACCCTTTCTCTCAGAAGAAACAGAAGTTCCTTTTGTGCCTGATTCAAGGTTTTGCTTGCATAATAGACTACATATGGTTTTCCACCTTCTCTTTGTCCAAGAACTGCTCCAATAGCAAGATCACTTGCATCACACATCACCTCAAAAGGCAACTGCCAATTGGGTGCAGCCCTTACTATCGTGCAAAGGGGTCAAATGGGACCAAATTTCTTCAAAGCTCTTCTGACAGTCTCTATCCCAAGAAAATTTAGCATCTTTCTCGAGTAGCTTATAAAGGGGCTTAGCAATCTTCGTAAAGTCCTTGATGAATCTCCTGTAAAAGCCTATATGGCTAAGGAATTGCCTTAACCGCTTACATTTGTTTGAGGCTGCGCTTGGAAATAAGTTCAATTTTTGCCTTGTCAACTTCTATTCCCCTGCTGGAAATGACATGTCCTAGCACAATCCCTTGGTTTACCATAAAATGGCATTTCTCCCAGTTAAGCACCAGGTTCTTTTCAATGCACCTTCAGGACAACTTCAAGATTAGTCAAACATTCTTCAAAATCACCTCCGTATACAATGATGTCATCCATGTATACTTCCATTATGCGCTCCACCATATCATCAATATACTAAGCATACACTGAAGGTAAGGTGGGCGCAAAGCACCAAAGGCATCCTCTTGTAAGCATAAGTTCCAAATGGACAAGTAAAGGTGGTCTTTTCTTGATCCTCTGGTGCGATCACTATTTGAAAGTACCCTGAATACCCATCTAAAAAGCAATAGAATGGGTGGCCAGAAACTCTCTCAAGAAGTTGTTCAATGAAAGGCAATGGAAAGTGATATTTTCTTGTTACTGCATTGAGCCTCTTGTAATCTATGCATACCCTCCAACCAGTGGTAAGGCGGGTAGACACATCCTCGCTCTCTTTCGCTTTTGCAGCGGTCACCCCTCGACTTCACACCAATTCGGGTCATTTACTCAAGTGCTATCAGATATGGGGTAATGATACCGCTCAAACAGCCTTCAAGACTTCAATGTGAACTACCTCCTGCATGTGAGGATTCAATATCCTCTGTGGCTACCTAACAGCTTTTGACTCCTATTCTAAATAAATATGATGGGTGCAAATTGTTGGGTTGATGCCTTTTAAATCGGAAATTTTCCACCCCAAAGCTTGCTTGTTCATCTTAAGGAGGTGTGATTGTCTTCAGGAGTGGTCGTAGTGACGAGCACATACCTATACACTACTTGTTTTCTAAAAATGCATATACACTCCATTGCAGTGTGGGCTTGAGATCCAACTGTTGAGATTCCTTTTCCTCTTCTCCAGTCAATAAAGGTAGAATTTCCACCTTTTTTCTCTAGCACCCCTGCACCAGGCTCATGCATTGAGGTTCCCGTTGCTCTTCAAGGCACTCAGATAACTCCTGGGTTATCACATCTTACACTTGCTTCTCATTAGTTTGTTCTTCAAGAATTGTATCTATTATGCAGACTTCTTCACAGTTATCCTCCACTGGTTGCATATGCCTTTTACTCAAGTGAGAGATATTGAGTTCCAAAGTCATGTTCCCAAAGGTGAGTTTCATAACCCCATTTCGACAATTTATAATGGCATTCGGTGCAAATTTAAGAATGGTCTTCCCAATATGACGGGTACATGGTCAGCCCCCACCGCAACCTGGCTCAGGTCAAGTACCGACAAAACTTAATAGATAATAGAATTTGGCCCACTTATATTAACATCCTCACGTCCCTTTGGTATTTTAATAGACCTATCGGCTGTAGATAGTGTGTGATGGAAGTGGGTCAGCTTCTCCCAAACCAAGTCGCTTGTACATGGAATATGGCGCAGTTCACACTAGCTCCAAGTTCAGTAGCCGCTTTTCTACACAAGTGCCCCCGATATTAACTGAGATTGTAGGACACCCCGGGTCTTTATACTCCACAAAAGTCTTGCACTCAATGATGGCACTCACTTACTCAGTCAAAAAGGCCTTTTTATTCACATTAAAGCCTCTTTTCACCGTACATAAGTCCTTCAAAATTTTTTCATACCCCACGACTTGCTTGATCATGTCAAGAAGAGGAATGCTAACCTTCACTTGCCGTGAGTACTTTCAAAATTTTCGCTTGGTTAATCAATTCTTCTTTTCGCGCCTGGCGAGGGGGTACACTGCAGCCATCTTCTTCTCGGGCCGTTTCCTCCGTGGTTCAAACTAAAGGTGGGAGCTTGGTTGGTTTTGGGACCGCCGGCCCAGTTCCGTACTCACTCTATCAAAGTTACCACGCTTGACTTCATCACTCTTGCATCAGGATCATCATGAGCCTAAGTATCTCATGCATTCCCTAGTGTTTTGTCGTGTCCGGGAAGGAATTTTCCTTTTTCTGTGGACCCCCGCCGGTTAGATAACTGGAAATGGAACTTGTGTTGTCATATTTGTTGGAGATCTATAATGCATATTGTCTAATTTCATGGAGTGAGTCTACGCCTCAATCTTTCCGATTAGTTTGAAACATTCAACACCTTTGTTTCCTCCACAAAGGTGCCTACGCTCGCTTAAATTCATAATTGCCCGCTTCAACAGAGAATATGGTGGAGGTTGTTGTCATGTGCTCCTTGGGGAGCATGCAGGAGGTATTGCCTGGCGGATAGGTTCGATGATTCCTCCAATTGGGGGTTATAGGTGTTTCCATAAGGAGCATTTGTAGGTGGCTTTATTTTGACCTAAGATATGGGCATGTTTCTTGCATTAAGTCCTACCGAAGGAATCTAATGGGACAAAGGCTCCCAAGATTTATTACTTAACTGGACAATTAAAATAGGCCGGGTGAGATGCGCACCATTCACCGCTGCACTTCATGTTGATTTCTCATCTCAAGCCTTCACCTTCTCGTCAAAGCTGTCAATTTTGCTTTCATCTCCGTGTCTTCGGAAAGTGCATAAATGCCTCCCCTTTGATGGGTTGAAGGCCTCATTTTTTCAGCCTCTCTTGGATTCGGTTCGTCCCATGCTTTGGAGGTTTCGGCCACATAGTTCAAAAAGTCCATGGCTTCATCTGGGTTCTTGCTCGTAAAGTCCTCCACACATGGATTCTAGTGATGCTTCATGGCTTCGAGAGACATACCATCATAGAAGTGATTCACCAAAGATCCATGGTCAAACCCATGGTGGGCATGACCGATGGTCTCCATGAACCTCTCCTAACACTGAGCAAAACTTCTCATTATCGTAGGTCATAAGTGTAGATTTGCCTCTTCAAATCGTTGGTCTTGGTTGTACTGGGAATATTTCTTCAAAATTGAACTTGGAAGATCGCCCAATTTCGACCGCTCACCCGTGAATCGGCCAAATCTTGGTCTTATCTTTCAGTGTCAAAGGGAATGCTTTCAGCTTAAGCAGGTCCATGTTAGACACACCTTCTTTAAAAGTTGTTCAAACTTCCTCGAACTCTCGTATATGTGTATATGGATTTTCATTCTCCATTCCGTGAAAAGTGGGAAACAGGGGCACCATATAGGGTCTCACTGCCACATCATCAAAAGGTGGTATGATGCAGGAAGCTGCACTCACTCTAGGAGGGTGTATGTGGTCTCTCATTGACTTATATGCGTGAGGATTCACAAATTCTTACTGACTTTGTTGTTCTTCGTGTGAGGATCCATTTGTTCATCACACCGACTTTTGGGCAAACCTTGTTCGGGCTTGGTGTACTAATTCTTTGCAATCTACCTGATATACCTCTATCTCAATGATGCATAAACACCTATGACACAAAAAGAGACAAAGCAAAGAGCAACAACAGGGCTTGCCAAAAAGATTAGTGTTAGCTAAGAAAAAAAATAAAATGACTGTTATAAAAACTTGAAATTCTAAACAATGAAATTCAAAAAAGCTTTAAAGAACATCACTGTGAATGAGGATTACAAGTACCCATAAACTCATCATCTGTAGTTTGGCACCATCCCCGGCAACGGCGCCATTTTATTCGCATGCACAGCAGGTGTTATGAATCAACAAAATTTATACCTAAACTATTAATACTGCCGTAGCATGACTAATGCAGTATAGTGGCTCTAGAATCGAACACTAGGATGGGTTTTCGTCTTACAAATGATTTGTATAATGATTCAAAATGGTGAGGCTTTTGTTTGGATTTCGGATTTCTACAAAAACAGTGGTTGTTGTCACTATGTTAACTGAAGGAAATTCAAATAAAATGTAAAGCAAGACCTTTAGTTTCGGCCACCATTAAAAGGATATGGTTGCAAAGGTGTCCTCAAGTTATTTCGCATTACGAAACTAGACATATAGTCATTTCCAAACCTGATCTTTGTTTTACTTTAAAAACCAACCCTAGTAACATTCCTATTTAACTGATGCATTTAATGAGCATTTAATGTTCTCAAGAAATGAATCCAAAGATTTAACTTTCCCTCAATGGCTCAGAATGACATCTATCTGATAAGAATACACTCAACCTAAAAAGCTTACAAGTATTGATCAAGGAAAATACATCAAATAGCATTTAAAACATAGTTTGAAAGTTTGGAATATAAATATCATAAAGATTCGCCTTGAAAACAAGAGGAACACCAAAGAAACCACATCAACCTTCCTAGCAACCCTCCTCTTCAAGGTTTAGAGGCTTTAGCCAAACATCCTTTAAGTTTTCATCCTCAAAGGGTGTGTTTGGCAGCTTAGAATGTGAGAGAAAGAGGAGAGAGGAGAGAGCAATGAGAGCTGGTGAAATGAAATAATGGAAAAAGGCCTAGATGGAAAGAAGTTACAAATTGTCCATAAAATGGCTTATATAGCCTTATAAAAAGGTGAAAATACCAATTTATTTTTAATAGTATCATTACAGTGAGGGTAGAGATGGAAAAAAACCAAAAAATGTGAAGCAGAAGTTTCATATAAGGAAGAATTTTACTATGTAGCGAATTCTCGCTTAGCATAGCGAGTTCACTAGCATAGCTTAAATTTCACATAGTGAAATGAATACAGCTTTAAAATTTCGCTATAATTACATTTTGCTTATGTAGAAATTCTCGCTATGTAGCGAATTCCTCGCGAGTGCTAACAAAAATTTCGCTATTCTAGCTAAATTTCCTTATCTTCTCCTACTTGCATCCTGCATATTCCAACTCATTGCATCCAAATTTTGTTTTATCTCAATTCCTTCATTCCCAAGCTTGAT
This sequence comes from Tetrastigma voinierianum, assembly GCA_016808115.1. Classification (NCBI taxonomy): domain Eukaryota; kingdom Viridiplantae; phylum Streptophyta; class Magnoliopsida; order Vitales; family Vitaceae; genus Tetrastigma; species Tetrastigma voinierianum. The sequence continues at coordinate 880,835 of JAEQBH010000734.1, forward strand.
GTAATCGAAAATAAATCACACGAACTTCCGGTGTAACCGCCTAAACTCGATATTTAGCTTCATATGGCAGGATAGGTTTATGAAACCAGCAAAAACTACCACAAACAGCCTCAAAACAATCATTTGTACCAAAGGGACCTACACGTGTCAATTGGCTTAATTAATATATCAGTGCATACACATCCAAACCATCTTAAATAGGGTTCAAAATAGCACTTTTTGGGTACTAATCAAGTCACCCCCGACTTTTTGGGTACGACCTGAGTAGTACTCACCCAATAACTATCTGGGTAGATAATCCCGACCTACAACAATTTTAAAACTTCAGCGTGCACCACCTCTTGCATGTGGGGATTCAATCGTCTCTGTGGTTGTCACATTGGTTTAGCTTCCTCCTCCATGATAAGATAATGGTGGTGGGTTTCAATTCTCCTAGCCCCAGCTACTTATAAACTGAGTAGGGTAATAAGTTGACACTGGCTCCCAAATCTCATAATGCCTTCTCCACACAAGTTCCTCCAATGTTCACTGAAATGGTGGGACACCTTGGGTCCTTGTACGTTACTAGGGTCGTGTTGGATGATGACACTCACTTGTTTTGTTAAGAAAGCCTTTTTGTTCACATTCAACCCTTTTTTCATTATGCACAAGTCTTTTAAAAACATAGCATATGTTGGAACTTGCTTAATCATGTCTAAAAGGGAAATGTTAACTTTCACCTGCCTCAACACTTCTAAAATCTCAAATGGGTTATTCACCCTCTTTTTGCCTCTAAGTGCCTGAGGAAATTGTTGAGGTATGCTCTTCCTCATCACGTCTTCCCTGATTACTATCCTTTCCGGCTCCTCATCTTACTCTTCTTTAGCACCATCAAGGGATTTAGGCATTGGTTGCTCAATTTTTTTACCACTTCTCAAGGTGATAACTGCTTTTGCTTAATCCATTTTAGGAGCAGTTTCACTTGAGTCAACTATTTCATGAACTCCCCTAGGGTTTTGCAGAGTCTTTTAGGGGAACTTCTCTTTTTCTTATACTTGATGCTAATTTGTGAGCCTAGAGATGGAATACTGTAAGTTGTCAATTTTCTAGGAAATTTCACTATGGAACTCACATCCACTTCTTTATTCAAAGTAAGCCTACTCGTGTCAACCCTTGATTTAATCGCATTCATCGGCCTTCCGTCTTCCTAAAAATCACCCATCCCTTTGCTCAAGTTTAGAATGGTTGCTCAACTAGAGAAGTTAACTGTGGTTGTGATGGTTGTTATGTTGATGCATACTGTGGAGGAACAGGAGGTGTATACTGTGGAGGTTTTGGCTTCTAGGAGAGATTTGGGTGATCTTTCAATCAGGTTGTAAAGTAAGCATATGGTGCATTAGTTGATGGTTTGAACTCCTGGTCAACAACATTTGCTTGTTCCAATAACATCTCCCTCATTACTAGAATAGTTGGACATTGTTCTCCCAGATGCTCAATGGACTAACAAGTGAAACATGGCTTATTTGGCATAGAATCTCTGGCCACGCCCGCACCTCATGCGCTTTCATTTCGCCTTCCAACCTTTCTACTAAGGTCGACACTTCGCATTCATGTCCATGTCTTCCGGAAGATAGTACATGCCACCCCTTGTACTGGATTGAGGTCTCATTCTCTCCATCTCCCTTGAATTAGGCTCAACCCAAGCTTTTGATGCTTGAGGTACATAACTCCGGAAATCCAAAGCTTCCTCTGGATTTTTGCTCATGAAGTCTCCTCTACACATAGTCTCTAGCAGTTGCTTCATGGCAGGATAAATTCCATCATAAAAATAGCTTACCAAAAGCCATGTGTAAAACCCATGGTGAGGGCAAGCATTTAGTGCTTCCATATATCTTTCCCAACATTCATAAAATTTTTCATTTTCATTGGCTGAGAAGTTGGAAATCTGCCTCTTCAAGTTGTTTGTTCTGTGAGTGGGGAAGAATTTCTTCAAAAATTCAACCTGCATCTCAACCCGCCAATGTCTTTGATCTTAGGGAGTTGAGCCATATTTTTTCTTTATCCTTCAGTGTGAAAGGAAAAAGCTTTAACCTCATTAAATAATCAATGGCAGTCTCCTCTTTGAATTTGTTGCAGACCTCCTCAAACTTCCTTATGTGTGAATAGGTGATTAGTGCCCAAAAAGTGCTATTTTGAACCCTATTTATTATAGGTTTTGAGTGATTTTTGTGTACTAATCATTGTAATTAACCCAATTTACACATTAAGGTCCCTATTATCATACTGATCGCATTTTGTGGAAAATTTTGCAGTTTTTGCAAGCTAATAGTGCCAAAATTGTTGAGTCGATCCAAGCACGAAGAATTCGAGTCAAGCTTAGCATTGTAGATCAGAGACCAGAAGGAAAGAAGAGTAGAAAATGCAAGAAAAATGGAGCATTGCGAAATTTGGTTCCTGCGAGCACTGTGCATCCTGCGAGCACTGTTCCTCCAAAGAACCCATTCTCCCGCATTTCACGCCCGCTTTTTGTTACATTTTTTGTTTTCCCATTCGCCCTTTGTACGCTTAAACGCTTTTGTTGTTTTTGGTATTTTCACTTGTCTTGGTGGCTATATAAGCCATTTGTATACACTGTTAAGAAGACTTTTTTTTTCCTGTGAATAAAATGAGGGCTCCAGTTCTTCCGTTTTTCTTCTTTTCTCCCATTTTCTCTCCCTTTCTCTGCTACCAAACACTCCTATGAGGATGACAACTCAGAGGATGCTTGGCTAGACCTCTTCCTCCTTGAAGAGGAGGGCTACTAGGCTTTGGATTTGAGGTAAACTGACGGTCCTATGTTTTTAACATAGGCATTTATTTTCATTTATGTTCCTATCCTTCACTCTAGGTTTAAATTCTAGATACATCTGGACGAATTTATTTGGCAATCTTTTAGGGTTTAATGGATGCTTATTGTTAGATTCAGTGATATCCATTAGTTGCTTTCTATTTGTTACCGTGAGATCAGTCCAGGAGGTAGGTTTTCACTGTCTAGGACCATGAATGTTCGTTAAATGCCGTCTTTCAAAAGGGAAAATCATAGGGTTTAGTTTTTAAAGCTAAATGAAGATCCGGTTCGGGAAATGACTATATGTCATCCTCCCCAACGCGAGGAAATGAACCCGAGGACCCCTTAGTTGCCCTAGAATCCTAAGCTTAGTATCCTGATACTTCAAGGAGACCTATTTTATTATTTTTCTTATTTCACTTCGCTTATTTTCGCTATCATCAAACCTCACCTGCTTATTAAAAACCCTAAATCTAAATTGAATTCACCAATTTTGAACCTCAATTGTAAATCATTTGTACGAAGAAACCCATCCCCGTGATCGAATTTAGAACTGCTATACTGGCAAAGAGTTTTTGCTACGACAAGAGGAGGAATTTAGGATACAAATTTTGTTGATTTCGGATCACCCTACTGTGGCACCAATCAATAGGGGTTCTCATTTTTCGTGCCATGAAAGGTGGGAAGAAGTGGCACAAGGTGAGGCCTAATGACCATCTACCTGCTTGGAGGTACTATGCGTGAGGGTGACTCATCCCGAGGAGGCGGGCTGTGGTCCTCATGGATCTAAATGCATCAGATTCCTTCCACTCTACTAATCCCCTCGATGTTCTTCAGGTGGAGGTTCCATTGGGTTTAAATTTAGGTTCAATTCAGACTCTGATTCTTGTGGAATACTAACTTTGACTAATCTGCTTGTTGAATTTCTAATCCAATGGAACATAAACTCCAATAGGAAAAACAGGACAACACCAAAGAGAAAGAAAACAATTCTACTAAAAATATTAATGTTAGCTAAAAAAAATATAAGTAGTGAAATGAAATTGACAGTAAAATTCTAGAAAGAATTATAAGGGAAAAGGAAAAAAAAATTACTTTAGCTTGTGATGAGGATCACAATTGTTCAATACATTGTCCTTTGCACTAAGGAACCATCACCGATAATAGCACCATTTGATTCACGTCCCAGTAGGGTACTAATCAACAAAATTTATAACCTAATACCTCATACTAGCGTAGCATAGCTACTATAGTATAGCGGTTCTAGGATCGTCCACAGAGATGGATTTTATTCGTGAAAATGACTAACAGTGGGGCTTAAATTGGTGATTTCATTTTGGATATTGGGGTTATGATAAAATGAGTGGCTTTTTGTGATTAAAACTGAAAATACAATGGATTGACGTATGGGAATAAGTCCCTTAAAGTGTTGGGTCACTAGGCTTGGATTTCTTAGGCAAATGAGGGGTCTTCCGGGTCTTTTCCTCGCATTGTGGAGGATAACATATAGTTATTTCCTAAACCGGTTCTTCATTTAGCTTTTAAAATCGAATTCCTCAAGAATATATTTGAAAATGGCATTCAATGTCAATAATGATCCTACCAGTAAAAGCACGCCTCCTTGACTCATTCCAATGGCTCATATGATAACCAATCTAACATCTCTAGATTTAGCATTAAGTATCCAATGAGCCCTAAAAGGTTACCAAATATCAACCATTAAAGGTGAATCGAAGGGATCGAAACCTAGATTTGAAGGAAAGAACATTAATGACAGTGAATGCCTGCTTTAAAAACATGAAACCCCCGCTTACACAGTTTTTACATTCAATTCCTTCACTTTATGAAGGGTGAGATTTTAGCCACTCATCCTCTGAGAAATCTTCCTCAGAGGTTGTTTGGCTAGTGAGAAAGAAGAGAGAAAATGAAAGAAAATGAAGAAAACTAGGAGCTTCCCGAACAAGCCTCCCTCCAAACCAACTTCAATAATTCCAAAAACTCAAACATTGTGTACAAAGTCTTCTATGGGGTATTAAATACCACCACAAAGTCATTACAAATTTCCAAAATATACAAAACAAAACACTATTACATGAGGACGAAGTGGGAAAAATACAAAAAGGTTCAAAAGTACAAATTTGCATAAATTTTGCAGGGGTTGCGAAAATTTCCCAAGGGTTGCGAATTTGTGAAATTGGCAAGGTATCTACAACCTCTTTCTTCTGGTTCTTCTTTAGCCCTTGTTAGGACCATATGATATATGCAAATTTATGACACTGTCACCAAAAGAATATTATCTAATCCAAGGCATCAATGTCATAAACTTGTTGAGACCATTTTTCATATGTATGAAAAAATGGAATTGTTTTCTCTTGTAAGATGACTCATTTAAAATTTATGTGTGTGGTCTCAATCACTGCAAGTGTGTTGTTGACCAAATTAATAATATATATATACAAATTTATGACACTATCACCAAAAGAGTAACTAGAATCCCAAGCAACAACACCAAAAACTTGTTGACCAATTTGTTGTTCATATTCAAATTATTAGTACAATAACTAGAAAACTAAAAATTACTCTCATGTAAAGGCACCAAAAACTTGATACAGACCCAAAATACATTATATGCTCATAAGAAAAATAATTTTTGTCACTAAACTCAATTGAAAATTTACTTTGGTCTTAAAACTAAGTACGTGTCAGATAAGTAATAAAGTGGACCTATAAGTCCGGATATTGTTCCCATTGAGATTTAAAGGAATTTAAACTTCTACTACTCCAACTACTCAAGTTCTACACTATTTAAATGTCTAGTTTAGATGAAAATTTAGTAACCTAATAAGAATTTTAAAACTATCCTAAGCATTTAATATAAAGAAAAAAATTTAAATCCTAAATGTGAGTTGACCGGATCAACTGTGATCATGGCTGAAGTAAACACTGGGATTTCACTACTGTGAAATTGTCAATTCCTGCATCCTAATCTCGTTCTATTTTTCCCTAAGTTAAAATCTAAATTTGTCAAGAGGCAAGATAGTTTAGTTTGGATTCCTCCTCTAACCATACTTTTCACTGAGTAGAGGTTCATGGTCATTCCTGAAATATGATTCTAATCAATTACTTGTAAATAGAATTTCTCTGTAAGATCTGGGTATTTTTCTTTTCCAATACTTCTTACCCATTTCTTATGACTGCAGATTTCTCGCTTCCCAAGACATGGCAACTGCAATGTCTCTACAACAAGAATGATGTGTCATCCTTAAGATCTGCAAGAGTTTTCTCTTTCCTTGATTAGATCTCATGCTAACACAGGATCAAGATCATTCTTCCAAACCAAGGAAAGATCTCTAATTGATTAAATTGATATATCACTCAACTTATTCTCAAACCATGAGCAAATTGCGGATTTATGTAAGTAACCTTTCATAACTCATTAGTTCATCAATATTAGTCTAACATACCCCTAACTAACTGGTTTAAGCTCTCAGGAATCTCCATCTCTATGTCACTTAGAGGGCCTCCTAAAAATCAGAGCGAAACAATAGTCCTTTCATGGGTATAAGCAACTAAAATTGGGAACAATTAATACCTAGAACAACACCATTCAAATAAACTCAAAATTCAACTTAGGAAATTTTCTTCTCATTTTGCAGAAAAGACCATAACTAACATCGATCTTCCTGCCGAAGTTGTGTTCTCGAACCGGATTATAACATACATTGAACATCGACGTAGAAAATCTTAATCAGAAGTGCAATCAACTGAAGAAACAATTTCCAGCGTTTATCTGGAGTTCATTGCATTCAAACAATAATCGTAAATGAATTTCAACATTAAATTTCAACTTCAAAACTTATGAAAAATTACTGTTTCAAATCCAGTAACAAATCAAATTATCACACTAACACTAATCTACGAAGAAATGAAACGATAATAAAAAATAAATAAAAGAAAAAAGAAAAATAAAATTTTAATACAAAAGAGTCCTCAGCTCCCTAAGTACGCCGGTTCGTCGTTGTTGACTATCTGCCTTACTTTCCTCAATCATTTCTATTTATAGAGCCCTAAAAGTCAAATAGTCCTAACTCCAATGCTTTTTATGAATCTCAAATTTTAGCCTAGGTCAGTTTTCTCACGTGACTGGTGCTGTGTCGGCAGAGTTTTGAATTTTGTTGCAGGTTTATGTTACAGCAAGCAGTTGTCTGTCGCAACCTAGAAGATCTTATGCTCATTCTTGCTTCGAAGGCTACATCATATTTTGTCAGACATTTTTATTTCTTCAAGATAATAACTCCTCGTCAGCGACATAGCTTTCAGGTCGACAATATTCTGTTCATTCCTCAAACATGTATGTCGCAACATCGATCTTGATTAGTGCTCAAATAGTGCTATTTTAAACCCCGTTTGTAGTAGGTTTTGAGCACTTTTTGTGTACTAATCAGCTTAAATAACCCAATTACACTATACCAGATCTACACTACATTAATATTGTTTTAGATTTCCTAGAATAATGAGCAATCTGTACTGAACGCGAAGAATCCAAGTCAAACTCGGAACTGCATGTCAAAAGTGAGAAGGAAAATGGAGCAAAAGGGGGTAAAATTTGGAACATTGTGTAATTCTATAGGAGCAGGTGTTCTCAAGAACCTCGCACTCTCACGGGTTGCGACTCTTGCGTAACCCGCTCACGTGTCCAATGTCGACCCACCTCACCACTTTTGTGACTTTTCCTAAACTACAATTCTATTAATTTTGGTACTTCATATTTTTTGTAATTTCCTTGTTCCGAAAGCAAGATATGAGCTCAACCAAGACCTCGCACAGAACGGTTATAATAAACTTTTGGCGAGAATATTTCAGTTTTCCCGCTTTTCTTATTTTCTCTCATTTTCTCTGCCTTTCTCTTACTTTCTCACCTGCCAAACACTCCTTGAGGATGACAACTCAAGGGATGCTTGGCTAAACCCCCTCATCCTTGAAGATGAAGGCCATTGGACCAAGGTTTTGAGGTATACTGTTGTCCTCTCTATTTTCAACGCATGCAGTTATTGTCATTTATGTCTCTATATCTCCCTTCAGGTTTAAATTCTTTTGATAAAAATTTCATTAGCCAGTACTTGGCAGCCTTTAGGGCCTAATGGATGCTTACTACTAGATCCACTGAGTCTAGCTTTGGTTTCCATTTATTCGCCTCGTTGTGCCAGGGTCAAAAAGATCTCGCTTACTTATTCAAACACGAATGACCAATAAATGTTGTATCTCAAGAGAAAACTTTGGGTGGTTCAGCTTTACGTTAAACAAAGATCCGATTCGAAATGACTATAGGTCATCCTCCTCCCTAACGCGAGGAAAAGGACCCCAGGACCTCTCACACCGGGCTGTTCCTCAAGCCCAAAGGGGCCCGAGACTTTTCAAGAAGTTTTTTTACATTCTATTTCATTTCGCTCAGCTTTCAAAAAACCACCAATCACACTATTTTTACAAAAACCCCAAATCCAAAGTGAAATCACCATTTTACATCAATTGTATATCATTTTGCGCAAAGAAAACCCATCCATGAGTTCGACCCTATCGCTATACGTAGTAGTTAGCTGGGCTGTGAGAAGGTATAGGTTTACAAATTTTGTCAGTTCAGAGCCGCTCTAGATACATGTTTACGTATGACCAAATGGTACGCTACGCATGGTGTCTTAGAGCAAGTAAGAAGGTTGAACTAGATCGTCATCACAAGTGTTGGTGAATTCCTGAATCCTTTGTCTTTACTTTTGACATCTCCTAAACACCGGTTGATTACCTTTTATACACGTCTATACATAATTTTCATTTCTATTTCTAGCTAACATTAACCTTTTTGGTATCCTTGCTTTCCTTTTGGTTGTCTGTATGTGTTGCTTGCTTAGCAACATATGCACCATTGGGATAGGAACACTACTTGCATATTGGAAAGGGTCAGTGCTCCACTTCAACAAGGCTATGAAGTGAGTTTACAGAGTGGCCAGATGGAACCTCCACCCGAGGAGCAACAAAGACAATAGTACAGAAACCCTAATGGCTGTGTCAATGAGGGGACCATATGCACTCACCAAGGGTGAGTGCACCTCATGTATTATAATTCCCACCGAGGATGTGAGTGTCGTGCCTTATCTCCGTGCCCCCCGTCCCAACCTTCCATGAGGCGGGAAAATGAAAATCCATACACACATCCGGGATTCGGGAGGTAGTTTGCACGACTTTCTGCTGAAGGTGCAACTGATATGGAATTGCTGGAAGGAAAGTCTTCCTTAACCCCTCAAATATAAGGCCAAGATTTGATTAATTTCTAAGGCTAAGGACTATCGTAATTACGTAGATGCGTCAATTTTTGAAAAAATTTCAAGGCACATAAAAACCAAAGACTTTAAAGCAGTAGATTTATACCGTGCGCCTGCGACAATGAGAAGTTTTACCAGTGCTGGGAGAGGTATTTGGAAACCATCAGTGCTTGTCCTCACCATGGTTTTGATACTTGGATGTCTGGTCAACCATTTTTATGATGGGGTGCCCCCCGCTATGAAGAAATTATTGGAGACCATGTGTGGAGGGGACTTCCTAAGCAAGAATCCAGATGAAGTCATGGATTTCCTCAATTATGTGGCTGAAACTTCCAAAGCATGGGATGAGCCTAACCCTAGGGAGGCAGACAGGATAAAGCCTCCATCAAATCAAAGGGGAGGCATGTACTTGCTGATAGAGGATATGGAAATGAAGGCAAAGTTGTCCACCTTGACTAGAAGGTTAGAAGAACTAGAAGGGAGAAGATCACATGAGGTACGAAGAAAGAAGAAGACTGTGAACCTTCCAAATTACTCAACTTCCACCATTGACCACCAAAGTGAACTACCCCATGGTTCCTCCAGGATATGATGACGAGACACCGGGCTAATACAAGCCACCACCCAATGCCCCATACGGTAATACATAACCACTTAATTGAGTGAACTAATTAATCTCTGAAGCCAACCCGCCTTATGTCCCCTCAGTACACGACAATAGAGTGGTTCCTGATCCACTACGCCACCACCATCCTCATCCCGCCTTGAACAAAGTTATCATGAACTTGAGCAAAGTGGTAGCAAACTTTGTGGAGGAAACGTAAGGCAAGTGAATGCCCGAAAGCACTAAGAATCGACATAAAGGGAAAGCACACTCAACAAAAGTAGAGTAACCTACAATCGAGATCTCCTGTAAATATGACAACCTACAAGATTCACCCCAAAGCAACCAACCAAAGAAAGCAGTAGGGAAAAGGAAATTTCATCTCATTGACAACCATCCTAGGGAGGTGCATGAAGTGAGCTCTTCCAGTGAACCAAATCCCATGATTGATGAAGTTAAAGTGATTATCACATTGAGAAGTGGTAAAGAGCTTAAACAACCAGTACCCAAACCAACAGAAGAAGGCCAGGAGGCTAAAGAGGTTGAACCGTATAAAGGTGGTGACCAAAAGAAATGTACGAAAATAACACACCCCACCTTTTCCCTGCCACCTGCAAAGCTAAGAAAAGGCAATCAACCAAATAAATATTAGTAAGTATAGAAGTGAAAGTCAACATCTCCCTGCTTGACATGATTAAACAAGTCCCCACGTATGCCAAATATTTGAAGGACCTGTGAACAATTAAGAGAGGGTTGAATGTTGACAAAAAGGTCTGACTGAACAAGTCAGTGCCATCATTCAGTGCAAGACTCCAGGAAAATAGAAAGATTCGGGTCGCCCTACAATCTTGGTGAACATTGGAGGCGCTTATGTAGAAAAGGCACTGCTAGATTTGGGAGCCAATGTCAACATGCTGCCTTATTCAGTGTATAAGAAACTAGGTTTGGGTGAGCTAAAGCCAACTTCCATTACATTGTCCCTTTCAGATAGATCCATAAAAATACCAAAGGGCATTATGGAGGATGTTTTGATACAAGTGGACAAATTCCCATTATCCTCAGACTTTATGGTGTCACGCGTGAACTTAGCTGCAAGTGGGCTAACTATGTGCCCATCATCCTAGGGAGACCATTCTGGCCACTTCTAATGCCTAATCTGATTATCAATTGCGAAATGGGTATGCAACTCACATTTGGAAACATGACTTTGGTACTCAATATGCAACCAGAGGAAGAGGGTCCAGAGGAAATTTGCATCATCGATACAGTCTTAGAGGAACAAGCTAATAAGGAACAAAGGCATGATGTGCTCACTGAGGAACTGTTTGACTGTCCTGAAGAGCAGTAGGAAACCCAAGGCATGAATATTGTATAGAGGCATTGGGTATTGATTATAGAAGACTAAATGAGGTAACAAGGAAGGATCACTTCCTTCTACCCTTCATGGACCAGCTTCTCGAAAGGATTTTCGGCCGCCGCTATTGCTTCTGGATGGCTTATTCAGATATTTTCAAATTAAGTTGTTGTAGAAGACCGGGAAGACCACGCTTCACTGCCCATTTAGCACGTATGCTTACGGATGCCCTTTGGCTTTTGTAATGTCCACCGCCCATTCGGTGCGCCTTTCGATATTTTTCAGCTATTTGGTGGAGCGCATTATGGAGGTTCACATGGATGATGTTACAGTTTATGGAGGGAGCTTGAAGAGCTGCTTGATCCAACAGAAACTTTCACGCGGTGTATAGAGAAGAACCGTCTTGAAATGTTGGGAAAAATTCCATTTATAGTCGACAGAAATTTGTCTTGAGACGTATTATTTCCGATATTAAATGAATTGGAGAGTTGGCCAAGCCCAAAAGTGAGATGATTTTAATTGCCCTCTCCTAACAATGTGAAGATTGTGAGCGATTCTTGAGCATGTAAGGAGCCTGCTTGGAGGTTCATTTTGGACTTCTCAAAACTTGCCAAGCCCTTTTATAAGCTATTAGAGAAAGATGCCAAATTTGTGTGGGACGTGAGGCGCGAAGGAACTTTGAAGAGCTGAGCTGCTTGATACACTACACGATAGTGAGGGCCCCGATTGGAAGTTACCTTTCGAGGTGATGTGTGATCTGGCGAACCGCCATTGGAAGCGGAGTTCTCGGAACCCAAAGGGAAGGAGGAAAGCCTTATGTAGTCTACTATGCAAGCAAGACATTGAACGAGGCACAGAGAAATTACACCACCACAGAGAAGGAGCTGCTGGCAATGGTCTATGCCTTGGATAAGTTTCAAGCTTATTTGGTTAGGTTGGACATAATCATATTCACATATCACTGCGCTGGAAGTACACCAGCACCACCCAAACGAGAATGCTAAACTAGGCTTATTAGATGGGTTCTCTGGCTACTTGAGTTCGACATGCGAATTAGGGGCCAAGGGTGTGGAGAATGTTGTTGCGGATCATCTGTCCCGAGTTAACAATAGCACCTGACACTCACTTTGACCCTCCCGGAGCCCGGTAATGAGTTTCTAAAGAGTCCACTGGCAGTTTGAAAACACACCACTGGTATGCCCACATTGGCAATTCTTTGGGCAACGGGTGATTACCGGCTAATTGGAAGCCGCAAACGAAGTTTTCTTTGCAAAAATTCACTCCTATTATTGGGAAGAACCGCTGCTTATGCCATCTGATGTTGATTAGATAATAAGAAGGCGTGTGCACAGTAGAGCAAACAGGGATACTTTCGGTCTTTGCGATGAGAATGCATGTGAGGCCATTTGCTTCTGAAAACTCTAGGAAGTATAAGTCATATTATTAGCCTTCCCTTTTCAGGATTACCACATACCATGTCGAGAATGCGACAAATGCCAAGATTGAGGAAAATCTTTCGTCGTCGGATGATGCCTTTGAACCGATTTTGGTAGTTGACCTATTTGATGTTTGGGGCATCGATTTCATGGGACCATTCCCTTCCTCCTTCGGATACATCTACATTTTTGTGGGAGTTGACTATGTGTCAAAATGGGTTGAAGCAGTGCCTTGCAGAACAGTAGACCATAAGGTGGTGTTGAAATTTCTGAAATAGAACATCTTCTCCAGATTTTGGGTCCCCGAAGCCATAATTAGTGATGGAGGGTCACATTTCTGCAACAAGCCTTTTGAGAACCTCCTAACTAAATATGGTGTCAAGCATAAAGTGGCCACCCTGTACCATCCTCAGACCAGTGGTCAAGTTGAGCTAGCCAACAGGGAAATCGAGACAATGCGTGAGTGGTGAACTCTGGCAAGAAAACCGATCTACAAAACCCCTACCCAGATTCCTTATGGGCATCTGAAACTGACATCTGAAGCCATCCTTGGCATGTCTATATCTCTGGTTATTGTAAGGCTATGTCACCCTACACCATTGGAAATTGAGTATAAGGCATGGTGGGCGTGGAAAGCTAAGCTAGATATAGGCGGAGCTTGCCTTAAAAAGGCTCCTTTATATCAATGAGTGGGACGAGGCTAAGGAATGATGCCTACTTGACTCGAGTGAAAAGATAAGTTAAGAAGTGGGCGTGATCGGCTAATAGCTCGTGGGAATTTCAAGCGAGGACCAGTCTTGCTGCGACTGAAAGCTCCACCTTTTTCCCGAAGCGAAACATGAGATGGAATTTGGGCCATTCACCATCGGGAGGTGCACCTCGATGGATCGAGTAGACTTAGCTCTGACTCGAAACGATAGGGTGTTGGTCGATAGTGGTGAAACCACATGCGACACAACACTCGTTGAGACAAGGAGGAGATTCCCTCCTTGACCCCATGAATTAGACTATCGGTGGGAGTGGCTACGATTATCTCGAAGTCCCTTTAAAAATTTTGTTGGAATTTTGTGTGCTTTATTTTAAGTTTTAGTTGTGATTTTCTTAATTTCTTTGGTTTTAGTTTTGTTTTCCTTTGCAATTTTTCTCACTTACAGGTGTGTTTTCTCATAATTTTTTTTACAGGTGTTGCTGAAGGTAGTGAGTTTTTGAAGCAGTGTTGAAATTTCCAGGTTTGTAAATTTTCACAACCTGCGAATTTTGACGGTTGTGAATTTCTCTGCCGCCTTTACATTCATCTTCTTCAGCCCTTTCAACTCCTGCTGACCTTAGTTTATGGCCTCAATTAATTTTTCCATATTTTTTTGAGCCCTGACCACTAACCACCTATTTATGGATATTAGTGGAAGCTTAACCTCTTAGCTGCCCTTGACCGTCTATTTTACCCGCCCCACTTCTCTCACTTTTCATTCCACCAATCATTCCAAAAAACCCTCCTCCTCCCATCCTCTCTATCTCCTTTCCTTCTCCTAGCCCAGCCATGGTGAAGATGCACGGAGGACACAACCACGGCCCGGAGTGAAACGATCTTCTCCTCCCTGCCAGAAACGGTTTCCGGTATTACAAGCCCTCTCTTTCTTATTTGTTGTAGCCGCCTTCTTAAAGTACCACATGCCTACTCCCTCTGGCCCATGCCGTGCCTCCTCTTACCACGGCCCTCTGGCTGCCACGTGCACTCTACAGCCACAGTGGGTGCAATGGAGTCTGCGTGGAGTTCTGCCAGTATTCTTGCTCCCCCAGCGTCTGTGCTACTACTCTTACCAGGGTATAATACCGAGGGTTAGCCGCCTGATCGCCCTCTCCTCAACATCCTAGACGGCGGGCCCTTCCAAAGGGCCGGGACATCCCAGCTGAGAAAGTCCTCAGTTCAGTCCCAGAGCGCCGGTCACCACCTACTTTCGAGGCCCCATTAGAATCACCCCTTTGGACTGTCCCGTCTCGATCATCAGGCGACCCTACTTCCATTGCAACCCTATTCCAGGAAATGCTGATTGCAGTGAGAGGGATTTGCATTCGCAGATTGTATGATCTCGGCCCAGCACTGCAGCGGATCCTGAGCTCAGAGATTCGATGCGACTAGTGCGAGTACTCTGGGCCGTACATGACCACTACGTCGGGTTTTTACGCCCTCGGGTGGTCATAGATTTCTACCATACGATGACCTCCAAGTGAGAGCCCAATCCAACAACCATTCACTTCTCTATAGATGGCCGACCAGGGATACTTTGGGCCACATATATAGAAGCCACGTTCAATCTGCCGGTGGTCCTTGCTAACTCAAAAAATTATAGACAGTGGCCCCATCCCTCGACCAGGGAGATAGTTCGTCTACTATCTCGGGACACGGCGGTGGTCTGTTTGTTCGGGGAGAGTTTGCTTCCTCAGGAATATCCATCATAGACCACATCTTTGGGTCACAATGCTTTTAAAGCTCGGCCACATGAAACGGAGGAGATGAGCCATTACGGAGGCTCTTATGTCGTCATTCGGAGGTTTACGGTTTAGCAGAGCCGAGCTCATCATGGCATCCTTGTTCCACTTCGGAACAAGGTTCATCGTGAACACAGTAGTGATCCACTCCTCCCATTCAAGGCTTTATCTGCGTTTGAAACACATCGTTTCTTTCTAACTGAAGCTAGAGCGTTGTTGAGGCTGTGAGGCCATCCTTCTGATTAATGGGGTGGTAGACTAGGCCCAGCTCTCTTTTTCTCTCATTCGTAGAAGATGGAAACTATTTTGATTAGTGCTTTCAAGTGCTATTTTAATTTTGTTCATTTCTGGGTTTGAGCACTTTTATTGTACTAATCGAGGCGTAATTAACCAAATTGGCACATTAAGGTCCAGAGCTATGCTATTGATCATGTTTATGGCTATTTTTGCTGGTTCTTTCAAGTTAATCCGGGCCAGAGTGTCAATTCAATCCAAGCCACAAGATAATCCAAGCTAGAACTCGAAGCTCCGGCTACGGTCGGAAGGAAATTAGGCCTGAGAGTGAAGAAAAAATTTTCTTGCATAAATGCTTGCGAGGGTTACGAATTTGCGCTTTGCTCTCTTCAATTTTAATTTTCCTTCATTTCTACCTTTTTGCTTTCTAAGCGCTTCGTATTGTTGAGTGGTTTAGACATTTCTAATAATTTACCATGACTACGGAACTATATAAGTCTCAGCTAAGCTCTGTACAAGGGGATGACTTTATGTAATGAAATTGGTGCGAAAGTTTCCAGCTTTCCAGCTTTCCTTCTTCTTTCTAATTTTCTCTCCCTTTCATCGCTTTCTCGCGACCCAGGCACTCAGCGAGGATGGCTATTTCGAGGTATGCTTGAATAAATCAACATCCTTGAAGAGGAACCAAGGTTTTAAGGTAAACTCATCCTCTCTAATTTTCAAGCGCTTCAGGTTAAATTATCCATTTATGTCTCTATATCTTGCCTCGGGCTTAATCCTTTTGATGTACCTGATTGGCTAGTACTTAGCAAGCTTGAGGGCTCGATGGATGCTTAATGCTAGATCCTTTGAGGCTCTCTTAGTTCCATTTATTTGCCTCTGCGGAGTTATATTTAAAGAATTAGTTTTCTTTGGTTTATGAATGATCAATAAATGGTATATCTCGAAGAAAAACTTTTTTAGGACTGGACTCATAAGCTAAATGAAGATTCGATTTGGGAAATGACTATGAGGTCATCTCCCACGATGCAGGAAGGTGAGGACTTCCAGTTGCCACAAACCTCGAAGCCCGATGGCAGAGACTTGAGGAGTTCTTTTACATTTCATTTCATTTTGTTTGTGGTTTTCACCCCAACAATCACAATGTTATTGCAGAAACTGATCAGTGAAAATCTCCATTTTACATCGCAACAAACCATTTTGTGCGAAGAAAACCCATCCCTGTGTTAGAGCCACAGAACCAGCATACTATAGTAGCTATCTTCTACGGCGATTAGGAGAATTTAGATTATAAATATTATTGATTCGGCATCAGTAGTGAGCTTTCGAATCAAATGGCGGGTGCGAGTTAGTGCCTTACGGCGGAGTGAGTTGTTAAACTTGTGATCCTCAAATCCGCAGTGTTGGTGAGTCTAATTCCTTTTGTTCGTTATTGTAATCTCCTACAACATTTTCTTCTTTAGGTGAGATTTAATTTTTATCTTTGTCCTTACATAGAATTTTCATTTTTTTTTATAGCTAACCTTAACCTTTTTGGTAGCTACTGCTTTCTTTTGGTTGTCACATGCGTGGTTTTTAACGACATGCCCGTGGGGCGGGAACCGCTAATCACGGTGAAGGATCCGATTATCAGCGAACGGGGTTGCGAAGTGAGCGAACAACGACCCAGATGGATCCCCCTTTGAGCGACCAAAGCCAACGGGGGGTTCAAAGAACCTAATGTCACGAACGATGAGGGCCGTATGTCTCTACGGGTGAGTGCACCCTCTGTATTCGTGCCTCTTCTGAGAGGATGTGAATATCGGGCCTTATCTCGGTGCCCCCTATTTCCCAACTTTCCATGGTATGGAAAATGAAAATCCATACACTGTCAAGGTCGAGAGGTTTATGACTTTTAATGAGGGCATAAGCGATGGAATTGCAGGGAGTGAAAGCCTTGCCGCCACAGCATCTGAGACGAGGTGGCTCGGCTCTGAGGGGCCCGAAACATAAGAGGTGGGAGATATGGAGGCAGAATTTTCTAAGAAATTCTTCAACACCCATAAAACCAATAGTCTGAAGAGGGAAATTTACACCTTCACAACCTTAGAAAGTGAGAAATTCTACCAGTGCTGGGAAAGGTACCTAGAGATCATCAGTGCATGCTCTCACCATGGCTTTGATACTTGGATGCTGGTTAATCACTTTTATAATGGAATGTCCTCTGCTATGAAGTAGTTGTTAGAGACTATGTGCAGAGGGGACTTCATGAGAAAACATCCAAAGGAAGCCATGGATGATTCGTTCCATAGTAGGTGTACTGGAATCAACAATATTTATATCCTATTACTCTTTGTGCGTGCTTCCATCTTCTTGATATAATTGTCACAGGTCGAACTCGGGAGATAGGTTTTCTTCATGCAAAATGATTTACAGTTGATTGAAAATGGTGATTTCACTTTGGATTTGGGGTTTCTTCTAAAAGTAGTGGGATTGATTGTTTGAAAAACTGGGAATGTAGTGAAATAAAGTGTAAGAGAACTCCTTGAAGTCTCGGGCCACTGGGCTTAGGGTTCTAAAAGCCCATTGAGAGAAATAATCTCGGATCCTTTTCCTCGCGTTAGGAGAATGACTTATAGTCATTTCGAGCCGGATCTTCGTTTTGCTATAAAGCGGGCTAGTTTTTCTCATAATATCTGTATTTATTAACCATTAATGTTTAAACGGAGTGAAAAATGGTCCGCGATCCTAACACCAAAAAGGCAAATAAATGGCAACTAAGTGAGCATCAGTGGATCTAGTAATAAGTATCCACTGAGCCTTAAAAGCTTTCAAAGTACTGGCCAATTAGGGTACATCACAAGGATTTAAGCTTAAAATGAGACGCAGAAACATAAATGATAATAAATGCTTGCGTTGTGATAAAGGGAGGACAACTGTTTTACCACCGAGAACCTTGACACAGTTACCTCACTCTTAAAGGATGAGGAGGTTGTAAAGCATCCCTTGATTTGTGTCATCGCCAGTAGCATCGTCACGAAAGGGAGAAAATGAGGAAAATCACGAGGCGGAAGAGGTGGCTTTGGCGCGATTTTGTGATTGATAGTGATTGTTGATTTTACGAGCTTGGCGGGGCTTATATCTTGCTTTCGAGTCAAAGGAATTATAAAAAAAGTATGAAGCAACAAAATTACATTGAGAATGATTTGGGAAAAAAATCAAAAAGTTAAAAGTTGGTGAGCAATAAGCGGGGCAGGTTGTGAGATTTAGCAACCCTGCGAAATTTGCGGGTTGCAAAAGTCGTAACAACGCAAAACCTAGTGCTCCTCATGCATTTTTGGCTCCAATTGCCTTCGACTTGTATGAAGCTGAAGTTCGGCTCGGGTTCGCCGTATTTAATTCGACTCGTGATAATAGATTGTAATTGGGTTGCAAAACTACAAAAATAACCACAAAAAATGATCAGTGGTATAGTTGGGACCTTAGTGTGTCAATTGGGTTATTTAAGTTGATTAGTACACAAAAAGTGCTCAAAACCTACAATAAACAGGGCTCGAAATAGCACTATTTGGGCACTAATAACTCCCCCTAACCAACACATTACTAGTTGATGAGTCAAAAACTCATTAGATTTTTAATCCATTTTTCTAATTTATATTACAATAGGTATCTTTGATTAATATCACGAGAAATATGGATGTTTTGCTCCCAAATATAATTTTGCGAGAGTATAGTAGAATCAAAAGCCCGTCGAACCGAGAAGAAACCGAGTTTAATAGCGAGGTAAAGTCGCGATTGAGAATTGAAGTTATAACGAGGAATTCTTGATTCGATTAATTCAGTCTGCTTCCGCAGGAGCTATAGCGAGGGAGAAATGGAAGGCCACATTAAGCGAGTCGCGACGAAGGGAGGTTGCGGGCCGGAAATACTAAAGCACCCGACCCAATAGGCGTTGCGACAGTAAGAACTCTTTGAGGCGGAAGGAACATTCAAGGAAGAATCTGAAGTGCATGACACCAATGCGAGTTGCGATGCCCGATGAGACAAACGCGGTCGCGGCATAAACTTGAGGTTGCGACATGAAATGCGTAAGACAAAGGGTCCCTACATGGAGGTTTTCGAGGTTCACGATAAATGTAAGTTGAAGAAACAAAGGGAGGTCGCGACCCGATCATTCAGTCCTTGACTACAGGTTAAGCGGCTAGGGCAACACATGAAAATGACCATAAGGCGCGACATTATTTTGTGGTCGTGACACGGGGAAATAGAAAAATTTGAAGCAAGGAAAATGATTGCAACTAAAAAAAATAGGGGTTACGACCAGAAGGAAAGCAAGGAATATCAATTGAGGTCATGACCTAGTTTTCCTATCGCGACTAAAAATTCGGTACTCATAAGGATAGAAGGTCGCCATAGAGAAGATCAGTTAATCATGACTAAGTATATAAGCGAGACGAGACCAGAAAATTCGACCAAGGTAGCAAAAAGTCGCGACGTGCTTCTAAGGTTGCGACCAGGAACATCGACGGAATAAGAAGGACCTGTTATGACAAAACGTTGAGGTTGATACTAAATGTAAAGAGTTCAAGGTCACGATGTGCTTTTGAGGTCGCGACCAGAAAAGCTGTGATAAGAGAAATTACTTAGTCATGACACATTCTGGAAGCGTCGTGACGAGCAACATGTATGAGGACAGAAGCTCAAACAAAGAAGTCGCAGCCAGAAAAAGAAGTCATGAAATAGAACTGAAGACATGGCCACAGAAATGTGGTCGCAACCTGAAATAGAGGTCGCGACACGAGATGGAAGCGGAAAGGTAAAAAAAGCGGTCACGACTCCATTTTGGTCGACCAGCAATCAAGAAGCGGAGTTGCAAGGAATCTAGTCACAAGCGAAGATGTCGGTCGCCCAGCTAAACAAGTGCAAATATATAGAGAGAGAATTCAGGTCGCGACTCATGCGAGGTCATGACTGAAAACGAGCTTGGGCCTTCTTTTGGAAATCCGCTGGAGCTTAGAATCAGGCTTGATTTTGGGCTTGATTATAAATAGCCTTTATAAGTTTTAGTAAAGCAGCTCCCATCTTCAATACCCAGAACTTGGAAGAGGAGAAGGACTCCTTGTATATTTTAGAATATATTTTTTCTTTTATTTTGTTTTAACTCGAGATCCAAACCGGTGACACTTTGTAGAAATGATGAAGGCGAATTTTTTATTTACGATTTTCTCTTACCATTGCGCACGTAATTAATGGAGTCTAAGAACAAATTTATGGAATTCGTTATTTTGGAGTTTATTATAATTCACGATTAGGTGTACTTGATCAATGATCCATTGTCGATTATGTCTGATGTGCGACAGTTTCCTTTAGATTGGAATTCTTGTTAGTTACAGTCTTTTACGCATCATTTAGCGAAATACTTGGATTAGATTTATTTGATTGATGTTGCTATTGAATCGACCGGAGTTCCAATGGTAGCATATGATACCATTTCAAGGATTGTTTCCTTCTCGATTTCCGAGGAGGCCTGCAACGTGACACGGGATGGAGATTCTGAGTTAGAACATTCCACTTGTGGGTATGATAGACTACCATTGATGAACTACTAAGCTCTGAAAGTTCACCTCGATAAATTCCCTTTTCACTCATAATTTATGTTAGAGGGGAACATTTATCAATGTAAATAATCAGAGACTTCACCTTAATCTGAGGGGAAGTTCCCAACCCCGTGTTAGCATAAATCTAATAAAGGGAAGGGAAGAACCATTAGATTTAAAGGGTGAGTCATCAATTGAGTTGTATAAGTTTTCTTGATAACCTACGAGGAAGCAAGAAATATCTGAGTCTCGAAATGGGATGATATTGAAAGAAAAATACCGAGATCTTTGAGAAGATTATCTAGTAGTTGATTAGATCCTTGTCTTTGAGAAAACTAGGGCCTCCCAACAGTGAATATGGAAAATCGAGTGCATTGTAAGGCATCTTGGGCAAAATCCACATCCGACAGAATAGAGTAATGCATATTAATGCAGCAATTGGTTGTTTCACAGTACCTCCTTGATAGTGTTCATTTCTCATGGAAAATTGATTCAATCCAGTATTTGTTCTTTATTTTTTATTTTTTGTTGCTTTTAACATTTAATTTGCTTTTATATTCCTATGTATCGTTTAGAACTATTATCTTCTAGATTAAACCATCACTATTCACTTGAAGTTCAAATAGTGTGGACCTTAAGTAGTTGGAGTAGTCGATTCCCAATTCTTGTCAATCCCTGTGAGAATGATATCTAGACTTACATCCATTTACTAAGCATGCGATCTGTGCACTTGCGGTGTAGCAGATTAAAACCATTTTCAAATCAAGCAATATAAAGTAATTTTTTATACGTTCTATCAGAAATGTAATTCCAAGTAGACAAAGATCTGAGAAATTGTAAGGCTCTTTTAAACTATGTTAATTTGAAGGTTTAGTCTATATAATCACTTGAGCGAACAAGTTTTATGGTCTTAGTGATTAGTACCCACAAAAGTGCTATTTTGAGCCCCATATTAGATAGGTTTTTGGCAGGTGCTTTTTGCAACTAATCGTAATCAATAAGGCCCGATTAAAGTATTCAGTCTTCTTAGTATCCTTATGTCGTTTAGGGTTATTTTGGTTGTTTTGCGGGTTTACGCCACATGAGTTCAATATCGAGATATGTCTTGAATTATGAAGATTGAACCCATTTATCGGCCTTGAACATCTGAAATTCAATGGAAGAATGAAGGCAAAGTGAAGAAGAAAGCGATGCGGTGGTGGTTCGAGTGCGGTGCGGTGAAGAGCAGGCCCAGCCCGGAGATTTTCGTATGATTGCGAAAATTTCGTAGGATTCTGAAAAATTTCACGAACATAGCGAAATTTCGCAATCCCTATGAGAAATTGAGAAATTTAAACTAAATTTATGAAATTTATATGTAGAAAATCAACTGTGCCTAGCGAAATTCTTGATTTCGTATCTAAAATATTTCGCTAGGCTAAGCGAAATTTCGCTAAACTAGCGAAATTGACGTGCATAAGCGAAATTTGTCTTCGCTATCTACGTCAATTTCGCTAGGCTAGCGAAATTTTCGCTACTTGAAATTGTTACCTTGTAAAATCTTACGCCTGTCATACTTTTGTAATTAATGCAGCCAGGCTTCATTTTGGTGTATTACCTCACTTGGCCTTGTATTAGCCAAAATGTTAGAGCTTTCTTGTATTTCATACATTGGGTGGACCTATATAGCCCCCAATTGTAACCTAACAATCTTTTGCTTTATTTTCAATTTTATGTAAATATCTCCACATGCTTTCATTTGAGGTTTTGTTTTTCTCTCTTCTCTCTCATCTTTCTCTCATTTTGTAGGTGATGAGTGCCTAAAACACTCATATTATACTCGCGTCAGTCTTCCATTTTCCTGTTTATTTTAGAGTAATTTTATAGTTTTCGTGACTAGAATCTTGATTTGATATGCAATTGTGAATCTGAGGAGCATTGGGGCGAAAAATGACGGCGAGGAGCGATTTTGGAGCAAATGGGAACCAAAGTGATGATATCACAATCCGTGGCGTCCCACGTCGCGGCGTCATCAGCCGTCTCCGCGTCGTGTGGCCGCCACGTCATGACGTCATTTCCGAATCTGCACCACATCATTTAAAGTCACGAATGATTCAGAAAAGGGGGTATCGGGAAGCGTATGAACGGAGACACGAAATTCCAGAGCAGAGTGACACAGACTTCGAGGAAGTGCTCGGGATTTGACTTCCTTTCATTGTTTGGATATTTTCGGATAGGAGAATGATGTTTTTACTACTAAACATTTTCTTAACTTTCGTGTGATATTAAAGATCTATTTACAGGGTTATATTGAACCTTGTCATATGTTCATGGATTAAAGTTTGACTTTTATATTATTAGAGTTATTTCTTAATATGTTGTAACTATTCTATACACATGGTTGTCATTACATGTTGATGTCGGCCAACATTGGCATAATTACACACTAAGTCAGAGATTCGAGAGATAGGAGTATTCGGGGATCACGGGTAGAGTGGACTTCGAGTTGATTCGGTAAATAAAGATATTAGAGACTTTGAAGGTGTAGTGGGGTTAGGACATGGTAATGCATTTCGAATCTGGTCGGGATAGAGATATACGGAGTTCTATTCGCGAATGGATATACCTCGAGAGGATACCTTGTAGAAAGATCACCTGCTTCATTGACATAAATATCATGAGATAATAACATATTTAGAAAGATTAATCCATTGAAAAGAGGCGTGTGAGGAGGGTAACAAACTTCAAACAATACTTTAATTGAATCAATAGTTTAGGTAATTTTACATATTTGAATTCCTCCTAGAGTCATCTTTCGGATATTATCTAAAAGCGGAACCTTTGTAGTCGATACACATCCTATGGATCGATATCGTACCACGAGTACTGCTTATACTACTTGGGGCGACAACGTGCACTTGCAGCGTATAGGCGTATATTTTATACCGCGTTTTCCGCTGTCAAGTTTTAAGGCGCCGTTGTCGAGGGCGGAGTTTAAATTGATATAGAGAATTAAAGCGGATATTACTCGAAATTTTCTTTACTTTTGTTTTGTTACATCTTTAGTCTTGGTAATTTGGTTTTGTTAGTTAAATTGTGCTATCGCGGTATAGGTTTGATAAGTACATGCGACATCGAGATCAAACTAACCAACACCTGTTAGATCCTGAGCTAGAAAGACTTACGCATATTCTTGTAGGAAACGAGCGGAGCAGTTAGAAATCGAAGTCATGGGAAAGCTCTTTGAAACAGATCTTGGCATTGAGCGGTGGCGAACCCTGAAAGTAGAAATGGGAATCATGGAAGGAATCAAGCACTGAGGCAGTTTATACAGCGGATGATCCTTTCATGTTATTAGGCAGTTATTTACCACCGTTGTTAGAACGGTATCAGGAGGGCGGCCGCTGTCCAACCAAAACAATTTGGTGAAGTCGATCCTGATCTGATGCCCCGGAATCATCCTTGTTCCATGGACTACCCGTGAGAACCCAGAACATGCATTGTGCTTCCTTGAAGTTTGCGATACTATCAAGTATAAGCAGATTCTTGAAGACTCTAAGGTTACGGTTGTTCCTTTCACTTGGAGATAGAAGGCGAGCATTGGCTAACCCGATCGACCACGATTCCATTCTTGCATGGAGCGATTTGGTGCAAATTTGACCAAGTTCTTCCCACCGTCGAAAATTGCACAACTGGTGCAAGAAATCAATACGTTTGGACAACTTGAAGGAGAACTGCGAGAGGCATGGGACGGTTTCACGAATTGTGCGGAAGTGCCCCTGCGGAGCTAACGGATGGATGCGAGTCACGCACGCCCATATTAGTGCGAAAGCGCGGCTCGAGCAATGATTGATGCCTCATTTGGAGAGCGATGAAGAAAACCCGCGGACGAAACTATGAAATCTTAGAAGATCTTTGCGACTAACACTAATCGGTGGCACAGAGAGAAGGCTACACGATGGAATGCGGTGGGTAGCCACAGATAATGAGGTCATAGCAGCTTGGTGAATCATGTGGCACAGTGACTAAGCGATTGAATAAACTGACAAGGAACCCGCGAACACCATACAAACTAATCCATGGGAATTATGTGAATTTTGTGGAAGCCCGAAGCATAATAGCTCGGCATACGGCCGAAACCACTACAGTGGAAACGAAGCCCGGGTATGTGTCGAGGTTTAGTCGAGAATCGACCACGGCCAGCCCGAGGGTAAGTATGGAAAGCGATTATCGGAATCGGGACGGGGTGGCGTAATAATCGAGAACTAGAATAGTCGAACAATAAAGGAGTATGGGTGAGGCGTAATAACCGGAAACGATATGCCATCAAGCCCAGGGCTAATGAACCACCTACGAGAAAAATTGGATTAGAACAAGCTCACATACGGATATTAACTTCGCTCTGCTTTCATGAATGAAACTAAAGCGAACATGCGTGGCGAAACAACTTGATTCAGCGATCAAAGCGGCCACGGTGAAGTTTGGAGAGAGCCTGAATGGGCTAAATGGCAAACTCGCGTGAAAAGCGGCCGGGTTCTTTGCAGAAACGGATCGAAGTTAACCCGAAGAAGAGATGGGAATGAGCATGTTAAAGCGATCATCTTCGAAAATTAGGAAAGAGTGGAATCACGGTTACGCTTCGATCAAACAGGTTAGAGGCGAGAAAGTCATTCGGCCCGAGCAAAAGATGATCACGAAGACGAAAAACGACCCAGAAAGCAGTCATCGAGACCTCTATTGGAAGCGAGAGCCGGCCTCTGAGTTTCCTTACCCCTGACGTCTCGAAGCATAAAGCTGGATGAGCAATTCCGCAGAAATTCATGGATGTGTTAGTTTTGCATATCGATATCTCGTTTCGCGTGCCACTGAAGCGGTCTTGATTATGTAAAATTCATAGAAAAGAGCGTATTATGTAAGAGAAGATCTTTGAAGCATTGAACTGGCGAGAATGCAGTGCCATCCTTGGAGGAAGCTTCACGAAGCCGAGGATCCGAGGAGTTTCACTTATCCCTTGCACAATTGGAAATGCTATTTTGAAAAACTATGATTTGGTTCAGCATTAATCATATGCCCTTATCCATTTTGGCGTTTAGGATTAAGGCTTAGCCAGGCCTACGATCCAGCTCTTCAACTTCTGATGATCTTTGATATCTAAAGGGATAATAGAAGTGTCTTAGTAAAGTCAGACAAGTTTATCTTTCCGTGATTTCATTGTTTTTTGAATGTGGAGGAAGATAAAAGAAATACCAATAATCTTGGGAAGACCATTTCTTGCGTGACGGGCAATGATTGATATCTGAAAGGCGGCCCAGAGCGGGAGTGAGAAGTAAGGCTGTGTGTTTTGAAGCGAGTGAGACACCAATGAGAAAGTGATACTTGCTGCTTAAAAATGGTTGAAATTTATAATTAATCTAGCCAAAGTGGTCTCGTGACCACTTTGGAGGCCCAGCCTAGTGGAGAATGAAGTTAGGAACTGGCGAAGAGGCGAGAAGAGATATGTCGAATGGATGGGCTGCTTTCGGATAAATGAATGGAAATACTTGATCTCTAGGAAGAGGGTTAAGCAGGTCCCATCGATTGAGCAACCACCCAGATGGAGCAAAAACCTCTGCCTAGCCGTGATAGCCGCACCTTAGGGTAGAATTTACCATACATTGATCATCTCGCATCATTACCTTTAGAAGAGAAGTGGCCAGGAGTCCTTCGCGTTAAACATGCGCTCGGATGGTCTCTAAGCTAGATCTAAAGGGATTAGATCCTTCTGTGCATGCATCGTATTTTATTAAAAGTGGACATAAACCTTGGTGAAGCGCGGAGGAGAGTTAAATCGACCGATGAAGGAGGGTCGTCGTAAGAAGTGCTAAAATGGCTGAACCACGCGGGTGATTTATCCCATTTCAGCGGTGCATAGGTAAGCCCGATTGAGGTGATGCCCAGAAGAAGGAGGAACAAGCGTCATCGGGATGAACAACATCTTACCGTCGCTCTGTAATAGCTACGGTGGAGAGATTTGTATTGATTATCTAAGTCAACAAGGCACTTAAAAGATCACTTTCCTTTGTCGTTCTTAGATCAGATGCTCGATCGACTAGCAGGTTATGAATATTATCGCTGGATGGATATTCGCTACAACCAACGCATAGTCAAGATCAGAGAAGACAACATCTCACTCTGTCCTTATGGAACATTTGCCTTCCTGGCCGATGCCTCTTTGGACTGCAATGCACCGTGCATTTTTTCTTTACCGATGTATGATGGCCATATTCTTCCGATTATGGTGGAAAAGACGATTGAGATTCTGTTGACGATTTCTCAAGAATGGAAATTCATTGATAATTAAGAAAATCCTGGTGATATGTAATTGCAAGATGCGGAAGAGACCCAACTTAGTTCTCACTGGGAAAAGTGCCATTTCATGGTACAAGAGGGTATTGTCCTTGGACATCTGGACTTGAAGAGGGATAGAGGTAGATAGGCTTAAGATTGAAGCACCGAGAAGTTACCTCCACCGTTTCGCAAAAGGAATTAAGTTTTCTAGGCCATCGATTTTATAGCGCTCATCAAGGATTTTTCACAAATGCAAACCGTTCAACCTACTAGTCCAAGGGATCCCATTTGAGTTCCTGACTTCAGAATGCCACGCATTCTCGTCAAGGATAAGTCGTTTCAGCCCTATCATGTTGCACCCGCATTGGTCTTTTCCGTTTAACTCATGTGCGACGCCAAATACTGATTGTGGCGCCTGTATAAACGAGAAAATCTTTCGTAATCTATTATGCTAGTAGAACTCTTGAATGATGCTCACCGAATTATGCCACTACAGAGAAAGAGCCGCCGCCATTGTGTTTTGCTTTTTGATAGTTCATGCTCATATTTGATTGGCAACAAAGTCGCAGCAATAATCGATCATTCCGCCATTAAGTACTTCAGCGACCAAGAAAGATGCAAACCCCGACAATCCAGGTCCTCTTGTTGCAAGAATTTGATGTGGAAATTAAAGACAAGAAAGGCACTAAGAACCTAGTGGCAGACCATCTTTCACGACTCGAAGGGGCCATAGATGATGTCCCATTGAATGACGAATTTCGTGATCGGTGAAACTTCTACATACGAGGAAAAGAGGGCAAACAATGGTTCAAGTGGATTATGTGAATTATTTGGTAGCTAAAGTAGTCCCTCCCAATTTAACTATTAGCGTAAAGAGGTTTTTCGTGACACCTTAAACACTACTATCGAGGAGCCAATTTTGCGTACACTCGCACAACAGTCAGGCAAGGAGATGTGTGCCCGAATATGAAATGCAGAGCATTCTAAACCATTGTCACACTCTACCGTGTGGTGGACACTTTGGTGGCCAGAGAACAGCAGCTAAGGTGCTTCAATATGGTTCCTACTAATCATTCTAATTAACCCGATTTACACATTAAGGTCCCTACTATTCTCATCGATCGTACCAGGCACATTTTGCGCTAGCAGCTGACCATGCCAACATTGTTGAGTCGATCCAAACATGAAGAATTCGAGTCAAACTCAACATCATAGATCACAGACCAAGAGGAAAGAGGAGCAGAAAATAGAAGAAAAATGAAGCAAGGAGCAATGGAACAGTAGCCATGGAGGAACGCAAGGAATAAGTACAAAAATTGCCATTACCGGGAATTACTGCCATAGCGAAAATTACTGCATAGCTTAAAATTTCATTTCACTATGTGCACGCTATTCGCCATGATAGCTAAATCACCGTGCATACGAAATTTCGCTTCGCTTTTGTGTTCAAACGACTATGTTTTGTTTTTCCTTTCTACCCCTTTGTAATAGCTCTCATTAGTTTGTTTTTAATTTCTGCTCGCACACTATAAGCTGTAGTCAAGGCTTGTAAACATCAATCAACATCGTAATAAATTTTTGGAGAAGCTAAATTTCTCCTACTCGTCTATTTTCCCTTTATTTTCCATTTTCCTACTACCAAACACCTCCGAGGATGACAACTCAAAGGATGTCACTAGACCTCTTCCTCCTGGAAAATGAGGGCTGCTGGGCTAGGGATTTGAGGTAAACCGACTGGCCCTCTCGTTTTTAACGCACGTATTTATGGGTATTTATATTCTATTTCACCTTAGGTTAAAATCTTCTGTGCACACCTCACTAACAGATATTTGAAGGGTTTTCGCCACAAGGATGCCATCACCAGATCCCCCGTTATCCAGCTAGTTGTTTCCTATTAGTTATCGCAGGTAGGTTTTTGAGATATGATATCATCAAGTAGGGAATATTTTTGCCCATAATGCTATGTTTCAAAAGGAAAATCATAGGTCTAGGTTTTAAAGCTAAATGAAGATCCGGCTCGAAATGACTATATGTCATGCTCCCCAATGCGAGGAAAAAGACCCGAGGACATGTTAGTTGCCTTAAAACCCTAAACCAATGGTTCGAAACTTCAAGGGGTTCTATTTTACATTTTTTTCTTATTTTATTTTTAGCATGTGAACAACCAATCCCCTGTTTTTATCACCACCTTAAAATCCAAATAAAATTCACCATTTTTGACTTCACTTAAATCATTTGTACGAAGAAAACCCATCCCTGTGTTCGACCCAGATCGCCATAATGCAAAGAGCTTGACTACTACAGCCAGGAGGAAAATTAGATATAAATTTTGTTGATTCCCGATCACCCTATCGTGGCACCGAATCTATCCTACCACATCGTCGTTGTAATAATAAGTCACTGATTACAACTGTTCATGATCGGCAACTGACACCGCCTGTTCAGCCAAACGGAACATAATAACGTCAATTTTTGTTCATACGCGAGAGCCAAATTTGCCAGACAGCGCACCGATGGTTGAATCGCATTTGACGGATCCGCGGCAAGTCAAAATATGGTCAGGTATTTCAACAAAGAAAGGCGAACAATCAGATTTCGTCGGCAGCGTGCGCAAATCGCGCGCGGCGAACACGCAGGGCTATTTCAGAAGTGTGAACAACGATCGGTGCCTCAACAAAGTTTAAAATTTGGTCAAGGAACTCAGAAACACAGATACAGAGAGTGCAGAGCTCGTACAAGAGAAGTCATCTTTATCGCCACCGAAGATCACAAAGACAGATGATGTGGATGGCACGCCTTAATCCAACTGATATGACGTCAGATCGGGATAGCTCACAGATTTCACAAACATGAACCATCAGGTGTGCCTACGTCACGAACCCGTCTCGAACCACCCAGAGAGATGCAAGAGAACATGAGAAACTCCTGCAGAACTGCGCCATATTAAACTTGAACCGATTTTCAAAAGATCATTAGGGGGTATATATTCTATTACTTTCTAAATAAAAAAAGCAACTTACTTTAACTAGAAAATAAAACTTAAATTACAAAAACAACTTCTACTTTAACTACAGGAAAGAAACTTCTAAATTACAAAAAGCAACTCAAAAGAAAACTTAAAATAAATAAAGCAAATCTTCCTAAATAAATAAAGCAAACTTTCTAAAAATAAAATGTGCTGTAAACTTTCTAAGACAAATAAAGGAACTTTCTAAAATAAATAAAACAAATCTTCTAAAATAACATATGTACTTCCACATCAAAGGCTCATCTGTCCGACCACGTTTTTTGCCTTCCAAGGCCCAAATGAGGTCCAAAAAGGAGTTTTCACATGTATTCAATGCGTCTTGACCTCCCTGTCCAATTCTTCAATACTAGGGTCGAATTCCAATGTTCAGCGGTTTACAGATGCTCCCGCATCAAACCCCTATAGTTGGAAAAAGACTTGTCCTCAAGTTTCACCACATAAGATCTTAAATCCTTAACCTTGAATGTAGGCAAGATATTGCAGTCACCGGACAATTTAACCTTGTAAGCATTCTCTCATGATATTCTTAATAATCTTGAAGAACCATCTATTCTTGTGCACAACTCGGGAACACCTCTTTTTTTTTTTCGATAAGCAGGAACACCTCCTTTATCATGTAATCGAATCCATCCTCCCGGATCAAATACCGCCGATAACCTTCATATGCTTGTCTTTCATATTGTTCCACTCTTGCCCTTGTTGAATCTTTGCTTCTCATGAATAAAATGTTGTTGAAAGCTTGGCAATCAAAACACATACCTCCAAGATCCATCTTTTCACGCACCAACATGGGAACCACATAGTAGGAAGTTTCACTCTCTTGAACAAGCCCTTTGCTTCAAGAAAAATTATCAACTTGTGTTTTAAACTCTTCATGCTCCTTAGGGCTCTTCAGAGGCTAGCTTATTAGGAAAAAACCAAACCTTGTATGAGGTCTATTTGATGTTGAATAATTTCAAGAAAGGAAAACTGTGGTATTTCTTCAGCATTACATCAACAAATTCTATAATCGATTTTGCTTCTCGTGGAGAATTCCTTTCACTTGCTCTTCAACAACCAAAGTCGCCGCATCTGAAACATCTGATTTCTAAATCAAAAATTTACTGCAGAACTCCTTCTCCTCATCTTCTGGGATATGGTTAGATTCGACTACTTCTTCAACATCCAACTCTATATTTCCGATTGTAGTGATTTGTTCATCGTCTTCGACATGGTTAGATTCGATCACTTATTCAACATCTTCTTCCTTACTTCATCTTCCTCAATTAAGGCAATCGCTTGGTTAGGACATTCAGAATCAATATGCCCCAACCCTTGTCACTTAAACACGTCTTTGACTTAGAAGCCAATTTTCGTAGTGCCTTCACTTTACTGAAAGTGTGGGTAGTTTTACCACTAGATTCCAAGAATTAGAACCCTCAACAAACCCTTTCATTAGCCACACTCTTAGTTGTAGTAGAGTTTCCATACTTTTTTTTTGTCCCAACTTTCAAAGCAAGTTTCATCACATCTTGAAGACTATTATATGGTTGCAAAAAAAAAACTCTAGCAATACTATATCTCAAACCAGCAATATAGTGGTGGGCTATGCATATTTCCTCGTCCTCTTGCAAGTCTCTTGATAATCAAGTTTACAACTTAAAGGGTAATTCCTCCACACTAAATCTCGTTGTTTAAAGTTCCACTTTGAGGTAGATGTTCGCAGAGTTAAAGGAAGGTACTTCCTTTTAGCTTCTTTCTTCATCTTTTCCCAAGTTTCAATATTCTTTTTACCATCTCTTTCACATTGTCTCTTCATGTTTTTCCCACCAAATAGTATACTTAAAATATTTGTAGCCACCAACTTCACTTTTCACGCTCAGAATCATAATACTAAAGACATGCTCCCACCATATTAAGCCAATCCAAAATTCATCAAAGATCCATCCTTCCATCGACCTCGAATGTTAAATTGATTTAACTGCAAAGCCTCACTACAGTTACCATGCCTTATAGTAATCTTCATTCTCGTAGTAGCAATCAGCCTCCATGATAAATCACAGTCTCGCACATACATACCTTTAGCTTTCTGTGCCCCAAGAAACGCCTGCTGACTCAGCGTAAAAGTTCTTCATAAAATCATATTTTTCCTCCTCGCTAGTGAACGACTAAATCAGATCTAGAGATCTTAGCCCTCTAGCATCAAGCACACCGCTTAGTTTATGATCACCATCAATCCATGAGCTCGATACCACTTGATGCAAGGTCAGACCGTGATGGATGATCCGTGGCTTGTAAGTCAAAATATGGGGTTTGGGTAGTTTTCAGCCAAAACAGGTTATGGACGACTTTGGAGATTTTCTGGTTAAGAAAGGTGAATTTATGGTATATAAGGGGAAAATGGGTGATAAATAGGCGTCTTTCCAATTTTTTTTTTTTTTTTTTTTTTTTTTTTTTTTTTTTTTTTTTTTTTTTTTTTTTTTTTTTTTTTTTTTTTTTTTTTTTTTTTTTTTTTTTTTTTTTTTTTTTTTTTTTTTTTTTTTTTATGGAACAAGATTTGGAAAGTTTCGTCGAGGTTGAAAATTTCGTTATGGGAAATTTTAGAGAAAATATGAGACGGTGAGGAGAGTAGAGTTTGCACAAGAGTAGTTACTTATCGTTACCGAAAAGATCCACACAAGATAGATGATGGAGGAAGGGGCGCCATTAAATCAACTATGGACTGTTGATTGATAAGCCTGACAAAGACTTCGCCACCAAGGAATCCACCTAGGTACGAGAAGCCACGAACTCGTCCCTATGAATCCACCTAAGAGATAAGAGCACAAGAGAGAACTCTTAAAAGAGGAAATCAAAATATTATTAAACTCGAACTGATTTTCAAAAGACTACATTAGGGGGTATATGAATCACATACTTAAATCAAAAAAGTACTTCTCTACTTTAATTAGAAAGAAACTTTCTAAATTACAAAAACAACTTCTACTTTAACTAGAAAAGAAACTTTCTAAAATCACAAAAAGCAACTCCTAAAGAAAACATTCTAAAATAAATAAAGCAATCTTCCTAAAATAAAGCAAACTTTCTAAAATAAATAAAGCAAACTTTCTAAAATAACATGGCACCCACATCGTGGTCATCTAACCGACCACGTTTTTGCCTTCCAAGGCCCAAAATGAGGTCCAAAAAGGAGTTTTCACATATTCAATGCGTCTTGACCTCCCCAATCAAATTCTTCAATAATTAGGGCTGAATTCCCAATGTTTGGTGTGTTTACAGATGCTCCTGCATTAGAAATTTTCGCTATGTATAGAAATTTCGCTACATAGCGAATTTTTGCTATGTGATTCGTGCCACAGTAGGGTGATCCGAAATGAACAAAATTTGTATCCTAAATTCCTCCTACTGTCGTAGCAAAGCTACTGTAGTATAGCGGTTCTAGGGTCGAACACAGGGATGGGTTTTCTTCGTACAAATGACTTACAGTGATATTAAAACTGGTGAATTAAATTTGGATTTTCAGGTTTTTGGTAAAAACAGGTGAATTGGTGGTTTAAAACTGAAAATAAAAACAAATTAAAATAAATAGTAAGAATCTCTTAGTGTTGGGTTGCTAGTTGCTGGATAAAGCCAAAGAGGTCCCTGGGTTCATTTCCTCGTCTGTGAGGACGACCTATAGTCAATTCCCTCGAACCTGATCTTCATTTAACTTAAAAACTAAACCCTAATAATTTTTCCTTTCGAGAAAGCATTTTTTAGCATTTATGTTCCTATAGTGAAAATCTATCACCTTTGACCCATCCTACAATGATTCGTAAAGTTGGCAACTAATGAATCAAAGGATCTAATAATAAGCATCCACCGAATCCTCAAAAGATTACCAAGCATTGATCAATGAGGATGCATCTACAAGGAAAATATAACCCTTAACCTACTTCTCCAATGTTCTCAGAAGAAGTAACTAATGGATACGTTGTATCTAAAGCTAAGAATTACACCGAACTCCTAAAGCTTGCCAGTATCGCCAAAGAAAGTACATGAAAAAGCTTTAAACCTATAGTTGCAGATTTAGGAACCAAAATGTCAAAACCTGCTGCGTGAAAAACAGGGGAACAAAATGCAAAACTTACTTCCTGCTTCAAGAACCTCTTTTTAGATACGAGATCTAGCCAAACATCCTTGAGTTATCCTCAAAGGAGTGTCATAAATGAGAAAGTGAGAGAGAAAGAGGAGAGGGAAGAGAGAATATGAGGGCCAAAAACAGGGGCCCGTATTTGCTTTCATCCAATAAAATCAAACTTAGATCAACAGTGTATTACAATGGCTTATATAGCCTTACAATCAAAGTGAACTACCAAATTAACCTAACTAAAACTATTACAATGAGGGTAGAAATGAGGAAAACCAAAACGGGGTCGTTTATACACAAAACAACAAGAGTAGAGATTTCACTATAGGAGGTGAAATTCTCTATATAGCGAAATTTCCAGTTGTAGCGAAATTTTCACAGTTGGCACTGTTCATCATTGTTGGTTACTGTTCCATTGCTCCCTGATGCTACTATTCCATCTCTTCTTGCTTTGATATTCTTCATTCCCAGCTTGCTGAAATTGATAGAAAACCATATGAAATTGATGGAAATCAACCCGACTTTGTTATGATTGGATTGACACGACGATTTGGCTTCCAATTCCTGCAAAAACTACAAAACAATTTAATGAGAGATCAAGTACAATAAGGACCCGAACATGTCAATTGGGTTAATTATAACACTAGTACACAAAAAGCGCCAAAACCTATTAAAAATAGGTTCAAATAGCACTTTTTGGGCACTAATCTATGCTAGCGAAATTCGCACATAGCTTAAATTCTATCAGAGCTAAATGTTCTCGTCAGGAGTTTCAGTGCCAAATTCCGCTTTTGGTTTTTTCCATCTCTACCCTCACTATCATTATGCTATTTAGGATAGATTGGTATTTTCACCTTTTTGTAAGGCTATATAAGCCATCTTATGAACAATTTGTAACCTAACTTTCATCAAAGCCATTTTCCATTTACGGGCCCCTGTTTGGCTCTCATTTTCTCTCTTCTCTCTCTTCTTCTCTCAATTTTCTAGCATTCAAACACATCCTTTCGAGGATGACAACTCAAGGATGTCACAAAGCCTCTAAACTCAAGAGGAGGGTTTCTAGGTTGGCTAGCGAGTTTGGTGCGATCCTCTATTTTTCAAGAAGCAATACATCGGGTATTTATGTTTCAAACTTTCAAAACTAGGTTTAAAAGCTATTCGATGTGCTTTCTTCTCACAATACTTGGCAGCTTTAGGTTCGCTTATTCTTAAAAAAAAAATAGATATGACTGACATCCATTAGTTGTCATTTATGAGCCATCGGGGGTAGGTTAAATGCTAGATTTCAATCGAAGGAACAGTTAATGCTCAGTAAATGCTATGTTTCAAAGAGGAAAGGTACTAAGGGTTGGTTTTTAAAGTTAAACAAAGATCCGGTTTTTTAAATGACTATAGGTCATTTAGCCTAATGCGAGGAAATAACCAGAGGACACCTTTACAACCATATCATACCAAACTAGTGGCCAAAAACTTCAAGGTGTTCTTTTTACATTTTTATTTCGAATACCCTTCGCTATATATAGTGACAACATCCACTGTTTTTGTAAAAATCCGAAATCCAAACAAAAGCCTCACCATTTTGAACCATTATACAAATCATTTGTAAGACGAAAACCCATACCAGTGTTCGATCCTAGAGCCACTATACTGTAGCAGTTTTACTACTAAGTAAAGTAGGAGGAATTTAGTATAAATTTTGTTGATCCTATCTCTATCATGCAAGACGATCAAATCAAGGCTGCTGCTGGGATGGTGCCAAACTACAGATGATGAGTCATGGGTACTTATAATCATCATTATGCATTGGTGACCTTAAAC
Organism: Tetrastigma voinierianum; assembly: GCA_016808115.1. Taxonomy (NCBI): domain Eukaryota; kingdom Viridiplantae; phylum Streptophyta; class Magnoliopsida; order Vitales; family Vitaceae; genus Tetrastigma; species Tetrastigma voinierianum. Next base: position 916,906 of record JAEQBH010000734.1, read on the forward strand.
CTTTTTAATTTAATTGTTTACCCCAAGTTTTTATTAATACCATTTTATTTTTCTACTTAACACTCCATCTGCAAGCCCCGTCATACTCTCGTTTGTCTCATTTTCAGGTCATGTGAGCACGCATCTGGGATAGAGGTATATCAGGTAGATTGCAAAGAGTTAGTACACCAATTGAACAAGGTCAGAAGTCAGTACACAAGGGAGCGGAACGGATTCTACCAAGAACAAAGAAAGTCGGCCAGGTTGCCTCTTCCAAAGGAATCCTACAAAGATACAAATAACGAGGACCACATACACCCTCCTAGGGTGAGTGCACCTTCTTACATCATACCACCTGCTGATGATGTGGTTGTGAGACCCTATCTAGTGCCCCTTCTTCCCACTTTTCATGGAATGGAGAATGAAAATCCATATACGCATATCCGGGAGTTCGAGGAAGTTTGCACAACTTTTAAAGAAGGTGTGCCTGACATGGACTCACTTGTTGAAAGCATTTTGACAATCGAAAGATATACAAGATTTGGCTCAATTCACTGAGGCCGAGAACAATTAGAAATTGGGCCGATCTTCAAGCTGAATTTTTGAAGAAAATTTTCAGTACAACCAAAACCAACAGTTTGAAGAGGCAAATCTACACTTACTCGGCCTACGATAATGAGAAGTTTTATCGTTGTCGAGGTTCATGGAGACCATCTGCATGTCCACACCATAGGCTTGATACATGGATGCCTGTGAATCACCTCATGATGGAGCAGCCTCGGGGCCACGGTCTAATGGAAACCATGTGCTGAGGGACTTCCAGCAAGAACCCAGATGAAGCCATGGACTTTTGAACTATGTGGCCGAAACCTCCAAAGCATGGGACGAACCGAATCCAAGAGAGGCTGAAAATGAGGCTCAACTCCACCAAAGGGCGTATTTATGCACCTCCAAGACACTTTATGAAAGTGCAACGACCACTTTGACTCGAAGGTTGGAGGAGCTTGAAATGAGAAATCAACATGAAGTGCAAGCAGTGATTGAATTGCCTGCATCTCACCCAGCCTATTTTAATTATCAGCCATGTAGCCATCTTGGGGAGCACTGTCCATTAGTTCCTTCAGTGAGGGACTTGATGCAAGAGCATGCCCATGTCTTAGGTCAAAATAAGCCACCTACAAATTCTCCTTGGCAGCAAACACTCTCTATAACCCCACTTGGAGGAACTATCCGAACCTATCATGGGGCTAAAACCTTCCCGCATATGTTCCTCGAAGGAGCACAAGAAGAAGTTAGCTCTACTCTCAAGACAACAATAAAGAAATCTCCACCTTCTTCTCCCGTTGAGCAATCTGAATTTACAAGGCAGAGGTACTGTGGAGGAACAAAAGGTGTTGAATGTTCAAACTAACTGTATAATTGAGACAGAGAGAGCTTCACCAACAAGAGAATAAACGGTCAAGGTAGCCTCAACTAAAAATTGATAACCTCGCGCCATCACTGGCATGATCACAATTCATCAGGAGAGCAAGCAGATTCCCTTCCCAGACATTTCCCAATCCTAGAGGAGTCCATGAGATAGGTTATGCCAAAGAACCCCACCCCAAGGATGGATGAAGCTAAAGTCACATCACTTTGAGAAATGGTGCCGCAGTCGAATCAAATCAATCTAAACCTACAAGAGAGACTATATAGAAGAGGAAGTGGAACTAAGACACATATTTATTAAAGAAGATTCAATGAAGAACAATGATGCCCTTCCAGCTCTCAAGAACTAAAAAGAAGGCATCCAAGCAAGCAGGCATCCTGGAAGTGCTAAGGCAGTGTGAAGGGTCAACATGTACCCTGTTTACACATTGTACCAAACTCCAAACGTATGCCACTAAAGGACTGTGGCACATTCAAGAGAGGGGCTACGGGTATTGACAAGAAAGCTCCTAACAAAATATGTCATGCCATCATTCGTAGCAAGATGACCCCCGGTAATATGCAAAGATCCAGCGGTCCTCACCATCTCAGCCACTGAGGGACTTGTATGTATAAGGCAATCGCCGATTTTGAGTTATGTCAACTCAACGCCATACTCACAGGTGCCATTAGCTCTTGTATTTGGGAAGCTACCAACATCACTCTATCCTTACCGACGCATCAAGAAAATCTTCAAAAGGTATAAAGGGCACTGCGCACGCAGTGGTGATCCGCCAACGAAGAACAAAATTTTGTTTCCTATGTTCCTACTACCTAGTCAAGCCACCGCAAAGATAATGTTCAGGGTCTAACACGGATGGGTTCATCCCACGAATGATTCGCATCAGTGATGGAAAATGGTGAGACTTTTTGTCGATTTTCGGATTTGGTTAAAAACAAGGAGGTTTGTTTGTCTCACCGGTTAACCTGTAATAGCTTAAAATGAAAAAGGAAATGGTAAATCTCAAGGTCAACAACATTGATAACATGGGCTATTAGTGTCCCTGTTATATCCTCGTATTAGGCAAATGACATAGAACAATGCCAAAACCGATCTTTGTTTAGCTATAAAACCTAACCCTGTAACCAATTCTGCCTGAGTCAAACACTAAGCATTCAAAGTCCTATTCGCTGAAACCCTAGCATTTAATCTCATTTAATTGTCAAATGCTATTCAGGAATTTCGCCGCATCTACCATTAAGAATGATCGAACCCTAGCATGGCAAAGGGCTGACCAAAGGAAAGACATTAATGGCCTTGCACTTAGTCGAGTTGAACCATAAATGCAAAGCACTGCACATTTAAAGCATGAGGACAACCCCACAGCAGCCCCAAAAACCAAGCTAAAGCAACCTTCCACTAAGGCCATGAGGTTAGCCAAGCATCCCTTTAGTTGTCAGGTCCAAGGGGTGTGTTTAGCAAATGAGAAATGAGAGAAAGAGGGAGAGAGAAGAGAGCAAAGTAAACCTAAAATGAAAAGTCATGAAACTCCACTTCAATGTAAAAAGTTACTTAGGTTACAAAATCATGGCAACTTTATAGCCAAACCCAAAGTGTGAAAATACAAAAATACCTAAATATGAAATTACATATGGGACAATAGTATTTGTATCAAAATGGTCGTTGAATCAAAATACCAAACACAGGTTGGATTTCATATGCAGAAATTTCTGCTAGCATAATAAATTCGCCAGAGATAACGCAATTGAGAATTTTCATAAGAAACAAGAATTTCTCGCAATAGCAATTTCATTAGCCTAGGAAATTTTCACATAGCCAAATTCTTTCGTTGTCATAAATTTCAATCCATAAAGTAAATTTTCTCGCAATCATAAAGCAAAATTCCTCGCTTGCTCCTTCTTCCCCGTTACACGTGACGTTTCCTCGCACTTTATTCATCACTTTGCCTTTAATCTTTCAACTCATCTTGACATTTCATCGCCGCCTGGTGAAATTATCGAGACTCTATTCGGCACCAATAAGCAGCTGGCTTACACTAAGTTCCAAGACCCGCAAAACTATCCAAAACAATCTCGAAACAAATTAGATGCACTAAAATGGACATACATGACACCAGGCTTAATTCATATGATTAGTGCTCAAAAGCGCTAAAACCTATCTTGGAATAGGGCTCAAATAGCACTTTCGTGGCACTAATCATATAGTTGAGTGATGTTTCGTGAAGGTAGACAAATTTTATTATGCTATGACTTCGTGAGTTCGATACTAAATGATGGCAGAAGGCACCAACCAAGTTCCCATCATACTTGGGAGGCCATTGTTGGCCACATCTAATGCCACAATCAATTGCTAAATGGAGTCATGCAAAATTTTACCTTTGTAATATAACTGTTTCTTAATATTTCCACCTAGGTAGTGCACAACCGAGAGGCGTGAATGTGAATCAGACGACTCGTCATTGGCTCCGCAGCACAAAGCCTACAAATCGGGCAGAGAGTTTGATGAAGAACAAGAAGCACCGATGAAGAATTAATCGTGATCACCTTTCCAGCACTCACTCGATTCCCCCAACACAACCAGCGAGCAAAATGCTCAACACAGCGAGTCGAAAGCATGAAAAGCAATCGCAAGACATCACTACGTAATAGCGAGCTCCTCCTCCCTTTGATCCTCCATTATCGTTATCCAATCAATGTGTGTAAATTGACACTGCTGGTTTGGCTCACTGAGACCAAATCATGCGCCAATTTTTGTTTTCTTTTGCAAATGCTTAAAACTATTTTATTTTTTAGTATTTTTATTTATTTTTAGTTTTTAATTAAAACCTTCTTTGGAAATGTTCGCTTAATATCTTATTTCCATTTTAGTTCTATTTATTTTATTTTTGTGTTTTTATTTTGCAGATAAAAGTTGGTGCGTGGCTTAAATTTCACTAATATAGCGAAATTTAACCACATGCGCCTACTACCAAGGGGGACCTTCGCCTGCCCAAATGCCATGCGCCCCCCCCATTCTCAATCACACTCCCCAGCCAAGCCCATCGCATCTTCCCCTCGCGCAGCATCCCGCCCTAGCTCCCTCGCCTCCATCCTCGCATGCCGGAGCGCCCCCCTCGTCAAGGCATCTCGTGACCCTCCTACTCCCGGGCCAAGACGCCCCGTCCCTCTTGACAACAATCTCTCACAGCTTTGCATTTCAGCCCTGAGCTACCCCTACACTTTGCCCAGCCGCACGCCGATTGTCCATCCCCATGCCTCGCCCCCCGGGCCGTACGCATTAGTCCTCCCACACCGACGCCTGAAAGTCTCCCCGCCGCCACCTGCGCGCCGAGCCGAAAGCACCGAGCCGCTGTCACCGTACGCTTCGCTCTTCGCCTATGAAAACACACCCGTGGAGGGCATCGATCCAAGCCTGGGGTGGGCTACTCATCACCGGAGCAGACGCCGCACATCATGGTCACATACACTCCCAGCTCAGATACGAGGCACTTCCTCGCATTGACTCGATGCAATTTATGATGCGGTGAGTCCAACCTCCGCCGCTATCTCCAGGAGTCTCGTAAGTGCTGAGCCCCACCAAGCGATACCACACCAGTGGGACCCGCCCTCCGCGCATCCACGACCACCCCGCAGGGCCTCGCCCAAGCGAGCATGTATGATCCGCCCTGGGAGCTACTAGCTCCGAGCTCGCTCCTCCAAATCATCAGTGAGTCCGGCACCATCATCGCCTTTAGTTATCCCTCGCCTTCTTGCATCAGCGTCCGATGTTTAGATGTGATCCGATACCTGAGAACGTGAATTGTCGTGCCAAGGACTTTCACGAAGAGTCCCACCTACGGTATACCAAAGATCGGGCAATGACCGCTACTCGTAGATCGGATGCGGTTGGTCCAAAGGTATTCACTCCTGCCATTTATGTCTCTGAGGCAGTTTTTCTATCCCCCGGTGGTTCTTGAGTTTTATCATACTATGACATCCCGGGGTGTGTCCGATCAGATGTAGCTTCGATTCAATATAGATGGTCAGTTTCGGGATTCTCGCGAGCCGCATATATCATCGCTTAAAGCCACCAGTAGTTCCGAAAACTCCATTGTGACATCGACAATGGCCTCAGCCATCGCCTAGAGAGATGGTTCACTCTCTCTCTCGAGATACTACAGTCGGATCTATACTTTTTCGCAGGCAGCTTCCTCCGCAGATGCTCCTCACGGACCACGTACTTCGGTGCAATCTGTTCCCACTTCAACATTATATATAGTGCAGAGGAGCTATTCTCGAGGCTCTGTACCGGATATCCGAGGGGTTTTGGTTCAATCCGACAGAGCTTGTCATGAAGATTTACACTCGAGGAGAAGGTCCACCAAGTGAGATTCAGTCGCGTAGGCTATTCTACTATTGATGCTGAGGTTGCTATGCCAATGCCTTAAAGCACCTCGTTCCCAGAGGAGCTAATGATAAAGGCCACAGAGTTGTCCGACATTTATCCTTAGACCGGACTCTATCTATGCCACTCTCCTTTCTTCTACACCAGCAGAAGGAGGTCGTGGATGATTATGCAGAGGACCTGCCTAGGGGTGAGTAGCTTGTACGTCTGCATGCATCCCTCCAAAGCTCCGCTCCACGCCCAACTCCTCCTCTAAGATCGGCAGTTCATCTCTCCACATCATTAACAAATGCATATGAGCACACATCCTCATACTTTAGGATTTATCAAACTGGGCAGGACACGCTGGCCCGTGCACTGCATTACCATCGCATCTTTAGCGCTTCTAAGACAAAGATTGCCGAGCCGGATGGCCCGAGTCGAGGTCACTGCCAGAATCGTGCTATTTTCCACATATACAAAGCCACCTGGGTCTCCCACCGATTATAGTGACAGAGCTTATACAGCCCACTACTCATGACTAGTCAACCTGCTTCCGCCTTTCCGAAGAACCTCTGGATGTGCTCACGGCAACCGCTAGCCGCCCGATCCACCGCTCTACACCACTAGCGAGCAGGCGGTCACACTTCCTTTAAGCTTCCTATCATTAACCTCGAGACACAAAGTGATACTTTGTTGTTTGGGGGAGAGCTAGCGCCTGGCGGTATCATTTATAAGACTTATGTTTGGCTTTGTTCATACTTGTGTTGTTTTAGTTTTATCAACTCCGCCTACTTGTCTTCAGATTGGACCTGCTTGCTTGCATGTATTAGCTAATAAAAGAGGCATTGTATTCTGTTTCAAACAGAGAAGTTTGTATCAGCCCTTTTGTTATATTAAAAACTTTATAACAAATATTTTCATTTTCTATTTTTGAAAAAGTTCAAATTTTTTCTTTCTTCCTTCCTTCCTAAAACTTCCTTCTCTCCACATTTTTTTTATTATTTTATTTTACTCAACTTTTGTATGTGCATAATGTTTAGCCTTTGCAATTTGACGAGCTTAAGCCTTTCCTAATTCGTGTCGCTGCTAGAAGGGTCCTATGCCGAGCTGAGGGATGACTAATAGTCACCTTCTTATTGTATTTAACTCCGTCTCCTTCCACCTCTCCAACCCACACCGAGCAGGTTAGATCTCAATGATAGGCTAAGAAACAACACAAAACCCCCTGTTACGATGCAAACCCTTACCTAATGTCATTTACTCCCTTGAATAGGTTTCGGACCCCCATGCATAGAAGGCCAATGTGTCTTCCAAAATAAAAGAAAAAGTGAAAAGAAAAGAAAATAATAGAATCGCAGATTGTTTCGGCTTTGAAACCCCGAAAGACTCACCAAGGGGTATATGGCAAAGCCTTTAAGCCCTGGGTGAATCTCTAAACCTTCACTGCTTGAGTCGCAACTTCTAGTGTCTGCCACTTGACGGGGTGGAGTTTAGCGAGCTGTAAGGCCGGGAGGCTCAAGGTCATTCTGAGTCCGGTGAAACCTATGTAATTTGTGGTCTAAAAGATCCTCATGGCTCGATGCCCTAAACCTTCACCGGCTGGGAGCGTCTGCTAATCCTCGCACCCGACTCGTGAAGTCAAACCCTCAACATTGCACCCTAGAACGTAAAAAGAATGGTGTAATAAGGGGCAGGTCCTGATCTATTTAGGTTGTTAACACACATGGTTATGGCATTAGCTCGATTGGGAGGGGAGAGACTACAGTTTCGTAGTTTACGATTGAGACCTGATCAAATAAACCTGTAGCTTTTTGTAGAAGAGCCTAGTTCATGCCTCAAGGAGGGAACTTGTTGGTCAGTCAACGTGGTATAGTTTTCATTCTTTCGAGATGGTTTTAGCTTAGGTTTTCGTGATTCTCATCGCAGGTTATGCATTACTTTTACAAACCTTTTTGACCTCACATGTTTTTATTCTCTGCTTGTTGATTATTTCTGGCATTGCTAATGACTATAATGTGTTTGGTTGGGTGTGGATTACACTCAAAAAGTGCTATTTTGAACCCTATTTAAGATAGGTTCTAAGTACTTTTGCACTAATCATATTAATTAAGCCAAATTTGACACGTGTAGGTCCCTGGTACTAATGATTGTATTTTCGAGGCTGTTTGTAGTTTTTTACAGTGTTTCATAAAACCTATCCTACTATATAAAGCTACATATCAAGTTGAAATAATTTACACCGAAGCTCCTATGATTTATATTCGATTACATCGCTTCTGAATGAAGAAATTCAAGATGAAACAAGCTGATGCAAATGGAATATGCAGGATGCAAGGTGACAAGCTAGGGAAATTTCATAGAATAGCGGGATTTTCGCTTATAAGCTTTGAAATTTCGCTAAGACAATAATAATTCTTTAGAGTAATAGCTAAAATTCGCTAGAATAGAAAAATTCGCTATATTGAAATTCTCGCTTACATAGCGAAATTTTCACCCGTAGCTTAAATGTTCTCGTCGTTTTGTACAAACTACCCCCGCTTTTTGGTTTTTTCCATCTCTACCCTCACTGTAATTATGCTATTTAGGATAGATTGGTATTTTCACTTTTTGTAAGGCTATATAAGCCAACTTTATGAAATAATTTGTAAACTTAACTTTTCATTAAAGCTATTTTCCAATTACGCCCTCGTTTTCTGCTCTCATTTTCTCTCTCTTCTCTCTCTTCTTTCTCTCACTTTCTAGTAACTAAACACATCCTTTCGAGGATGAGCCAACTCAAAGGATGTTTTACAGTTTCTCCCAAACCTGAAGAGGAGGGTTTCTAGGTTGGTCGATGTGGCTTGCAAGTGATCCCTCTATTTTTCACGGCTGCCATCGGGTATTTATGTTTCAAACTTTCAAACTAGGTTTAAAATCTATCGATGTACTTTCATTGGCTATAATCTTAGTGGTTCAAGTACTTAATGTTAGATACACTGCCATCCATTAGTTGTCCTTTATGAGCCATCGAGGGTAGGTTAAATGCTAGATTTCAACTGAAGGAACAGTTAATGCTCAGTGAATGCTATGTTTCAAAGAGGAAAGGTACTAAGGGTTGCTTTTTAAAGTTAAACAAAGATATGATTTTGGAAATGACTATAGGTCATTTACCCTAATGCGAGGAAATAACCCGAGGACACCTTTACAACCATATCATACCAAACTAGTGGCCCAAAACTTCAAGGTCTTCTTTTACATTTTATTTTTCAATTACTCGCTAGCATAGTGACAACATCCACTGTTTTTGTAAAAATCCGAAATCCAAACAAAAGCCTCACCATTTTGAACCATTATACAAATCATTTGTAAGACGAAAACCCATCCCAATGTTCGATCCTAGAGCCACTATACTGCAGTAGTTTTACTATGGCAATAGAAGGAATTTAGGTATAAATTGCTTGATCTCGAAACCTATTATGAAAATCAGAGGGGACTTCAAACTGAAATGGAGATTTTAAATTAAAAGATAATAGAGGTTTATATAGAGACAAGGGTAGGGGGGGTGGTGCTATGAAGCGGTTTTGTCCTCAATGCCCATTAAATGGTTGGCTCAAAAAAAAAAAATTGAAGATTAATGGTGGGTGTATGAAACGAAAAGGTCGCAGGCGGAATATGAAAAGCGGGTATCAACAGGGAGATGAATGTTGTAGGCTGCGGGTACTCCAGCACCTCGCGAACAACCCACAGTTGCTACAGAATTTGCAACCTGTAAATTTCTAAGCAACAAAAACAACTCCCCGCTAATTAACGCCAGAAATGTAAAAACTAAAATTATGAGAAGGCATACTTAAGTGAGAAAATTTCCAAAATAAAATATGCCAAGAACAAGTGGATCGAGAAAATCCTAAATAGAACTACAAGAATAAAGCAATAAAATTCTAACAAAAATTTTTGGTGACTTCGAGATATCAGAAGTCACTCCCTCACAGCGCTTCTTGAAATCAGATGGAGGGTCAAGGAGGGGGATTTCCTCCTTGCTCCCGAGTGTTGCACCGCATACGGGCTTTCACTTTGTCCAATGACCTTGAACACCCTATTGTCTTGAATTGAAATGTGCCCACGATCCATTAAGATAGACCTCCCTGGATGGAGGAAACGGCCTACCATCTCTGGCTGCCTGAAAGCAGGGAGTCGAGTCGCAGCAACACTCGTCTCCCGCTTGAAATGCCACATTGTTATTAGCTGATCATGCCACTTTTTCACTCTTATCTTTTGGCAATTTTGCATGAAGTAGGCATCATTCTCGCTATTCACTGCTGATATCGAGGAGCCTTTAAGACCAGCTCGCCCATATCCGTGCGTTCAAGATCTTCACCCGCCACCATGCCCATACTAAATTTCCACAGCAGTGACATGCTTTCACATAAACTAGGCGATACATGCCTGCAATGGTCTTGTAGGTTGTTCAGAGGCCCACAAAGAGTCCAACAAATTAAGAGACCAATCCTTTCTACAGAGTTCACCACTTCATCGCATTGCTCTGATTTCCCAATCGATACCAACTCGACCACCGGTCCGAGGGTGGCATGGGGTGGTTACTTTATGCTGATTACTGCTACTTAGTGAGTATGTTCGGTGGGTTTGCTGCGTAAAAATGCGTAACTCCATCACTAATAAACGGCTCTGGGGGACCCCAAATATAGAGAATATGTTATCTTTTAAGAATTTCAGTACCACCTTGTGGTCTGCTGGTCTGCAAGGGACAGCTTCAACCCACTTTGACACATAGTCAACTCCGACAAAAATGTAGAGATATCCAAAGGAAGAAGGAATGGTCCCATGAAATCAATGCCCCATATGTCGAATAGGTCAACTATCAAAATCGGGTTTAAAGGCATCATGTGACAACGAGAAATTTTCCCCAGCCTTTGGCATTTGTTGCATTCCCGGCACATGGTATAGGCATCCTTGAAAAGAGAGGGCCAATGAAACCCAGATCAGAGCATCTTCCCCGGCGCTTTCATGGCGTTATTGAGTATTCCATGTCGCTTCCTCCTTCGTGCACACACACACTTTCTGATTATCTTATCAGCACAATATTTGTACAAGAAGGGTTCTTCCCAATAATAGGAGGGAATTTTTGCAAAGAATAATTTCTTGTCTTAAAGCTTCCAATTCCATCGTAGCTCCCTATTGCCAAGTATCTGCAATGGGATACTTTGGGTGTGTCTTCTCAACCAGAGCAGTGGACTCCTCGGGAACTCATCATTGATCGAGGGTTGTGAGTGTCAGGTGCCAATGTTAATCTCGAGAGGTGATCGACAACAACATTTTCCACACCCTTTTTTGTCCATGATCTGCAAGAACTCGCAGCCAGAGAACTCATTCGATGTCACTTAGAATTTTATTTGGTGAGTAGGTACTTCAAGTTTGAATGATCCGTGAATATAATTATGTCTGACCAACAAAATAAGCTCGAAACTTATCTAAGGCATAGACCACTGCTAACAGCTCCTTTTCTGTGGTTGTGTAATTCCTCAATGCCTCATTTAATGTCTTGCTTGCATAATGGACCACATAAGGCTTTCCTCCTTCCCCTTTTCTCAGAATCAACCTCCAATGGCGAGATCGCCGCATCGCAAATCTCACCCTCGAAAGGTAACCCACACTGGGGCCCTCACCATCGGTGCAAGGTTAGATAGGCCTCAGCTCCTCAAAGCCTGTCATCGCATCCCAAATGAATTTGCATCTTTTTCCTAGCTCAGAAAGAGGCTTGGCAATTTTTGGAGAAGTCCATGATGAACCCCTTATAGAAGCCCCGTATGCTCTAAGAATTGTCTTACGCCTTGGCATTTAAGGGGAGGGCACTTAAATCAAGTTTAATTTTGTCTTAGTCAACTTCGATCCCTTTTTCGAAATAATACGCCTAAAGACAATTCCTGTCGACTATAAATGGCATTTTTCCCAATTCAATACCAAGTTTTTCTCTATGCACCTGTGCAAGACAATTTCTAGGTTTATAAGGCATTCTTCAAAGCTCCCTCCATAGACTTTAATGTCATCCATATAAACCTCCATAATGCGCTCTACTAAATCGCTGAAGATACAGAGCATACATCGGTGAAATGTGGCAGGGGCATTACACAGGCCAAAGGGCATTCTCCCGTATGCATACGTGCCAAATGGGAATGTGAAGGTGATCTTTTCCTAGTCTTCTGCAGCAATTTCAATTTGAAAATATCCTGAATAGCCATCCAGAAGCAAGAGAAGCGGGGTGAATTTAAATCCTCTCAAGAAGCTGATCCATGAAGGGTAGAGGGAAGTGATCCTTCCTTGTCACTTCATTTAGTCTTCTATAATCAATACATACCCTCTAACCTATGGTAAGGCGAGTGGGCATCTCCTCTGCCTTTTCATTATGCACCGTGGTTACCCCTGATTTCTTAGGCACATCCTAGGTTGGACTCACCCAGGTGCTATCTGATATGGGGTAGATGATACCAGTCTGCAGCAGCTTTATGACTTCTGCCCTAACCACTTCCTGCATATGGGGATTTAGTCTTCTCTATGGCTGCCTAATTGATTTTGCCTCCTCCTCCATGCATGTGATGGTGCAAAACCATCAGGGCTAATACCCGCCGTGATCGCATAATCTTCCACCCTATGGCCTTCTCGTTCTCCCCGAGGACGCTGCAGCGCAGTCGGCCTTCCCGTGAAGTGTCGAGCAGGTGGAAATGACAATCGGGCACCGCTTCCTCGCCTTCCAACAGGCATATTTTAATTCCACAGTAAAGGTTTAAGCCCCACTTCTAGGTTCATCAAGCTCCTTTCCTTAATCATCAAAGGCGACTTCGCTTTTTCTCCAAAGGTCTCAAACATGCTCATGTCCTAGCCTCGTTGCTCTTCCGACACCACTAGCTCTTCGGGCCACATCCCGCATCCTCTCCGTTGGTCACCTCTATTCTTCCGTGGATTTCTGTGCTCAATTATGCAACTTTTCGTCGCTCCACCGGTTGCATGTTCTTTTTACCAAGTAAGATGTCAGTTCTAAGGTCATGTTTCCCAAGGTGAGCCACATAACCCCCATTTCCTAAGCAGTTTGAATTGTACTGGAGGTGGCCAAGAATGGTCTCCCTAGGATGATAGGCACATAGTTGGCCCCTGCTGCAACTGGTTCGGTAACAAGTACAACAAAATCTACTAGATAGTAGAATTTGTCCACTTGTATAAGAACATCTTCCACTGTTCCCTTTGGTATCTTGATGGATCTATCTGCAAGAAACAATGTGATGGAGGTGGGCTTCAGCTCTCCCAACCCGAACCCGCTTGTACATCGAATAAGGGAGCGTATTTACACTCTGCACTCAGTCCAATGCTGCTTTTCCAAATAAGTGCCTCCAATATTAAACGAGGGCAGACAACCCTGATCTTATACTTCACTGTAGTCTGAGATCGATGATAGCACGACTTGTTCAACAGAAGGCCTCTCTTATGTCAACATTCAACCCTATTTTCACTGTACATAAGTCCTTCAAAAGTTACATATGGGACTTTGTTTGATCATATCAAGCAAGGGGATGTTAACTTTTACTTTTCTTAGCACTTCTAGTATTTCAACCTGATTGATAGTTTTTTTCTTAGTCTTTAGTGCTTGAGGAAAAGGTAGGGGTGTGCTATTTTTCATTGCAGTCTCCCTAGTCACCACCTCTTCTGGTTCAGCCTCTTTAGCCTCCTAGCCTTGTTCTATTGCTTTGGGTGCTGGCTGTTTAAGCTCCTTACCACTTCTCAATGTGATAATTGCCTTGACCTCATCCATCCTGGGTACCGTTCATCGGAGGAGCTCACTTCATGCGCCCCTCGATTTGGTTAGAATCGAGAGAAATTCGCTGCGACCACGCCAGCGATTAGTCTTGATATTGAACACCGCAGTCACATATTTTTGGGAAATTTCAAACAAGTAGCTGTCGCTTGGGAAATTTCGAGTATCGTTGTCTATTTTCTTGTCGAGTGTGCTTTTACACTATGTCAATTCTTTGATTAAATGGGCATTCACTACCTTTGTTCCTCCACAAAGCTGTTCACCACCTTGCCCAGCTTCATAATAGCTTGTTCAACTCGAGATGAGGATTGTGCGGCCGTGGGCTTGACGAGATCCATGTCGTCACAGTGCCAGAGGCACATATGGAGGAGGTTTTGGCCACTGTGAGAGGTTTAGGTGGTTCCTCCACTGGGTCAGAGGCACACATAGGGTTGTGGCTGGTGCCTGTACCGTCTCAAGAATATCAAAGCTGTTCTATCCACAAGTCCTCACCACAACACCGGGCACGCAATCCCTGCTTAGCGGATCGACATTGAAGCATGGCCGTTAGCATAGATGCCTCGCCACCGCCGTACCTCATGCCGGACATTTTCATTTCAAGTTCTTCCAACCTCCTAGCCAGGGTGGACAGCTTTGCTTTCATCTCCATGTCCTCCGGGAGGCACATGCCTCCCTTTGATTCATTGGTGGCATCATCCTGCCCTGCCTCCCCGGGATTAGGCTCATCCTAAGCTTTAGGGAAGCCTCAAACACAATCGAGGAAATCCATGGCTTCATTTGATTCTACTCAGAAATCCTGACAAGGCCTAGAGTGCTATTTGAGCCCTATTCAAGATAGGTTTTGAGTGCTTTTTCACAATCATAGCTTAAAATTTCAAGAATCCTAGCGAAATTTTCGCTATGCAGTTCTTCGGCTAATAAATTTGATAAATTAGCTTAAATTTATCGCTCAGCTTAAAATTTTCATTTTCCTATCTCTAGAATTTCGCCAGCTAGCTAAATTTCACTAGCATAGTTTAAATTTTCGCTATGCTAGCTTAAATCCCAGACAAATGTAAAATCCCAAATTCCCGTGTTTTTGATATTTTTGATTCCAAATCCACCACGCTTTGATTACTACCATGTCAGTCCCTACTGTACTTCACATTTTAGGCTTTTTTGTCATTTCACACTCGCTGGCTATATGCTTCCCTTGCCAATTTTGTAACCCTATTTTAACTTTTCATTGCAAGTTTCCCGCAACTTTTCATTTTAATTTCTTATTTCGCTTCTCTCTCTCCTCCTCTTCTCTCCTCATTTTTCGCTTCCAAACACCCCCTATGAGGATGACAACTCAAAGGATGTTTGGCTAAGCCCCCTTTCCTTGAAGAGGAGGGTCACTGGTGGAGGTTTGGAGGTAAGTTTTCATGCCCTCTCATTTACCACACTGCATTTATGAGCATTTAAGCCCCCGCATCTCACCTTAGGTTGAAAACCTCCTAGATCCACCGCCTAATGTGTGGCTTGACAAGTTTAGTGGTTACAAAGGGATGCTTAATCATGTATCCATTGTCATCCACCCAGTCATCTCTCGCCACTGTCGTAGGTTGCCTCTTTAAGGCCATATGCACACTGTTAGGACTCAATGCTCACCACGCCATATCTCATGAGTGAGTACTCTAGTGGTTTAGGTTTTTTATAGTTAAATCAAGGTCCGGTTTGGGAAACGACTATAGGTCATTATCCCCAACGCGAGGAAACAAACTCAGGGCATGAATACACCTTAAAAATCCAATTCAGTGACCCAAGACTTCAAGGAGTTTTCTTTTCTAAAATTTCCTTTAATTTATATGCAGTTTACAACCATCCAACCCAATCGCTTTTAACAAAAACCCAAAATCCAAAGAGAAATACCATTTTCAACTCAACTCCACTTCATTTCACGAAGAAAACCCATCCCCGGTTCGACCCTTAGATCACATAGCACTGGGCAGCAGTTTGACTACTATAAGAAGAGAGGAACATAGGAAACAAATTTTGTTGATTCCGGATCACCCTACCATGGCACGAATCAAATCCCCTCCACACATGGTTTCTAAAAGCTGCTTCATGGTAGGGGACATCCCATCATAGAAATGGTTGACTAGCATCCAGGTGTCAAAACCATGGTGAGGGCATGCATTGATGGTCTCCATATATCTTTCCTAGCACCAGAACTTCATTATCATGGATCAAGAACTCTTCAAAATTTCGCTGTAGTTCTCGCTCTACCTCACGGTTCTTGCCCAGATAATTAAGCCATATCTTGGCCTTGTCTTTTAAGGTTATGGGAAGGCTTTCTTCAACTTCAGCACGACACCACCCCACCCTCCTCAAGGTCGTGCAAACTTCCTCAAAATCTCGGATGTGTGTGTATGGATTCTCATTTTCCATGCCATGGAAAGTTGGGAGCAAGGGCACCAAATAAGGCCTGACAACTACATCCTCTGTAGGAGGTACAATGCATGAGGGTGCACTCACCCTAGGTGGGTGTATATGGTCCCTCATTGATTTGTAGGCATTGGGGTTTCTTTATACCCCTACCACTTTGCTGTTCCTCGTGGAGGCTCCATCCGTCGGGTTTAAACTCACTTACACCCCCGTTTTGGAGCATCGTTCTCTCTAAATTTCTACCCAAGAATGTTCATATCCCAATGGTGCATAAAGTCCTAAGAACACAACACAACACAACAATAAACCAAAAATAAAGCTAACACAAAAGGGTTAAAGTCAAGCTAAAATTAAAACAAAGAAAATTGATATGCACAAAGGTGTATTCAATCGCCCCATCGCTGAACCGTTAGGGAAATAATGGTAAAATTAAAAATAACAACAGAGAATTCACCAATACTTGTGATGTGGATCAAGTTCAACAACTTCTCACTCATCAAAGTAATTCTGTACTTCTCACAACAACGCCATTTGATTCGCGCTTACGCAGGTGTATCGATCATATTGTATCCAACTCCTACTATCGTGAGGCCAGCTACCGCAAAGATGGGCTCTGCAGGTCAACCAAGGATGGGTTTTCTTCAGGCAAATATTTACGCTGATTGAAAATGGTGATTTCACTGGATTGGGTTTCTTGTAAAAGCAATGGGATCGATGGTTTGAAAAACTATGAATGCAGTGGAAATAAAGTGTGCAGGAACTCCTTAGAGTCTCGGCCATCGTCAGGTCTCAAGGTAACCTAAATGTCCCTGATCCTTTCCCCTGTCGTGGAGGATGACCTATAGTCATTTCCCGAACCGGATCTTCATTTGGCTATAAAAACTTAACCCTAAAAATTTTTCTCATAATATACAACATTTATTAACCATTAATGTTTCTGCATGGAAAACTGTCCTTCGATCTAACTCCGCAGAGGCAAATAAACAAATAAGTGAGCATCAGCGATCGGGAAGGTGGGCCATAATATCGAGCCTTAAAAGCTTGCCATGCATCACAATCGGTACATCACATGATTTAGTTTCAATGAGATGCTAAACATAAATGATAATAAATGATCAAGGCTGGGCACAAGGAGGACAATGTTTTATCTCAAGAACTTTACTTAGTGACCTCCTTCAAGGATGAGGGAGGTTTAGCCAAGCATCCCTTGAGTTTTCATCCTCAAGAGGTGTTTGGCAGGTGAGAAAGTGCGAGAAAGGGAGAGAAACTGAGGGAAATCACCACATGAGAGTTGGAAAGCTTTGCGCCAATTTTACTTGACGATAACACGTGGGATCGATTTTACGCAGTCATCGAGTTTATATACTACTCAGAGTAAAGGAAATTACAAAAAGTATGAACAACAGTCATTGAGGGCAATTGGGAAAAAAATCATAAAAAGCAAATAAAAATCGGGTTAAACATCAAACGTATAAAGCCGCGGGAAGCCAGATCTCGCGAAATTCAAGTGTCATGAAAATTTAACACCGCAAAAACCTTCTCGTGATACTCCCCTCTCCTTCTCGCTTTTAGCTCCAATTACC
This sequence comes from Tetrastigma voinierianum, assembly GCA_016808115.1. Classification (NCBI taxonomy): domain Eukaryota; kingdom Viridiplantae; phylum Streptophyta; class Magnoliopsida; order Vitales; family Vitaceae; genus Tetrastigma; species Tetrastigma voinierianum. Next base: position 934,469 of record JAEQBH010000734.1, read on the forward strand.
TTCGACTTGTACATGCAACAGTTCGGCTCGGGTTCTTCGTATTTGAATCGACTCGATGATAATGGTGTAATTGGGTTGCAAAACTACAAAAATAACCACAAAATATGATCAGTAGTATAGCTGGGACCTTATTGTGTCAATTGGGTTATTTAAGTTTATTACTACACAAAAAGTGCTCAAAACCTGTAATAAACAGGCTTAAAATAGCATTATTTGGGCACTAATCAATGGACTTCTTGAACTATGTGGATGAGACATCCAAAGCATGGGATGAACCTAACCCCAGAGAGGTAGAGAGGATGAGACTTGCAGCAAAATTTAAGGGGAGGCATGTATTCAATCATCGAAGACATTGAGACGAAGGCAAAGCTATCCACCTTGACTAGAAGGAGGACCTTGAAATGGGAAATCACCATGAGGTGCTAGGTCGTGACTCCGAGGCATCTTATGCCTAACCATCCTGTTTCAATTTGTCAATCCATCCGAGCACCATGAGAGCACCGCCAACTGTTCTTCGTAAGGGATATGATGGCTGAACATGCCAATGTTGTGGGTCAATACAAACCACCAACCAATACTCCATATGGCAACACCTATAACCCTAACTAGAGGAACCATCCTAACCCCTCCTGGAAGCCAAAGCCTCCACCATATGTGCCCCTTACTGTGTAGAAGCAGTGTGGCTCCTCATCTCAACCACGGCCACCACCATCCTCATCCCCAGTTGAACAACCTATCATGAATTTGAGAAAGGTGGTAGGCAATTTTGTAGAGGAACAGAAGGCAATGAATGCACAGGCTAATCAGAGAATTGACACAGTGGAAAGCACCCTCAACAAAAAGATGGATAACCTGCAGACTGAGATCTCCCAAAAATATGATAACCTGTAGTATTCAATCTCAAGGTTGACCAACCAGCAGCAGGTGCAGGAAAAGGGAAAGTTTCCATCTCAGACATAACCAAATCCTAGGGGAGTGCATGAAGTGAGCTCTTCCAGTTAGCCACATCCTAGGATGGATGAAGTTAAAGCAATTATCACATTGAGAAGTGGTAAAGAGCTTAAACAACTAGTACTTGAACCAGCAGAAGAAAACCGAGAGGTTAAAAAGGCTGAACCAGATGAGGCGGTGACTAAAGAGCTTGTAGCGAAAAACAACACACCCCCACCATTTCTGCAAGCACTGAAAGCTAAGAAAAAGGCCATCAACCAGGCTGAAATACTAGAAGTGCTAAGGCAAGTGAAAGTCAACATCCCTCTGCTTGATATGATTAAATAAGTCCCCACATATGCCAAATTTTTTAAGGACTTGTGCACATTGAAGAGAGAGCTTAATGTTGACAAGAAGGCCTTCCTGACTGAACAAGTCAGTGTTATCATCCAGTGCAAAACTCCAGTGAAGTACAAAGATCTCAAGTTATCCCATCATCCTGCTTAATATCGAGGCACTCAAGGTAGAAAAAGCACCGACCTAGGTGTGCCAGCTGTAAACCCGCTTCCTTTATTCGATGTACAAGCACGTTAGGAATTGGAAGCCCACTTCCATCATACATTGTCTCTGCGCATAGATCCATAAAGATACTCAAAGGGGATATGGGAAGATGTTCTAATACAAGTGGATAAATTCTACTATCCAAGAGATTTGGTTGTACTCCTTGATACGTAACCATTTCATAGTAGGCTAACTATGTACCATCATCCTAGGGAGACCATTGGGCTACTTCTAATGCTATTATTAAATGCCTAAATGGGGTTATACATTCTAAACATGACCTTAGAACTCAACATCTTCCACTTAAGTAAAAAGCACATGCAACCTGTGGAAGATGTCCAAGGAGAAGTTTGCATAATTGATACAATCCTGGAAGAACAGGCTGTCTAACAACAAATGCAAGATGTGTTAACTGAGGAACTAGTTGATTGTCCTAAAGAGCAGCAGGAAGCCCAAGACATGAATATTGTGTAGGGGCACTAGAGAAAAAAACAAGAAATTTTACCATTACTGATCGAGGAAGGAACCAATGAACCACAAAATCTAGACCTTAAACCCTTGCCTGTGGAATTGAAATATGTCTACTTAGAAGAACAGGAGTAGTGCCCAATGGTCATATCCTCCTTGCTCAGTGCTTCACAGGAAAATAGCCTGATAGACATCCTTAAGGAGAACAAGCAGGCTATTGGGTGGAAAATCACTGATCTAAAGGGTATTAGCCCAGAAGTTTGCACCCATCACATCTACCTGGAGGAGGAAGCAAAATCCGTAAGGCAGCCATAGAGGAGACTAAATCCTCACATGCAAGAAGTGGTTCGAACATAAGTCTTAAAGTTGCTACAAGCTGGTATTATTTACCCCATATCCGATGAAGACTTGAGTGAGTCCAACCCAGTCAGGCTCAAGAAATCACGTGGTAACCACCATGTATACTAAAAAGTGAGAGGAGATGCCCGCCCATCTACCACAAAATGAGGGTGTGTATTGACTCATAAAAAGATTGAATGAGGTGACAAGAAAGGATCACTTCCTCTACCCTTCATGGACTACCACAAAGGATTTTCTACCACCCCTTCTATCAGTTTCGACGGTTATTCAAAGTTATTTTCAAATTGAGACATCACAAGAAGAACAAGAGAAGACCAATCTTCCACCTACCCATTCGCACATATGTTTTTTACAGATGTCTTGGTCTGCACGCCTCGCCACATTCCAAATACGTGATGTTTATTATCTTCGCCGATTTGGTGGAGTCGCGAGTATAATGGAAGTACATGGATGATGTTACGCCATGGAGGAGCTTGAAGAATGCCCGATCAACTTAGAAACTCGGCTCCCAAGATAGGTGCATAGAGGAAGAACTTGCACCGAATCGGGAAAATGCCATTTTATATCAACAAGAGAATAGTATCGGGACATATTATTTCCAAGAAGGGAATTAAGTCGTAAGGAAAAAAAATCTAATGATTTCCAAACTGCCCTCCCCCACAAATGTGAAGAATGTGAGGCAATTCTTAGGGCATGCAGGTTTTTACAGGAGGTTTATCATGGACTTCTCGAAAATTGCCAAGCCTTTATATAAGCTATTAGAGAAAGATGCAAAAAATTTGTGGGACGAAGACTGCCAAAGAAGTTTTGAGGAGCTCAAAGCTCACCTGACCACTGCACCAATAGTGAGGGCTCCCAACTAGTAGTTACCTTTCAAGGTAATGTGCAACGCAAGTGACCTCGCCATTGTAGCAGTTCTCGGGCAGAGGGAAGGAGGAAAACCCTATGTGGTCTATTACACAAGCAATACATTGAACGAGGCCCAGAGAAATTACACTACCACAAAGCAGAGTCAAGGAGTAGTTGGTTGATTAAAGGCTCAAAAAGTTATTTTCGAACCTTATTTAATAGGTGGTTTATGCTTTTGTGTACTAATTGTTATAATTAACCCAATTCGATATGTTCTGTCCTATTATACTGATCGCATTATGTTGTTTTGTAGTTTTACTAAATCGAAGCCAAATCGGCCGTCAATCCAATCATAATAAAGCCTGCTGATTTCCATCAATTTCATGGTTTTCATCAATTTCAGCAAGCCAGAATGAAGAATATCAAAGGCAATGAAATGGAATAATGCAAATATGATTTAGTAGCAAGAGTGGGAGCAATGGAACAAGAGCAACATCGATGAACAATGCCAAGAGTGAAAATTGGCTTATGTAACGAATTTTTCTCCCCGCAGCCGAAAAATTCCAAATTTTTTAAACGACCCTGTTTTTTGTTTTTCTCCTTTCTACCCTCATTGTAATAGTTTTAGTTAGGTTAGTTTTGTAGTTCACTTTGATTGTAAGGCTATATATTGTAATACACTGTTGACATAAGTTTGACTAAGAAACACAGACGCCCCCGTTCTTTTTTTTTCACTTCACTTTCTCTCTCTCCTTTCTCACTTTCTAGTAAATCCAAACACACCCTTTGAGGATGACAACTCAAAGGTTGTTTGGCTAAAGCCTCTAAACCTTAAAGAAAAGGGTTGCTAGGCTTGGGAAATAAGGTTTGCATTTTGTTCCCCTGTTTTTCACGCAGCAAGTTTTGACATTTTTGTTCCCAAATCAAATCAGGTTTAAAGCTCTCGATGTACTTTCTTTGGCCAATACTTGGCAGTTTTTAGGTTCACAAAATTCTTAGCTTTAGATACACCGATATCCATTAGTTGCTATTTACGAGCCACTATATAGGTTAGGTTATATTTTCACTATAGATGCATCCTCATTGATCAATACTTGGTATTCCAGGTTCGTTGATGCTTATTATTAGATCCACGAGATTCAATAGTTGCCCTTTACTAATCATTGTAGGGATGGGTCGGGTGATAGATTTTCACTATAGGAACCATAAATGCTAAAAAAATGCTTTCTATCAAAAGGAAAATTATTAGGGTTTAGTTTTTTAAGTTAAATGAAGATCCGGTTCGGGAATTGACTATAGGTCATCCTCCCCAACGCGAGGAAATGAACCCGAGGACCTCTTTGTAACCCTATCAACCCAACCTAGCAGCCCAACACTTCAAGGATTTATTTTTACACTTTATTTTAGTTTATTACTGCTTATTTTCACTTCACAAATCACTCACACATTTACACCAACTTCTTAAACGAAAACAAATTCACCATTTTGGAGCCTATTTGCAATCATTTAAAATGATGAAAACCCATCCCTCGTGTTCGATCCTAGAGCCGCTTATACTCAAGTAAAGAGTTACGCTTACCAAGCAAAGAGATATCTGAAGAGAATTTATTGATTCATAACACCTTAATGGGTACCAATCACACCATGTTTTGATAAGTTTTATTATTTGGTCAGGGTTAATAATCATATTCACAGATCACTCAGCTTTAAAGTACCTGCTCACCAAACAGAATGCTAAGGCTAGGCTTATTAGATGGGTTCTCTCATTGCAAAGGAGTTTAACCCGCAGATCAAGGGACAAAAATGAGAGAATGTTGTTGCAAGATCACCTATTCGGAACTAACCATGCACACAACCCCCCAATCAATGATAGTTCACTAAGAGTTCTGCCCAGTTGATCACACCTTAGAGTGCCTACATTGTTCAATCACGGCAACAAAGCGGCATCAATAGATTGGAAGGCACAAGACATGAAGTTTTTCTTTGCAAAAATTCACTCATATTATTGGGAGGAACCGTCCTTGTACAAATACTGTGCTGATCAGATAATCCGAAAATGTATGCCTAAGGTAATCAACAAGTGAATACTCAAACTACTAAACATGAGGAGGATGTGGAGGCCATTTTTCTTCCCAGAAAACTTCAAAGAAGGTACTACAGTCCATATTTTATTAGCCTTCCCTTTTCAAGGTGTAAACCCTGAAAATTCAAATTGAAAATAAAACTCAGAATTTTTGTAACAAAACCTAAAATTCCCAGATCTCATTTATTTAAACTAACTGCGCCATTAAATTTTTCGCCACAAACTACATTCAGAAAATTTTCTTCTAATCTCGAGATAGCCTAGATTACACATTTTTCGAGATGGTGCTCGATGCCATTCGGCACCCTGAAGAGAGTGACACATGGCAAAGAAAGTGGTGCACTTGAATACAATAATTAGTCGCATGATTGATGATGCAATAAAGGAAATAAAGGGATTAAGAAAAAGAGAAAAAGAAAATAACAATAAGAAAATAAAACAAAAATAAAAACGAAGTAAAGAACATTTTTGTTCTGGGAGAGAGAGTCATTAACAGAGAATTCATTTTAATTTTTCTTCTCTTGTTTCTTTCTAGATTCATGAAACTAACTGCAGAAGTTTATTTGTGGTCAGAAGGCAGTTTTTATCTACGCGATGAGAGGCTACATGTGGGACACCAAAATCTTGGAGTTTCACTAAAACCCATGATAGAATTTTTCCTACTGTGTTATTTATAGCTCAAAGGCCATTTAACAGGTTATTTGCTTAGAGGTCACAGGAAATCGTAAATTTCTAGTTATCAAATTTTTAATCGAAAGTATAGGAATTTTTAGAAATTTTTACTGTTTTCTGATAGTCCTAGCTAATTTTTTGGGACTGCTTTTTTAGAAACAATGGCTGAATTTGAGACTCATGCGCTCATGACAAAATTTTCCGCGCCCATCAGGAGCCAGGTTTTGGTTTTGATCCCGGACTAGATGTCTTCGGTTTTTGTGGTGTGTTTGGTATCACAATATTCAAGGATGAACCGAAAGGGACCTCGTAAGATTTTGATACGTGCTGCCAAAGAGGTGATCCTAATCAGAAAATTATCCTAATTTTTTCTCTCTCCACTCGCCAGTCAAGCTACCGCAAAGATAACGCCCTCAGGGCCTAACATAGGGATGTGGGTTTTCTTTGTACAAATTATTTAAGTGAAGTAAAAAATGGTGAATTTGGTTTGATTTTACAGATAAAACGTAGTTTGGTTGCAACTCCGAATTTAATAAAATAAAATGTAAAATAAACTTTCTAAGTACAGGTCATGGGTCAGTTCTACAAATATTCCGAGAGGTCCTTCGGTTATTTCTCGCGTTGGGGAGGATGACAGAATACCCCCTGATCGATCTTCATTTAGCTTTAAACCTAACCTAAAAATATTTATCCTTTAAAAATGGCACTTCATTCATCAATGGTCACCGATGCTGAATACCTAGCCCCGACTCCTTTCAATGGCCATAGGGTAACTGACGAATATCGCGGATCTTAACAATAAGAATCCACCAACCCTAAAAGCTACCAAATAATAGCTATTAAAAGAGATTGAAGGATAAACTCCTGCGCTTAGAAAAGGAACACAAGGATGGCAAAGTGGGATACCGCGTGAAGAGCAGGGAACCCCAACCTCCCAGATCCTACCCTGTAAGTAGCTTCCTTCAAGGAGGAAGGTTGAACCAGCCATCCTCCAAGTTGTCATCATTGAGGTGTTTGGCAAACTAAGAAAATAGAAAGAAAAGTGGAAAAGAAATGGTGCCAGGAAACTGGGAGAGCTGAAAGCTCAAAATTACGTGATACTGATTGTCATTTGTTACGCATCAGAGGCTGCATATATGCTCGTAAAAGGGAAATTACAAAACAATATGAAACAACAAAATTAGATGAGGGTAGAAAGGAGAAAAACCAAAACGAGTCGCTTCACAAAAACAGAGCACAAAAATTTAGTTATGCACAAGGACTTCTCGCCATGATAATAAAATTCAAGAGGAATTTCGCTTATGCATCGGCACTTTTCGCCTTATGGATAGCACTCGCATCATAGCGATTCATGACATACGTAACCACTGCATAGTTTAATTTCACCACTATTCCCTACACTCACCCATCACTGCCCCACCTGAAAACGCTCCAATATTCTGGCTTCGACATTCTTCATTCTCACATGAAAATTGATGAAAATCATATGAAATTGATGGAAATCAACCCGACTTACTATGTTTGATCAATTTACACCTGGGCTTCCACCTCGCAAAACTACAAAAACAAGCCTCTAATGCAAATCGGCGCAATAGGACCAACATGTCAATCGTTAATTATAACAATTAGTACACAAAGCGCAGAAACCCACAGTAGTGTTCCTCAAAATAGGCACTCAAAGCAATTAATCATGCCCCGTTTATATGGGTCCGAGATTTGGGGTCACTTGTGTGTTATTGTTGGAAGGGAATAATATGATTGGAGTGGTTCGTTTCATTAATAGACAAAATGACATATAAATAGTTGTACATGATTGAGGCCATTACATGGCTCATCGAGGCCAGTCGGACAAATCGGTGTCATCATCAGCCTAGATCACGTGTGTCATTACTCGCAGTAGTGACTCAGATGTCCATGTATGCTTGAATTAGGTATGTTTGATTTGGAATTTGTATGAACCTTTTAACATGAATGTCCAAATGATATGGATAAATATGCATGAGTATGTGTAATGCACATATAGTTCTCATTATATATGTAGAAGATGAGAATAATTAGCAATACATAATTGCATTATACATGCACAAAAAACACGCATAACATGTAAATGTAAGTGCATAGTTGAGATCATTAATCAAAAGTAGTGTTCGATGGTGTCGAGTACACGTTTTCGTGATCAACACATGGTGTTGATTAGTAGGCCTTCTACACGTGATTAACGCCCAGCAAATGAGTCAGACCGGGTTGTAAGAAATGGAAATGGTTTCTATTGTATATCATATGCACTGTAAGGCAATCTAGAAAACAACAGGAGTGAGTACATGAGGTAGCTCTCGAGAGAATTGTTTGAGGGTTTTATCTCAACATTTATTTATCTGAGTGTGTCCACTACAAATATCGATATTCATATATTACTTCAACTTGAGGTCACTTCAACTATGATGATAGATTCTGAGGGTCATTCACTAAACAGATTATCTAGAGTGTGTCCATTATTTGTATCTGAGGTCATCTCACTCGTTAAAAACAAATACCTTTGTTTGGAAATTGTTTTCATTCATGGAAAATGTTTGAGGAGTCAAGGAGACTCCGAGGCGTGATGGTTGTAATGAAAAATGAAAAGATTAAGAGCAATTTGGTCACATCTGAAAATGACAAGAGTTCACTGCAAATCAAGGCGGTGTGGAGGTTTGAGGACTCGACATGGGATACAGAGTCATTACTTCTCATCCATGATATTGGGAGACATTTGCCAGGGATATACATGATTCACTTGAATGTTTTGTCTGTTTTTTTGGATGTCAATACGCACCCAGTGGGAGTAATTTCAGAGATTATCACTACTGCTTCACACTCCCGTCGTGGGAATCCCTCGTGCACAGGTCGTGATGAGGCCGACCAGCATTCTGATCGAACATATGAAGGTAAGCCTTAATATGGCTTGACATATTTTGTAAATATATGGGTTGTATTTATTTGTATAAGACTGATGTAATTAAACCTATGGACTATGGTTTTTATGAATGCTATATGTTTATATGATAAACGGCCTACGCTACTTTTATCTATATAACTGGTGTATTCGCAGAGCACATTCGGGGTCACGGCCACATGTAATCGTACAGGCTAGACGTGCAGAGCCCCCATACAAATGAGATGACTCCTCACTCAATTTTCGCAACCACGGTCCCGAAAAGGACACGATGGTGTGGTGCCCAAGTTACTTCAAGATCCACTGGGTATTCCAGGGCTGACTGTCATTAACCCAGACCCCGGATAGGCGTCATGGATGCTCATACCATGTGCAGAAATTTTTCGCAAATTGCCAAAGATTGGGAAAATCTTCTCGCCGTCACATGATGCCTTTGAACCCAATTTCAGAGTCGATCTATTCGATGTTCGGGGGCATCGATTTCATGACCATTCCTTCCTCCTTCGGGATACATCTACATTTTGGGTGGGAGTCGACTATGTGTCAAAAATGCTGAAGCAGTTAGTTTCTGGCAGAAAGCAGCCACTCATAGGGTGGCATTGAAATTCCAGCTGAGAACATCTTCCGCATTCGGGGTCCTGCCATAACTGACGGAGGTTCACATTTCCGCAACAAGCCTGAGAACTCCTCCTAACTGGGCATGTTGTCAACTACGTACACCCCATACCATCCCTGTACTCCAAGGTCGTTGAGTTAGCTAACAGGGAAATCAAGACCATACCGATGAAAGTGGTGAACTCCAACCGAAAGGATCGGGTCTCGTTGTTAGACTCCTTATGGGCATACAGAACAACATACAAAACCATCCTTGGCATGTCTTCTTATCGCCTAGTTTATGGCAAGGCATGTCATCTACATGTGGAAATTGAGTACAAGACATGGCGGGCAATTAAGAAAATGAACCTGGATATAGGCAGAGCTGGCCTTAAAAGGCTCATTGACATCAATAAGCTAGAAGAACTGAGAAATGACACCTACTTTAACTCAAGAATTGAAAAAGATAAGTTAAAAAAGTGGCATGATCAGCTAATAGCTCGCAAGAATTTCAAAAAAGGAGACCAAGTGTTTCTTTACGACTCAAAGCTACACCTCTTTTCAGGCAAGCTTAAGTCAAGATGGACTGGACCATTCACCATCCAGGAGGTCTATTCCAATGGATCAGTAGACCTGCTAATCTCCAATGAAAATAGTACCAAGGTCAATGTGCAAAGGTCAAACCCTATGAGCTCAACACTTCAAAGCAGACATGAGGAGATTCTCCTCGACCCCCTTGAATTCAAAAGATTACCTATGGGAGTGGCTTCAAAGATCTAAGAAGTCATCAAATTTTTTTAGAATTTTCAGGTGCTTTATTTTAAATTTTAATAGGATTTTCTTAATTTCTTTATTTTAGTTTTGTTTTCTCTTTTGCAAATTTTTTTTTTTTTTTTTCTCCCATTTGCAAACGTGTTTTCTCATAATTCTTGTTTTCTTCTATTTTTGCAGGTGTTGCAATAGGCGGGGAGTTTTTGAACCATTGTGAAATCAGCAGTTATTAATTTTCACAGTTCCGAAATCTCAGAATCCCGCGACTTTCGCACAAGTCAGCGAAATTCATCCCGCGCACCGTTCATCTTCTTCCCCGCCACTTCCCCCGCAACCTTCGCTTTCCTACGCTCCATTAATTTTTCCTTTTTTTTTTGTGCCACAACCACCAACCACCTTTATTTATGGATATTAATTGGGCTTAACTCTTCAGCTACCCCTAACCAACTATTTAAACACCCCCTTTTCATTCCCCAACCCACTTCTGAAATCTCCTCTCCTCCCATCCTCTCCATCTTTGCTCCTTCTCCAACCCAGCCATGGTGAAGACGTGTGGAGAACATAGCTCCAACTTTCTCCTCCTCCTCCTCCTCTTGCCCAGAGTGTGGCAATCTTCTCCTCCCGCCCAAGCTCCAATCCCTTGTCTCAAGCCCCGTCGGCCGGCCGGCCGCTGGCCGTCGTGGCATCCCCCGCGATGGGTCCTGTCATTGCCGCATCCCTCCCCCGAGAGTACCATACCCGGCCGTCCCATTCCTCCTCTCCGTCTCATCCAGCCATCCCGGGAGGGCCCCACCATCCAAGAGGGCCTACCTTCTACTAGAGAGTCCTCCAGCTTCCAGCCCCCGAGCCCCCAAATACCACCACTGTATCGGCTGAGATCCCCTCTCGATCTGCCTCCGTGATCGATCATTAGAGGCCTTACTTCCACTCGCAACCCCATTCCGTGGAATGCCGATCGCAGCTGAGAGCGGATTTCGAGACAAATAGATTTATTATGATCTCCGGCCACAAGATCCTGAAGCTAGAGAATCGATGCGATCAGCGGTAATGCTACTCCTTAGCTATTCATGACACCTCGTCGGTTTTTCATCAAGTTTTACCACACGATGACCTCCAGGCGAGAGCCCAATCCGATTGCCATTCATTTCACTATCGATGGCCGACCTGGGATACTTTCAGCCACTGACATGCAGGCTACGCTCAATCCGCCGGGTTCTCACCAACTCGGTAGATTATAGAAAGTGGCCTTATCCCTCGACCAGGGAGATGGTTCGTTTTCTATCCCGGGATACTACAGTCGGGCCTATTTTGTTCAGGAGACAGCTTCCTCCGAGCACACTCCTCATAGACCATATCCTACGGTCTAATCTTTTCTCGCTCCAGCACATAGTACAGAGGAGAGGAGCCATTCTCGAGGCTCTTTACCGTATTTCAGAGGGGTTCTGGTTCAGCCCGACCGAGCTTATCATGACATCCTTGTTCCACTTTGAGGACAAGGTCCATCGCAAGAGTCTGACCCGAGCTGAGCCCACTCCCCTAATGTTTCCAAGACTTATGTGCCAGGTATTAGAGAACATAGGATTCCCTACAGGTTACACTCGAATCCCTATTCTAATTCGATAGCTTAATCCGAACCGAGTCCGTGGTGCGAGACCATATACTGGGACTTCTTACTCCGATTTTTTTAAAACCGAACCGGTACCTGGTACGGCCCACATCTCAGACAAGATCAAACATCACATACATTTACCAAGTCCTATTTACAATTACAAACTGTATTTTTACATTTACAAATCGAGCACCCGAATCCCACATGTAGTGAACTTTCATAAGTGTGTTGTCTCATGGATGTTTGTCGATCGCCTTCTCCTATACCTACACCCGATTTAAAAACTCCATAAGCTTACGCTAGTGGGAAACATATCTTATACAAAACACAAATACGTATAACAATAATGTATATCAGAATTTCATGAATTCATATAATCCAAATGTATAAATGTGTCAGATCATATTCAGAACAAACTTAGACATACAAATTACAAGGCATCCAATCTATCTCTTTACATGTATCATGACTTTCTCAAGCTGTGTCAAGCTTTCCTATTCATGTCATCGATATAATTTTGACTACTAGATTTTGTGACTTTTACTGTAATTCTTACATCTCCCATAGGAGCATCGAGCTCCACTGCATCGAACTTATACTTACCTCATCTTACACTTATATGCATTTATTCTATTCCATCTCCGTAGGACACAAATTTATTCAAATTCCTTTACACACTCGCATCAAATTTCCATATTATTATTTCAGACTTATACCTATCACTTGACTCATATTTCTATCCTGTCTATACTTGTCCAAATTCCGTAGAGCCATGCAGCTTATGCTTATACGCAGGTACTTATACACGATCAGTACTTATATCTATCCTCGCACTTCCGTAGGAGCTTGCGTAACTTATGCTTATACCATAGGCTTATACTTTTATACTACGGAGTTTACACTTATTCAGAGGTACCTGTAGGTACTACGGAGATATTACGGAACGTATACTGGTATTTCATTTAACTTACCCCTTATACCTAAGTACCGTATACTACAAAACTTATACTAGTATCAGATCTTATACTCAGATTTCAATGTATATATCCTGGTTCCACGGATCTTATACTTCAGACATTTAACTTATACATGTATTTCATATCTTACATGTATATTACGGAACTTATACTGGTCTTAGGGAACTTATACTGGTATTTCAGATTCCATGTGTATTGCTGTAATCCTATACATGGGTTTCGCATCTCATGTTATGGCCATGTAACTTATAATTATTTTACTTGACACGAGAGCATTCTCAGTACTACTCGGGATCTTATACTGCTCCATCACACGGAGTACCCGTAGGTACTACTGACTTATACTTATTCCTCGAATCTCTTGTGGTGGAGTTACAGAAAGGCCTTATGTAATCCTATACTTATATCGACGCATGTTCATTCTGGACTCGTAGGAGTTACAGCTTATTCTTATTCGTAACTTATACTTATAATAAAAGCCATATTATCATCTCGACTCCTGTGAGTTACAGAGTTTAGTATACAAAAGTACCCATAGGTACTTCACAGATTCATTATACGGAAGTACCCGTAGGTACGACTGGACTTATACTTATATTACGTAATCCTATGCTTATTTTTCCGATACGAGTACCCATAGGTACTACTTTATGACTAATCGTATACTGTGAGTACCCGTAGTACTGGCTGTGAACTTAATCAGATACAGGAGTACCCATAGGTACCACATAACTTAATCAGATACAGGAGTACCCATAGGTACCACATAACTTAATCAGATACAGGAGTACCCATAGGTACCACATAACTTAATTAAATATAGAGATACATTCAAATCTTTACTCTTATTCATTATTTAGTGTTTTATCATATGTCTGTCTGACTACCTAGACTAATCATAAGAAATGAGAGGAGAACACAATACAAGATCGAAAGTCAGAAAGACCAACAAGAGTACCGGGTACTAATCAGAGGCCTGAGCACTAATCATGACAGAGTGCCAAAGCACTAGTCAGAGTACCTAAGCACCAACAGAGTACCGGTTATCAGGAGCGCCGGGAGCACTTACCAAGACAGAGTGCCGGGCACTCAACAGAGTACCAAGCACTCATTCAGACGCCCACTCATTCATTCTTGGTCCTAGGTAGTCACAGCATTATCATATATCTTTCAGAAACTGATAACCTATCCTTATCACATTCCTGTGGTTCATGACATATGGCTTTTCATGTTCATGTTCATGTTTCCACTCTCGCTTTCAAGTTTCCATCATCTGTGTTTCATGTCTATTCCATATGGCATTCTGTGATACAAAGAGATGCCTATGTATTCACAATATCATTCATGTATTCTTTGTCCTCAATGAATCATTTTTTTTAGAATTTGCGTGAATCAATCCAACGGACATCCAAAATGTTACAGGTGCATTTGCATGCCAACTATTCAATTTACCGATTACACTAGGGACAGTTTCTTGTATTACTCATTTTTTCAGGGTTTTAACTCATATTTGACACTATATCTTTTGTACTCTGCCTAAATCTAAGGGTGCTATGGTTCTACTCCAACTGAATCAATTTATTCTGAGCATCGAACCTCAAGATACTCATCCGAAACAACTCTGACTACTTCATGATCAACCGACAGAATCGGCTTGCACATGGCCCCACTTTGAATGAACTTTTGGACCACTTAGAGTCAAAATTTGATGATGTTCCATTCTGGATTTTGGTTTTCCTTGAAGTATAGTTTTAATTAGCCACTGAATAACTACTCAACCGTATAAGAAATGAGAAAGTTATGGCTAAAATATTAAAAACTCGGGTCGAATAGAGCAGGTGTACTCTAAGACATGCTCCAACATAAAATTTAAGACATGTTCGCTTCTATGTACCGGTACATGTTCAAGGTGTACCGATACATGTCCCCCGAAAATGCCCAAAATGTGTGTTTTTCTCCCATTTTTCCATATTTTTGCATCCCAAACCAACTCTATACTTCATACACACATCAAAACCATTTCATATTCATCTTGTAACCTCAATTATACTCAAATCTTCTTTCAATACTTATCTTATTTCAAAAATCCATCATGAATTACTCTCAAACCCACTATAATATGGATCCTAACCCATACATAACCCTAACATGTAGATTAGTTAGGGTTTATTCTAAACCCTAACTCAATTACTTCTCTACTATTTAATTATCAATTCATCCTCAAATAGGATTTCATATGCTTTTGTACTTTTGGCGTTTTATCCACCTTACTTTCCATAATTAATGGTTTTGGGATGAAACCCTAGCAAAACCCTAGGTTTGGGCAAGATAATAAGCATATAAAACCAAAGATCCATACTAGAATTCATACCCAAGGTTAGTTCCATACCAAAATCATAGAATCCATACCTTGTTTTCTAAGTCTGGGCTTAAACTCCTTTTCCTCTCCTCTCTCCTTCTTTCTTTCTCCATTCTCTCTTCTCCTCCCACGTTTGTTCTCCCTCAAAGATGAGACCAATTTTGGTCTTTAAATCAAAATATCTCCTTGTGCTCTCGAGCTTATTACTAAAAACCCATTCGGGGTTAAGTTTCTTTATTTGCTTTTTGCCCTCCAACTCTCGCCATTTGGGTAACTTAGCTTATATTATTCTCCACTTTGGCCTCAAGCAAATCTTGTCAACTATGACTTTTAAGTCCCTTGACAATTTACATAAATTTATCCTTAAGTTTTGTAACTTTCCTAAGTCTTCTTGTTTCCATGTCAGATTAACTCACTTAAACATCTTAACTACGCTACAAAATACCCTAAACACGCCGAAAACTGCTAGGTATATTTTGGGGGTGTTACATGCTGCTTTTCCAAGCTGGGAAAGCACCATTGTGATCACAAGGCTATCCTTACAGTTGATCGGTGGCAAACTAGGCCCCACGCTTTTCACCTCCCACCTCTAGAGCCAGCCGAGGACCAGCAAATAGCCACCTTCCTACAGAGGAGCAACTACCTCCAAATAGAAAGTACACCGAGGAACTTCGGTGCTCCAGCATCCTCTGCCCAGCCTAGCTACCACTACTCCATTTCCCACAGCCCTTCCTCTCCACCTCCAGAGCCTCCGGCCCCTAGTACCACAGCTCCTGTAGATGTTGCGGGGCCGAACACTTCAGCGTCACCTACGCATCATATCACCAATTCTACTCAAGACTTCCTGGCCATCATGGATGCAGTCCGCACCTTCTCAATCACTTCAGCATCCTTTGCGGCTGCCCATAAAGCCCTAGCTGAGAGGATGACACGCACCGAGGCCGCACTCACACAGAATAAGGCTATCCTCATGCAGATCCAAAGTCACCTGGGCTACCCCGATTTCTACATCAGTTCGCCTGTGCATCTTCTGCTCATCCTCTTACGCGCTCCAAATGCTTTCTACACAAATTAGCCCCTCGCAGACTTTGCACATGCTAGCAAAGATTAGTAGTCGCAGCCTTACTCCACTAGCAAAGACATCACCGTCAAAGATATGTGATGACTATTTTCCTTTACTATATAGACCAAAACTCCTAATCTTAATGATCACATAAGAGCCTTTACACTCTCTTGCAAATGATGTTTAATTGGATAAATTCTGCTTTCTAAATGAGTAAACCCGTTTTATGTTTAGGGCTTAGATTTAGGTTTAGTCTATGACACTGCAAGTGCACAGGTCATACAAGTAGTAAAAATTTGGATGTAAGTCCAGATATCATTCCCATGGAGATTGACAAGAATTTGGAATAAACTACCCCAACTACTTAAGGTTCACACTATTTGAACTCTAAGTGGATAGTGATGGTTTAATCTAGAAGATAATTGTCCTAGAAGATACAGAGGAATGTAAAAGGAAATTAAATGTTACCAACTAAAAATAAAGATCAACATCGACTCGAATCAGCTTCTTATGAGAAATGAACACTATCAAGGAGGTACTGTGAAACAACCAATTCCTCCATTAATATGCATTACTCTATTCTATTGCGGGATGTGGAATTGTCCAAGATGCCTTACAATGCAATTGGATTTCTCCATATTCACTGGTTAGAGGCCCCTGCTTTTCTCAAAGACAAGGATCTAACCACCTACTTATATTTTTGACCTTCTTGCAAGATCTGGGTATTTTCTTTCTCAATATTTCACACTCATTTCTTGAGACTGCAAATTTCTTGCTTCCCTTCGCATGGTTACTGAAAAAATTTCTACAACACAATTGATGACTCATCCTTTAAATCTAATGGTTCTTCCTTTCCCTTTATTAGATTTGCAATTGTAAGGTTAGAACTTCCCTCGGTTGTTGTGAAGTCTTGGACATTATATTGGATAAATATTCCTCCAACATCAATTACGAGTGAAAAGGAATTTATCGAGGGTGAACTTCAGAGCTTAGTAATTCATCAATGATAGTCTATCACCCATAAGGAATGTCTCAGCCTTAGGAATCTTCATCTCGTGTCATGCAGGGCCTCCCGAAATTAGAGCAGGAACAACTCTCAAATGGCATATGTACTATCATCGGGAACTGATTCATTCAAGAACAACATCAATCAAATAAATCTAATCCAAATATTTCTCTCTAAATTATCCAAAAGATCAGAACTGGGTCAGCAGAACTAATCTAGAAGTGGCGCTTCTAATTATCGCATCACACCAACAATGATCATTGATCACACCCACCGAATCAGATTAAATCGAAAGAACGAATTCCTCGAAATTGTCAAGCCTCCATTAATTTCAAAAAGACTGTAAAGAGAAAATCATAACCAAATCCAGCCAACGCTTTCTACACAGGTCACTAGTTCAGATCCAGAAAAAGAAAATAAAAGAAAATAAAAGAAAAGAAAAAAAATATATATATATATATATATATTCTAAAAATATACTATGAGTCCTTCTCCTCTTCCCACCCCGGGTATCAAGACGGAGCCGTTTACTAAAACACAAGGCTATTTATAATCACAAATTTAACATTCAAGCTCCGTGATTTCTAAAAGAAAGGACCGCTTATACGTTTTCAGTCACGAAACAAGATGGAGTCACGACCGAATTCTCTCATTTGGTACGTTTTAAAACCGGATCGGACTGCCGGTCCGACCGTCGAACGGCTGACGGCCATAAACCGTCCGGCTCAATCAAACCGCTTTTCATTGAACTGCTTTGAACCGCCGAACTCACGGCCGACCTGCGGAACCGACAACTGTTGTTCTCACGAACTGACCCGTCACGCCACAATTTTTTTTTTTTTTAGTTAAAAATGACATCTTTTTGATGTTTTTACACTGAAACTACGCTGTTTTCTTAGGATTAGAAAGCTGTAGGGTTAAAAGGCTTGTAACTAAAAAATTTCAATTAAATAATGTGTAGGTCATGGATTTGAATAGGTAGTTAAGAAGTTACTAAGGGAACCACTCTACTATCAGATCGTCATTGTGATTATTTTAGATATTGAATAAAATTATATATTACTAATTAAGTATATATTTATATAAATAAGTTTCTTCCATTTTTAATATGTTTTCATATATCAACATTATACATATTTAAAATAAATTTTAAAATATTTTATTTTTATAAAAGTAATAAATAATATCTTAAATATTATTAATTATATTTTAAAATATAAATAATATATTTATTACGTCACCTAAGCTCAACCACTACCGACCACTGTCCGACTTCAAGAACGTGAACTCCACTTTTCCTGCCTCACATCGCCCGCCAAAATTACCGCTATTTCTGCACAACACACACCCCATATTCTACACAGACTAGATTCCCTTGCACTTTCGATTAGCGGTCGACTCGTTGAATTAATTGTTTTGTTGAGTTGACGCCATGCTTATGGGGTCTCCATGTCGACCCAGCTTTTCTTTTCTTCGTTGCATTATGTGTCATGACCTTAATTTCAGGTCGCGGCCTCATTCCTGTTACCACCTTCTCAATTCTAGGTTATGACTTCTTTTTCTAGCTGCGACCTCTTTATTTGATCTTCTGTCCTCATTAGTACCGATTTTTAGTCACGATCAAAACGGGTCGCGAATTCACCTCGGATATTCCTTGTCTTCCTTCTAGTCACAACCCCACCTTTTTTCCGTTGCAACCATTTTCCTTTCTTCGGGCCTATTTCAACAAGGACCAAATGGCGTCGACCTATGGTCATTTTTCGCAGGTTTTGCCCAAGTTCAAATGTAGTCATGACTAATGATCGTCACGACTAGTCGAGTCTTCCAATTCAAGAACTAGTTGCAACCATGCTTTTCCTGAGCACTCATCTATATTTCATCAAAAGATCAACGCTATAACTCGGCATCACCCACCGGCGTCGCTGACCTCGTGATTGCGTCACACTTCATATTCTTCCTCACTGTTCTTCATCTCAACAACTTTCCTGGTCGCAACATCTATTGCTGGGTTCTTGGTATTTATGGTCGCAACCTCATTCTTCCCCTTGCCGCGACTTGGCCGATGCATTGCCCATTTCTCCCCCTCAAGACTAGCCCTCGTGGGTGTCGTGACTCCTCGGGAAATAATCGAACTCGAAGAGTTCCTTGCTGCGACTTCACCCCTCGCTATTAGACCGGTTTCTGTTCTTTCTAGGCTTTTAATTCACTGGCTCGCAAAATTATATTTGAGTCAAATATCCATGCTTCGCATATTAATCAAGATTCATATTGTAATATAATTAGAAAATGGATTAAAAAATCCAATGAGTTTTAGACTCATCACTCCTAATAATGGATTAAAAATTTTGTTTTTGTTCCTAAGTTGTGTGAAAGAAAGAATTGTTTGTCCACAAACAATTGAGCTTTATTTTTAAGGACATTTTTCTAATTTAAACTACGCCTTTTCTTATTTTACCATTTAACTTGAACAAGAAGGTTAAAAGATATCTCAAATTCGGGCCATCAATCGAGAAAAGGAAATTTTTTCAACCTCCATCACAAATAAGCTGATGAAATTTGCATGTAAACATACTTGTCAATAAATCTTATTCTGTGAGTGTGTGTAGGTCTTCTTTCCTATTCATCTTTTTTGTGAAATTAGTTAACCTTCTGGAATTCCCCTTAGAAACTAATTTAAGTCCCATAGGCTCGCTTTTTCATATCGACCACTACGTAAGCAAACTCAACCATCAAGATCAAAAAGGTTTTTCGGGCTTGTAATGTTAAGCTTAGGTAATTGAGTAGATAAATGGAAAATTTTATGATGCAAGTTACCCAGATTCCATTCTTTCTTTCTGTATAATGGCCTTCAACTTTCATTCTTGTCTTTCCTCTTATTGTAAACTCTCCTTCTTCAACTTATCAGCTCAGTTCCTTTTCACTGGAACTCAGTTCAAAGAATTGGAATAATGCAATGTTTTGTCTTCTTAGGCTTTCTATCACTCTTAGAGAACTTTAGGCTAGCAACTCCCATACCAGTTAGCATTAGGGTACTAGGTGTTTTTAAACACCCCTACGAACTAATTGTTCAAGAGAGATGAGCCACCAAGACAAAACTTATTCTTTTTTATTTTATTTTTTTCAATTTCTTTTCAACTTTGTTATAGTTCTTCAATTGATTTTTCCTCATCGTCCTTGTAATCTAAAAATATTTCCCCTAAACATTTCCTTTGCATAGTAAACTTTCATTTTAACGGGGTAATTTTGGGGTTCATTTTACGTGGTATTAAGTACCAGAAGGGAATTAGGTCTTGATTACGCTATTTGAAGAATTAGGCTTTAGGCTCAATCATGGAACTAGAGTGTATGCTTTTGCATATAATAATGGTATGCTTGAAGAGGTTTAAACTTCCAAGGATGGCCTCTATCATTTCTTGTTAGTTGTTTTACGCACAAGTTTCGCCTCGACAGTAATCTAACGAGTTCTGGGATGGACCCATATGCTTTGAGTTTGGATGATCCCATAAGATGTTCCTAATTCCTCTTAAAGTATTAATGATTTTCCAGACCTTGTGCATAGTTTTTGCAAGATTTGTGTGGACTTAGTTGTTTATACTCAAAATTCAATCATTTTATTTGTTCTTTGATCATGTATTTTTGATTCTGTGATTTAAACATGGTTGAACTAAAAATTTGCAACCTCTTGTCGAGGTTCCATAGTTCACACTTTAACCTACTCTTACAGTGTTGTTCTAGATCTCATGAGTGATCATTGTGTCATTGTACAAATAAAGCTCGAAGATATAGATAATTTCTTGCAGACAAATAATGAATGACACAAACAACACAATTCACTTAATTAGTTCATGAATCTAAAACAAATAACTTTATTCAGCAACTGGAATTTCATTTATTCAATAAATTCAAATATCAAACACTCAATACTGCACAATCTGATCTCTCTAACTATACAAATACTAATGCAAAAAGACAATTAATAATGTATCTAATCCAGAGGGAAAATTCTATATTCCTTGATCTAACACCCTATGCCTTCCTTCTAAAGGCTGTAGCTCCTTCTTAATCAGTTCCCTTGATCACGAATGTGCGTAGGAAGAAAAGGGTTGATAGAAGAGCGAGACCAATGGTGGTAGCCCTCCTCTACACGAGTTCCTACGGATGATGGGAGTTAAGTTGAAAATCCTTCTTCTAATTCTCTTCCATTAAATCCCGTCACTTTTTATTGATAAATTGTACTGAGTCATGGTTGGAATTGGTTTATTTTAGGCTCATTCATTCCATACGCTCTACATTTGCACCCTTGGAACTCAACTTTTTCCTCATCCCTTTTTTTTTTCATTTTCATTGTTCATTACATGCGTGTTTTCCCATCTTTTATAGTGACCGCGGTTCTCGGGAATGAAGAAGCTCTTAAATCTCTCTTCTAATATTCCCGATGAAGGATTTAAGTGAAATTGTCACGGATGAAGCGCTGCAGGCTATTTCAACGGGATTTTGAAAAATGGGGGAAGTTTTAAGGAAGTTTGATCGTTTTCCTTAAGAGGTATTGAATATCTTTCGAATCCCTTTTTCGAAAATATGCGACCTAAACTAGTTCCTCGAATTCCGGTTGGGTTTCTGGTTCTACATTAATAACAATCTCGGTCAGAGGTTCCAAATGAACCTTTTCTTCCACCTGGACATACTCATGCAGAATCTCTTGATCATTAGTTAAGATCAGTTATCGTTCGGTTGCATCCATGAATGAAAATTTTTGGAGGATACTTAGGTTCTCACTACAGGCTTAGGGTTTGGAGATTCAAAGAAATAGGAAGTGGAAGTAGAAGAGTTAGAGAAAAGAAAAAAAAATTGAAGATGAATTGAAGCTTTTGTATGAAATGGCTTTTTGGCTTCACACTTGTTTTGATAGGCTTTCGAGTTATGATTCTTTGAATGGGGAGTTAAACATTAGATTTTAGTGCCGCTAAATAATGTATAATTGCTCCTAAATAGCGTCGCTATGCCCTATTCAAAAAATTAAGACCTAAATTCATTAGGAGTTAACCATTTTGGGTCGCGACCTAATTAGCCTTGTTGCGACCTGAGATGTCGTCTCAGCGAGAGGGAATTAATGTTGGAACTTCAAAATTTTTAATCCCGATTCTATGATTCCTTTCAAACCAAGTTCAATTCAATAAATCCAATCAAAGCAAGTACAATTCATCCTCGACATTTTAGACATACACCAAATCAAGAATAATGGCAGTTTAACATTTAATCGAAATTAAATTTTTCCCAATCATGCTTATGCGGAACAAATAACATTAATCGAGAGAAATTATCTTGCCCTCTTTTTTGTCTCGTGTGCGGTAAGAAAGTTTGGATGTAGAGATTCCTTCTTTATATACATTTTTATTCTACAAAAGAACATACATACATTAAAGCGGTAATAAATCACACCAAGCTTACTAAAAAAAAAATCAAAAATTTCTTTCAAAACTCAAAACTTAAAACAAAGCATAGTGTGGGTTGCCTCCCGCAAGGCTTCTCCGTTTGAGTCCTTAGCCCCAGACTTCTTGTGTAAATCCTTGTTTCCTCAAATTTTTCTCACTCAAAACTAGGAATCATTTTGTAATCTTAATTTCTCCAAGGTAGTGCTTCAATCTCTTACCATTGACTTTGAATTCCTCTCCATTGATGGTTCTTAGTAATCATATTTCAAATTACTAGGCAATTCTTTTAATATTAACCCTTCTCCACTAGTCTCTTATTCAGCAGCTTTCTGTTCCTTGTTGCATACATGTTCTTCATTGTTTTCATTCAAGCTCAAGACTGCTTCTTTATTTGCCAATGAGCTTAATAATTCATAATCAATACTCAAAGATACTAAATTCATCTCAATTTTCATTGATCGAAGGGTGAAGATTACAATCGAATTGATTCAACAGCGATAAGACCTCTTTTATTTTCCTACAGCCATACAAATCTCTGCATCAACATCAGGTTGTTCTAGACTCTTGTTAAGGTTAAGTGCCTTTGCTTCATCTCCTACCCTTAAAATTGATACCCTTTTGCACATTAATCAAAGGCGACTCACAGTTCTTTGAAGGGTCTTCCTAGCAATAAAGGAACTTGGGTATCCTCTTCCATCTTCATGATCACAAAGTCCACAAGATAGATAAATTTCCCCACCTTGACAAGCACATCTTCAAGAACACCTTCTGGTTGTGCCATGGATCTATCAACCATCTGTAATGTAATTGCTGTTGGGATGAGTTCCCCCAAACTCAATCTATGAACTATTGATAGAGGCATCAAATTGATACCAGCACCAGAGTCACATAAGGCCTTCTTGAATTCATATTTCCCTATGGAGCAGGGAATGGTAAATCTACATGGGTCCTTCATTTTTGCTGGAAGACTTCTCTGGATAACTTCACTGCAAGTGGCAGTCAAGTTCACTATTCCTTCCTCAGGAATCTCCTTTTTCTTACTCAGTATCTCGCGAAATTTTGTATGGTCGGAATTTGATTGATTGCCTCCTGAGGGATGTGATTTCTATTTTCTTGAATATTTCAAGAATTTAGAAATTTGCTCTTCCCTCCTTGCTTTACGAAGCCTTTAGGAAATAGCCTTTGCGGGGTGTAAGCTTATACTTTCTCATACATTTTAGTTCTGACTATTCTCGGGTTGCTTTGATTAGCTTTTTCTTTTATGCTATGTTGTCTTTTTTGACATATTCTTCTCTTCTTCTCTTATAGTTGCTTCTTCTTCTTCATCAATCTTTTCCTTCTTTTCTTTTCTGCATTTCTTGCTCACTTCCCCTTCCCACTTCTCCAGGCTGAATTGCCATGGTCCTTTGGGTTTAAGTGTCACTAGGAATGCACCCTTGTTACAGTTACGCATATTCGAGCCAACTCTTACTTGTGTTCCAAAGTTAACACAGTGATGCACACTGTGTTTGCTTGAAACATGAATGTTAGTTGAAATTTTCCAACTCCCGGTAAACTACGTTTGTGGAGTTTATCAGCTTCTTGTTATCCCCATGAGCTGCGGGATCTGCTCGGGGCCTGCGATACGATATTCATTTCTGCTCTCTCCTTGTTGTTGCTAGAACCTTGTTGGATGATACCCTTGCTGGTAATTCTGCTCATGTCTTGGGCCCTGTATTGCTCCTCCACCATATGAGAAGTTCTCATGGTTCCTAAGTGCCGGATTATAGTGTGTAGGTAAGTTGAGGTTAGGCTTGAAATGACAGCTCCTTTGTTCATTCAAGTATCTGGCCTCCTCAACCTGGTAGGGATCCTCTTCAGCTAGTTCCTCAACACTTCTTCTCATTCCTTCTCTGTCTACTACTCCTATCTCATAAGCAGAATGCAACCTCTTCTTCTTGTCTATCCATCCACGTAAATGATTGCATCTAACTTTACTTCCATATTTGTCATTTTGTTAAGTTCATTGACCCCCTCCTTTACTCACAATTGTTACTCCTTGAAGATTCAGATGGATTCTTCATATTGGACTTGGCCAGGTCCTCTATCAAGTCCCTTGCCTCATTTGCACTTTTTCTTTTGAATGCCCCACAGTAAGAAGCATCGATAATACCCTTGGAGGTATCATTCATTGAGTGATAGAAGATATCCATTTGTGTCTTGAGATTTATGCCATTCATAGGACATCTCTTCAACGGATCTTTTGAACCTTTCCCAATTTTGTATATAATTTCATCTTCCCCACGATTGAACACACTAATCTCCTTCTTTATCTCAGAGGTGAGAGAAGGGGGGAAGAATATGCCAAGATAAGCTTCCTGACTCCTCCAGTATTCGGGCCATATGGTGAGGGGTCGGAGCCGAGCTGCTGATGTCTCTCGAGGAAGAGTGGAGCAGGTTGTAGCTTGATCCCTTATGGTCTTACACCGTTTCAACTTCTGATGTGGCCATCTGAGGAATACACCCAAAGTGCTCATTAGGGTCCTCAGTAGGGTGGCACAGTAAATTGATGTTGTTGAACCATTGTGTTCGAAAAGGCTGGACTCAACTTCCGAGTTGTTGGCTTCCACAACAAGTTGTCTAGCTGGCGAGTGCTTGGATGACGGTCTCGGAAATCCTCCTCATGCCTTTGGAAGTCTCTCTACTCTCTCTTGTTCAGTAATACGATTAATTCTCTCATCTTGCCGTAGTGCTTCTCCTACTCTCTTTTTACTTTCCTCGGAATTCCTCGGTGTTGCTTTCATTTCGATATCAAAAGAGTAGATAGATCTGACTTCACATCCATGAGATACCTTCCTGATATGGAGATACACTAAGATTACATGTAGTGAGTGGTATTAGTAAAATAATTTTTGATTAAGCTTTCTAAAATATAAGTGGTTTTTGCAACCACTTCCAGTGAAACTATTTTTGTGTTTCCTTCATAAAATTCAAAGAAAAATGTCTAGATTAGCATTTCCCTTTTTGGTTAGAATTTTGATATGTCAAATTCTTTTAATCCCCGACAACAGTGCCATATAACTTGTTTACCTTTGATTATATAGACTAAAACCCCTCAATTTGCTGCTGCTCTGAGGAGCCTTACTCTCCTTTGCGGCGATGTTTAATTGGATAAATTACTTCAAATGAGTAAAACTGGCTTTATGCTTAGGGCTTAGATTTGGGTTTAGTCTATGACACTGCAAGTGCACAGGTCATACAAGTAGTAAAAATTTGGATGTAAGTCCAGATATCATTCCCATAAAGTTTGATAAGAATTTGGAATCAACTACCACAACTACTTAAGGTCCACACTATTTGAACTCGAAGGTGGATAGTGATGGTTTGTAGAAGATAATAGTCTAGAAGATCTGAGAGGAATGTAAAAGGAAATTAAATGTTAGTAACTAAAAAAAAAATATCAAGTACTGGACTGAATCAGTTCTCTATGAGAAATGAACACTGCTCCAGTGCGTGAAACCTTGATTCTGCATTAATATGCATTACTCTATTTTGTTGCGGGATGTGGATTTGTCCAAGACGCCTTACAATGTAATTGGATTTCTCCATATTCACTGGTTAGAGGCCCTATCTTTTCTCAAAGACAAGGATCTAACCATCTACTTGTACTTTTTACCTTCTTGTAAGATATGGGTATTTTTCTTTCTCAATACTTCACACCCATTTTCTTGAGGCTATGATTCTTACTTTACCCTTCGCGGGGGTTCGCGCAAAACTTCTATGCTTCGATTGATGACTCATCCTTTAAATCTAATGGTTCTTCCTTTCCCTTGATTAGATTTCTGCTAACATAGGGTTAGGAACTTCCCCTCAGATTAAGGTGAAGTCTCTGATTATTTACATTGATAAATATTCCCCTCCAACATCAATTATGAGTGAAAAGAGAATTTGCTTGAGGTGAACTTTCGAGCTTGTAATTCATCAATGATAGTCTATCATACCCACAAGTGGAGTGTTTCGAGCTCTCGGGAATCTCCATCTATGTGTCAGCGGAGGGCCTCACGGAAATGGTGGGAAGCTTGATCCTTGAAATGGTATTTTGTCTTATCATTGGGAGTGATGTATTGAAACGACATCGATCAAATAGAGATTCCAAATCCAAATATTTCTCTCTAAATTATCTGAAAAAGGCTATGCTTAACGGTAAATCAATCTAGTGAGCGGTTCTAATTACTACATCACAATCAATAATGGATCATTGATCAAGTACACCCACTGTAATTGTAATAAATTAGAAAGAGCGAATTCACGAAATTTATTAGAACTCCATTAATTTCAGGCAGTAATTGTAAGAGAAAATCATAAATTAAATCGACTTCAATGTTTCTACGAGGTCAGCAGTTCAAATCGACATCAAATAAATAAAAATAATAAAAATAAAAATAAAAATATATTAAATATACTATGAGTCCTTCTCCTCTTCCCAGTTCTAGGTATTGAAGACGGGAGCTGCTTTACTAAAACTTATAAAGGCTATTTATAACTATCTAAAACTGGGCCTAATTCTAAGCTCCAGGTGGATTTCCTAAAAGAAAGGCCAAGTTTTCTGTTTTCAGATCACGACCTCAAGTTGGAGTCGCGACCTGAATTCTCTCATTTGCACTTGTTCAGTTGCGACCTGATATCTTCAGTTGTGACTAGATTCCTTGCAATTGCCTTGATTAGTGGTCGCGACCTCATTGAATTAATTGTTTTCAGGATTTGACGTCGCGACCATAGTTCCACGTCGCGACCTAGCTCTTTTGCCGCCGATGCATTATCGTCCGCGACCTTAATTTGGTCAGCGGCCTCATTCCTGGTACCACGCTTCGAGTTCCTAGGTTATGACTTCTTTTTCTAGCTGCGACCTCTTTATTTGATCTTTTGTCCTCATTAGTACCGAATTTTTAGTCGCGATCGGAAAACTGGGTCGTGACCTCAATTGATATTCATTTTCTTCCTTAAAATTACATGACCCTTTATTTTTCGATTCTGACCATTTCCTTTCTCAAGCCTCTATTTTCGGTCGCGACCTCAAAATGGCGTCGCGACCGCATAGTTTATCTTTTTCTGTGGGATTTTGTCGATTGCTCAAATGTAGTTGCGACTGAATGATTGGTCGTGACCTCGAGTTGAGTCTTCCAACTAAGAACTAGTTGCAACCACAATTTTCCTACAGAGACCTCATCTATGGCTTCATCAACAGATCAACGTCGCGACCTCAAATTTATGTTGCAACCTGCGTTGTCTTCATTTTGCGTCACGACCTCAGATTGGTGTCGCGACCTCAGATTCTTCCTTGAATGTTCCTTCTGTCTCAGCAACTCTTCCTTGGTCACAACGTTTATTGCTAGGTGCTTTGGTATTTACGGTGCCTCGCCTTCACATCGCGACTTGGCGATCTTGCATTCCATTTCTCCCTCAAGACTAGTCTTGGTGGTGTCGTGACCTAGAAATAACT
The DNA here is from genome assembly GCA_016808115.1 of Tetrastigma voinierianum. Lineage (NCBI taxonomy): Eukaryota > Viridiplantae > Streptophyta > Magnoliopsida > Vitales > Vitaceae > Tetrastigma > Tetrastigma voinierianum. The sequence goes on from JAEQBH010000734.1 coordinate 962,614, forward strand.
TAACTGAAGAGTTTCTTGTTGCGACTTCAATTCTCAGTTGGAACTTCACCCTTGCTATTAGACTAGTTTCTTCTAGTTCTTGCTGGGGCTTTTAATTCTGTTGTAATTCTCTGCAAAATTATATTTGAGTAAAATATCACGCAAATGTCCGGCATTCATATTGTAATATGAAATTAAAAAAATTGATTAAAAATCAATAAGTTTTGACTCATCAATGACCTTCCACCGCATTGGGGAGGTAGAACTTCCCTTCTCTAACTTTCAATCAAGCCCCATTGCGAGACGATGTGATGTTGGTTGGGGGGAGAGTTAGCGGAGGAAGTGACTTTTATACTTTTTATTTCGCTGTCCTTTTAAGCAAAGCCCATTTTGTATGTTTAGGGGCTTGCTGTTTGTTTTGTTTTGAGAAGTTATTGTCTATTTTTGTAAAAGCTAAAAACATAGTGATACATATACTTATACATACCATACAACTTATTTTCTCAGCTAAAAAATTGTACCCTTTTTTTTGAACCTTTTTTTTTTTTTTTAGTTTTACCTTTCCTACAAATTGAGAAATTGAAACACTGCTCAATGCTATTGATGTTAAACTAGTTCCATGCATGATTAAGTCAATGATCAGTTGAATTCTCATGGTTTTCGACCTTCTTCTTCCACTTTTAGCTAACCACACATAGTACACATTAGTTTTATTCAATAAGCTAAGAAACTGCCTAGCCCCCCTTACTTCGCAAAACCTACCCTAGTTTCGTTGACAACCTATAATAGGTTGAGGATTTAATGAAGAAGGCCAATGAAGTCTTCAAAAGGAAAAGAAAAAGAAAAAGAAAAGATGCGACACTTAGCCCTTGAAACCCAAGCACGATCCGAGGGGTTTATGACGAAAGTCTTTAAAGCCTGGTGCCCTAAGCCAACTGGTTAGGAGCCGCCGACTTAGTGCTTGCTACATGGGTGGATGGGTGAGGTTTAGCGAGTTGTATGTGTTGGAGTTTTGAAATCATTCAGAGTCCGGGGTAAAACCTGAAGAGTTAATGGTCGAAAGATCCTTATGACTTAATGCCACTAAGCCTTAATTGGTTGGGGAGTCATGGTGAATCCAGATTATGGACTTTAATTGGTCGATTCCATAGCATTTACTCCATACAACACAAAAGAAGTATGAAATAAAGTAGAACAAATTTATTTAGGTTAATTGATGTTCAGATCACGAGTAGCTTGGTTTGGGAAATACGGTTTGGTAGGTTATTTAGCGATCATTTAACACTTAGATTTTGGTGGAAGCTTCAGGAGTCAATTTCAGCAGGAGTTGGATACTCTTGGAGCATGATTACGTATGGCATTCATTCTCCCAATGTGCAGGATCTTGGTGATTCATTTTGAAGGATAGGCATTACTCATTCACAACCTTTCTGAAACGCCATTTTTGTGAACATAACTTGCCATTTTTGTGAACATAACTTCGATTTTGTTTTTGATTGCTCTCTGTTTCTTTCATTACTAAGGGACTAGCAATGTGTAGGTTGGGGGTGTAATTAGTGCTTTCGAAAAGTCTTGAGCCACATTTATTACGGAGTTTTGAGCACTTTTTTTGTGTACTAATCAACGTAATTAACTTGATTGGCATTAAGGTTCGGTGATACTACGAAGTCATGTTTTGTGGCTGTTTTGTAGTTCTTGCAAGTTAATCAGGCCAAAATTATCCAGGTCAATCCAACCACGAAGAATCCAGACCAAACTCTAAGGCTTACCACGACAAAGTCGGAAGGAAATTAGAACCCTGGCCAAGAAAAATAGTTCCCTTTGCGAGAAATCTTGATGGGTTGCGAATTTTCGCAACCTGCTCTGCCTCCATTTTTTTTTTACTTCCATTTCACCACCTCTTTTACTTTTTCCTAAACTGCCCCTTTTGTATTGTTGGTAGTTTAGACATTTTTGTAATTTCCCTTGACTCACGAGGCAAGCTGTATAAAGCCTCGATCAACCTACGTACAAGGGGGACGACTTATCTTGATAAAATTGGGGCGTGAAAGTTTCCAGCTTTCCCGTTTTTCTTCTTCTCTCTGATTTTCTCTCCCTTTCCTTCACTTTCTTCCATCGAACCTTTTCGTTGAGGATTAAGCTTCAGGTATGCTTGGCTAAATCCCCTCATCCTTGAAGAGGAAGGCCACTGGGCCAAGGTTTTGAGAATGGCCCCATTTGTCCTCTTTGTTTTTCAAGCAGCGTCGATTATTGTCATTTATGTCTCTGTATCTTGCCTCAATCTTAAATCATTTTGATGTACCCTAATTGGCCATTACTTGGCAAGCTTTAAGGGCTCATTGGATGTAATGCTGATCCATAGGCTAGAAGCTTAGATTTGCCATTTGTTGCCTCGAGGGTTAGGTCAAAGAAATTAGTTTTATATTTGGGACATGAATGATCAATAAATGCTATATCTCATGAGAAAAACTTTTAGAGTTTCGGTTCATAGCTAAATGAAGATCCGTTTGGGAAATGACTATAGGTCGTCCTCCGGCCCAGGAAAATCTCCCAGGTTGCCACTGACCTCAGCCTAGTAGCGAGACTTCAGGAGTTCTTTTTTACATTTCATTTCATTTTGTTTGTAGTTTTTCACACCACCAATCACCTTGTTTTTACAAAAACCACAAATCCTAAGTGAAATCACCATTTTACATTAACTGTAAATCATTTTGCGTGAAGAAAACCCATCCCTGTGTTCGACCCTAGAACCACTATACTGCAGTAGCTATGCTACGGTAGTAGGAGGAATTTAAGTTATAAATATTGTTGATTCCGGCATACCCTACTAAGCTCGAATCACGGCGGTGACCTTCTGCGGAGGAGCGACCACCTCGGCCCGGTCATATTGGGGAGCCTCGGTTAAGCATCTCGATCCGACTCGGTATCCAGCTGCTCCATTACCTACGGCTCCTGCATCCTCTACGCCTCCAGAACCCTCGGCCCCATTACCCGGCTCGTAGATGTTGCTAGACCAAGCGCAAAGCACGCCACCTGGTATTTACGTATCCACTCGGGATTTCTGGTCTCGTGGATCGGTTTGCACATTCATACGTACGCATCATTTGCATTGCCCATACGACCTAGCTAAGAGGATGACTCGCATTGAGGCTGCCATAGCTCAGAATCAGGCTATCCTCATGGTCGAGTCTCAGCCTGTGCCCCGGCCTCTTGAGTTCCTCCCTTTGCTTGAGCTAGTACCCATTACCCGGCCCGGCCCTCTGACCTCCCGGACTTGCTAGCAACGGCGGCGGTGTGATCCTTCTTGGCGGCGACTCTCGTACTGGGATGAGGATGACTTACCAATGGCCGCGCATTGGGGGAGGTAGCACGCCTTCTCGACTTTCCAATTCGGTACAATGCGAACAATGTGACATTTGGTTGAGGGAGAGTTAGCAAAGGAAGTGACTTTACACTTTTATTTTCACTGTCATTTAGTGACCATTTTGTATGTTTAGTGGCTTCTTTGTTTGTTCCATTGTGGAAGGCTTGTTTGTTTTGTTTTATTCGAAAACATAGTAATATATATTCTTATACATACCATACAGCTCGGTTTTTTTTTCTCAATTCAAAATTGCACCAATTTTTTGGTGGTTTTGCCTAACCTGGAAGTTGGAAAATTGAAGCACTGCTCAATGTTATTGATGTTAGTTTAGTTCCATGCATGGTCAAGTAGGTGATCAGTTGAAGTCTCATGGTTTTCAGCCTTCTTCTTCCACCTTTAGCTAACCACACACTGTGCACATCAGGTTTCCTCAATAAGCTAAGCGCCTCGACCTCCGACTTTTCAAAGCCACCTAGTTTCGTTGACTAACTTTAATAGGTTAAGGAACCCCATGAAAAGAAGGCGATGTGTCTTCCAAAATAAAAGAAGAAAACAAAAAGCAAAAAGAAAAAGAAAAAGAAGAAAATTGCAACACTTTGCCTTGAAACCCAAGCACGGTCCGAAGGGTATATGGCGAAAGTCTTTAAATCCCGGTGCCTTAAGCCAACTGGTTGGGAGTCACTGACTTTGTGCTCGCTACATGGGTGGATGGGTGAGGTTTAGCAAGTTGTAGGTGCTGGAGTCTCTAAATCATTCAAAGTTCGGGGTGAAACCTGAAGAGTTAGTGGTTAAAAGATCCTTATGACTTGGTGCCCTAAGCCTTAATTGGTTGGGAGTCATCGGTAGATCCCTGTTATGGACTTTGGTGAGGTCGATTCCTCAGCATTGCACCCCTACAACACAAAAAGAGTTGTGGAATAAGAGTGGATCATGATCTATTTAGGTTGGTTAGTGTCCCCAGGTGAATGCGATGGCGGTTGGGGGGAGAGTGCATTTTGGAAATTCGTGAAACCGATCATACTAAACACTTGAATCGGTGGGATTTCAGTTGATTCTGGTAGGTGAATTGCTCTGAGCACCGATTACAATATATTCATTCTCTCAAGATAGTTATTGGGCAGAGTGTTGGTGTTTCATACTAAGGGTTAGGCATTACTCATTTACACTCTTTTTGAAATGCCAATTTTTGTGATCATGATTTGTCTGCTCTCTCTTTCTTTCTATCATTGCTAAGGGACTAACAATGTATCGGTTAGGGGGAGTGATTAGTGCTCAAATAGTGCTATTTTAAACTGTTTATAAGTAGGTTTTGAGCACTTTGTGTACTAATCGGCTTAAATAACTTCGGTGGTACATTAAAGTCAGAGCTTTACTTCCACTAATCGCATTTGTGGCTATTTTGTAGACTTAGGAGCTAATTTAGGCTAAAATCTTCAAGGCAGATTGACGAGAAGAATCCAAGCCGAACTCAAATGCATGTCAAGAGTCGGAAAATGGAGCAAAATGGGAGTAGAACCAGGTTTTCTTGTAGAAATTTAGCGGGAGTTCTGAATTTTTGCAACTTCTGTAATTCGCGGAGTTGCAATTTTCTTTAACTCGACCCGCCTAGACTGAGGCTTTTTGTGATTTTTCCTAAACTACCCTCTATGTAATTTTGTACTTCATACATTTTTGTAATTTCCTTGTTACGAAGCGGTATATAAGCCTCATTGAGACTGTGTGAACGGTTGGATCACGATAAACTTTTGGCGGGGAATCTTGATTTTCCCCTTTTCTTATTTTCTCTCATTTTCTCTCCCTTTCTCTTACTTTCTCACCTACCAAACACTCCTTGAGGATGACAACTCAAGGGATGCTTGGCTAAACCCCCTCATCCTTGAAGAGGAAGGCCACTGGGCCAAGGTTTTAAGGTATACTAATGTCCTCTCTGTTTTCAACGCATGCAGTTATTGTCATTTATGTCTCTGTATCTCCCCTCATGTTTAAATCCTTTTGATGTACCCTGATTAGCTAGTACTTGGCAAGCTTTTAGGGCTCAGTGGATGCTTACTGCTAGATCCACTGAGGCTCGCTTAGTTTCCATTTATTTGCCTCTGCATGTTAGGTCAAAGATTCAGTTTTTACTACTTTGAAACATGAATGACCAATAAATGCTGTATCTCAAGAGAAAAACTTTTAGGGTTCAATTTTTATAGCTAAACGAAGATTCGGTTCGGGAAATGACTATAGGTCATCCTCCCCAACACGAGGACCTCTTAGTCACCCTAGAACCTCAAGCCCAGTGGCCCGAGACTTCAAGGAGTTCTTTTTACATTCTATTTCATTTTGTTTGTAGTTTTCAAAACACCAATCACATTGTTTTTACAAAAAAAAAAAAACCCAAATCCAAAGTGAAATCACCATTTTACATCAATTGTAAATCATTTTATGCGAAAGAAAAACCCATCCACGAGGACCGACCCTAGAGCATCTATCTTTGCGGTAGTTGACTGCTTGATGAAAGTATAGGTTTACAAATTTTGTTGGTTCGTATTGATTAGTGCCCAAAAAGTGCTATTTTGAGCCCTATTCAAGATAGGTTTTGAGTGCTTTGTGTGCACTAATCATATGAATTAAGCCAATTGTCTGTCCACTTAAGCGCTTTTGATTTTGTTTTTCGAGATAGTTTTGGACGTTTGCGGGCCTTGGGAACTCGGTCGGCAAGCAGCCTTCTTATTGGTCTTGATGCGAGAATCCTCGAGTAATTTCGCAGGCGGCGATGTCGAATGGGTTGAAGAATTTGGAAAGCGAAGTGATGAATAAAAGTGCGGGAAGTGATGCAATATGCGCGAGCAATCCGAGTTTTCACTATGATTGCGAAAATTTCGATGGGATTGCGAAAATTTCGCAATCATAGTGAAAATTTCGCAATGCTAGCGAAATTTTCGCTATGTGAAATTTTCTCTAAGTAGCGGTATTTAGCCTAGCGGATGCGTTCGTGGCGAGGAAATTTTTATTTTCGCTATCTCTTGAAATTTTGCTGGCTTAGGCTAGCATAGCGAAATTTTATTATGCTAATGCCTTTCTGCATAGCGAAAATGGTACGCCTGGCGTTTTTGATATTTTTGATTCCAAGCGACCACGTTTGATTAATTACCATTTGTCCCTATTGTAATTTCATATTTTAGGCATTTTTGTCATTTCACACCTTGGGATTGGCCTATATGGCTCCCCTGCAAACTTTGTAACTGACTTTTTCATTTTATAAGTTTCCACGACTTTTCATTTGGGTTTATTTTGCTCTCTTCTCTCTCCTCCTTCTCTCATTTTCTTGAAAGCTGAGCACACACTTTGGGGATGACAGCTCAAAGGATGTTTGGCTGCCTTTCATGAGCGGGAGGTCAGCGGTGGAGTTTGGAGGTAAGTTTTCATGCCCTCTCATTTATCACACTGCATTTATGAGCATTTAAACTCCCTGCATCTCACCTTAGGTTGAAACCTCCTAGATCTAGCCTTGCCAATGTGTATTTGACAAGCTTAATGGTTATAGTGGATGCTTAATCTTAGATCCACTGTCATCCACCTAGTTGTCTCCTATTAGTTGTCGTAGGTTGCCTCTTTGAGGCCACGTCGCACAACAGTAGGGACTTGAATGTCTTAAATGCCATATCTCATGAGGGTAATTTAGGGTTTAGGTTTTAGTGCCAAATCAAGGTCGGTTTGGGAAATATTTATAAGTCATTATCCCGACACGAAACAAACGCAGAGACATGAATACACCTTAAAAATCAATCCAGTGACCCCGAGACTTCAAAGGTCTTCTTTTCTAAATTTTCCTTTAATTTATGTCACGGGTTTACAACCATCTGACCTTGTTTTTTAGACAAAACCCAAAATCCAAGAGAAATATTTTCAACTCAAGCTTTGCACTTCTCATTTCACGAAGAAAAGAAAACCCATCCCCGTGTTCGACCTAGGCTAGCTATCTGCTGCATTAGCTTGACTCTGACGATTGGGCTGCAAAGCAAATATTGATTCGGATCACCTCTTGTGGCTTACGAATCAAATGGGCGCCGTTATCGAGGATGGTACTAGTGAGATAAGAAGTTGTTGAACTTGTGATTCCTTATCGAGTTTTGGTAAAATCTCACTCCTTTTGATTTTATCATTTTTTTCACTTGCGGAGTTCAACTGCGGGGGGATTTAAATTTTCAGTACATTCGGGTTTTAACTCTTTAATTTTAGCTAACCTTGCCAACCCTTTCGTTAGTTTGTTTTGGTTGTTTTTCTGGTTGATTGTGAAGTGTGCGGGAGCGAGTTTATGCGTGGGATAGGAACAACATGGGTAGGCTTGAGAGGGTGGCTAACTGCCGCGAGGAACGGGGCTTGAAATTGATACCATGGTGCTGATGGATCCTGGGAGAGGAGCAGTAAAAGCAATGGGATTGCTAAAGATTGATGCATAGTCGATCATGGGGATCACATACACCCCACCCGGGGTGGAGTGCACCCTCATGCATTATCCCCCTGCGGGAGGTGGTAGTGAAGGCCTTACTTGAACCTCTACTCCCAACATTCCATGGCACGGAGAATGAAACCCTTCTGATCACATAGGGGTTGAGGAAGTATGCACCTTTCAAGAAGGTCACGATGGACATGGGCTCTCAAAGTTAGAAGCCTTTCATTTATTACTAAGGAGACCAGAGGCAAAAATTTGGCTAAATGCATTAAGGCGAGAACCATAAGGAATTGGAGAGTTAACGAGCGATGTTTAAAAATTCTTGAAGTGCTCACAAGACAAACAACTTTAGAGGCAAATTTACACATTTGCAGCTCATAATCGTGAAGTTCTACAATCTTTAGGAGAGATTTATAGAACTATGATCATACCTACATGGGTTTGATACATGGATCTTTATTGAACCATTTTATGATGGAATGTCCCATACATGGCTGTGTGGAAGCCCATGTGTGGAGGAGATTTCTTGAGTAAAAATCCACGATGAGGCAATGGACTTCTCGATTATGTGGCGAGACCTCAGAAATTTGGGATGAGCCAAACCAGAGGAAATGACTGATTCAAGCGTGATGAACGAAGAGGAAGCCATGTATGCCCTCTCAGAAGATATGGGTGAAAGCTAAAGGTATCTACCTTGGCTAGAAAGATTGGAGGAATTAGAAAGAAAAAGGGTCCATGAAGAATTGCGGAAGTAGTGAAAGTCATGCATAGGTCAGCTGTTTCAATGCCATTGTGACCACCCCCGGAGAACCATGTCCAAACCCCCATTATGAGGATCTACCAAATGTGGTGGAGCTGAAACAAACCATGAGCTCTTGTCTCCTATGGCGGCCTTACAGCCATTGGAGGGAGTCCACCCTAACCTTTCTGAAACCTCGACCTCCTGTATATATGTACCCCCGAACCGTGTTCTACCACCATACGACATTAGCAAGCACCCACCTCCTCTCTGTTGAAGCGAAGCCATTTGAATCTGAAGCGAGTGGTGGGAAATTTTGTGGAGGAGCAAAGCGTGTACTCAGTAGAGCAGAAAAAATTGAAAATGTAGAAAGCTCCTTGAGCAGAGAATCGAGATGGGGTACGGAAAGTAACCTTAGCAGAAATTTAGCGACTGCGGCGTCCATAACAGAATTAAATAGTCAGGTAGCAAGTAGGGAGGTTCCGCTACCGACCAGCGCGAATCGAGGAGTCCATGAGCGAGCTATTCAGTGAACCTGCAGAAGCTGGATGAAGTCAGAAAATTTGTCATTACCTTAAAAGGCTGGAAAGAGGTTGTCGACCAATGCCCGAGCTTATTGGGGAAACCAAAAAAGGGAGTGGAGACATAACATTTTTCTTGAAGAGGACTCAATGAAGCCTTTGCATGCCTCCATTTCCCCCGAGAAGCAAGCTAAGAAGTAAGAAGAAGGCATCCCGAGCGAGGGCGGGCATCTGAAATCGTAAAGGTGAAGGTCGACATACCCACTTTTGGACATCATCAGACAAGTCCACCTGTCTGAAGTTTTGAAAGGTCTGTCTGATCGAAAAGGGGTTAGGCACATTGACAAGAAGGCATTCTTAAGCTGAACAAGTTAGCTCCGTCGTATTGCAAGACAATGGTGAAATCTGAGTCTGGGATTGATTGGCCGATTAACGTGGAGGGAACACCGTGACAAAGCACTGTTAGACTTGGGTGCCAGTGTCAACCTACTGCCATACTCAGTGTATAGGCAGCTAGGTTTGGGAGAGTTGAAACCAACTAACATCACTCTATCCTTAGCCGATCGTTCAGTGAAAATACCAAAAGGGATAGTGGAGGATGTGTTGGTAAAAGTAGATAAGTTCTACTATCCGGTGGATTTTGTGGTTCTCAACACAAAACCGAAGGCCAGAGGCATTAATCAAATGCCCATCATACTTGGGAGGCCATTTTTGGCCACATCAAATGCAATTATCAATTGCCGGAATGGGGTCATGCATCTCACATTTGGCAACATGACAGCACAGGCTCAGGCATTTTCCACTTGAGCAATAAGCAAAACGATTGAGGATGAGGAGCAAATCGTGAAGTTTGCACGAGTGGTACACGGATAGGAAGCGTATTAACAAACAGCAGGAAAAATTGATGGAACAATGGGCCGAGTTAATATAGAATCCACCATTTCATACGCAGCGGTCATTTGCCACGAGGAGACGGATTGCCCCAGAAAGCGATGGGTGAGCATGAAGGCATCACGGCTACACCTTTGCATCGTGGAGGGCTTCTCCTCCTGGACCCTCCTTGAGATCCAATGGCTACACAACGGGGAGTGGTTCTTGCAGGAACCTGGAGACCATTCAAAATTTTTGTTAAAATTTTTACTTTATATTATTTTAAGTCTTAATTTGGATTTTTAGTGGTGCCACTACTTTTACATTTTCTTTTCAAACATTTTTAAATTTTACAAACATCTTATCCGCGATTTTTTGTTTTGAAATGTTGCAGGAGTTGTAGTGCAGGGGAAAATTTCATTTTCCTCACGCATTGCCGGTCGCGATGCGAGGTGCAGCTGTTGACCATGTCATTCCACTCCCAGTTGAGCCGTTCGTTTCATCTTCTATTGGAGGTACCACACAATTTCTTTTTGAAAAAGCTGATAATTTTGTGAAATATACTGACATAGAAATATACCATGCAGCTACATTTTTCTACACTTTTGCAAATCATTCTTGTACCTATATTTTGGTATTTCTACTCTTGCCTTTAGTTGAAGAATTGAAGCCATGTATGCTACCTTATTGTTAAGAACAATTCCATGCATGATTTAGTTTTAGTCGATTGAAGTTCAATTATATTCAACGCTTGAACATCCCCTTTAGCTAATTCACACACTGCACACAGATTGTACCAATAGGTTGAGAAGCTATATACCTCTTCTCACCTTACCGTAGGCCTTAGATCTGATGACCCATAATAGGTTTGTAATTGCCCATGTATGAAGACAGTATAGTCTTCGAATGAAAAAAAAAAAAAAAAGGAAGAGTATTGAAAAGAAAATAAAAGTCGTGACGCTTTGCCTTGAGAGAGCAGAACACGGTCAGGGTATATAGGCGAAGCCTTTAAAGCCGTGCCTAAACCTTAATTGGTTGAAAGTCATTATTAGTGTACGCTACGGGTGGATGGAGGTAGAGTTTAGCGTGTTGTAGGTGTAATTCTGAAGTCATTCGGATGCAGGGTGGAGCTGCGAGAGTTTGTGGTCGATTGATCCTTTACGACGATGCCTAAACCTTAATTGGTTGGGAGTCATCGGTGGACCCCCGTTACACGGACTTTAGTGAAGTCGAGTTTTTAGCATTGCACCCTACATTGCAAACAAGGAAGAAATAAGAGTGTAGCTGATCCCCATTTAAGCATTAATGATTTAAAGGCCATGGCGAGTAGCTTGGTTGGGGGAGAATAACTTTGCAATTTATTGGCTCAGCGTACCTTCAGGAACAATTAGATTTTGGTGGAAATTAGGGTTGATTTCCTTGGATCAATATTGACCTAAAACTAGTTTCTTATGGTTTTGTTCTTTCATGTCGGTTTTGAGCAAGTGTAAATTGTTCATTTAAGGTAAAAGCCTATCTGTACATACACTTTTGAACCGCATACACTTTTATAAAAGCACGGCATGCATACCTTTATTGTTTTTAGCATTGCTAAAGGACTAGCAACGTGTCGGTTAGAGTGTGATTAGTGCCCAAAAGTGCTATTTTGAGCTCTATTCAATATAGGTTTTGAGTGCTTTGTGCGCACTAATCATATGAATTAAGCCAATTGTCATGTGCATGTCCACTTAGCGCTTCTGATTTGTTTTCGAGATAGTTTTGGATAGTTTTGCAGGCCTTGGGAACTTCAGTCAGCAAGCTTGGCTTCTTATTGGTGTTGAATCGAGTCACCGGCAGATTTCACGAGGCGGGGCGATCGAAGTATCAGATGGATGAAGAATTGGTAAAGTGATGAATAAAAGCGAAGTGATGCGTGGCAAGCGAGCAATCCAGTTTCGCTATGATTGCGAAATTTAATGGGATTAACGAGAAAATTTCTAATCATAGCGAAATTACTGTTCATAGCGAAATTTTTATTTTAAGCTATCTCTTGAAATTTCATTGGGTTAAGCGAAATTTCGGCTAGCATAGCGAAATTTTACTTCTATAATAAATTTCGCTAGCATAGCGAATTTCTGCATAGCAAAAATGGGCATACTGTGTTTTTATATTTTTTGATTCAAGCGACCACGCGTTTTGATTAATTACCATTTGTCCCTATTGTAATTTCATATTTTAGGCATTTTGTCATTTCACCTTGGGATTGGCTATATAATCTCCCCGCAACTTTATGACTTAAAACTTTTTTCATTTGTAAGTTTCATGACTTTCATTTTAGGTTTTATTTTGCTCTCTTCTCTCATTTTCTTGGCCCCAAACACCCCCTTTGGGGATGACAGCACCGAAGGATGTTTGGCTAAGCCCATTCCTTGAAGAGGAGGGTCAACGGGTGGAGGTTTGGAGGTAAGTTTCATGCCCTCTCATTTATCACCTTTGCATTTATGAGCATTAAACTCCACACATCTCACCTTAGGTTGGAAACTATCACAGATCCGGTAGCTGATGTGTGTTGACAAGCAATGGTTACGGTGGTGTAATCTTAGATCCACTGTCATCCACCTAGTTGTCTCTATTAGTTAAGTAGGTTGCCTCTTTGAGACCGTATACTGCTTTATTAGGGACTTGAATGCTCCTTTGAATGCCATATCTCATGAGGGAGTAATTTAGGGTTAGGTTTTAGTGCCCGAATCAAAGGTCGGTTTGGGAAACGACTATAGGTCATTATCCTCGTGCGAGGAAACAAGCAGGGCATGGAATACACCTTAAAAATCGATCAAGTGACACAAGACTTCAAGGAGTCTTCTTTTCTAAATTTTCCTTTAATTTATATCACGATTTACAACCATCGACCCACTTTATTTTTAACAAAACCCAAAATCGAAGAAATACCATTTTCAACTCCAGCTGCACTTCTCATTTCACGAATAAAACCCGTCACAGTGTTCGATACCAGGCGGCCCCATCACTGCGTGCATATTTCAGTTGGAGGAACATAGGAAACAAATATTGGCTGATTAGGATCGCTCTCACGTGGCGCAGTCACGTGAGCTGCTAGCTACTGCGTTTATGTGTATGAATTAGATACCCGTAGCCATTAACCTGCGGTTTAAATGCGGCTTACGCGAGTTGGTGTCAGGCCAAAGTTTTCATGTTGCGACAGCATTTCTGTTTTGGTTCTTGTTGCAACATGTCTTGTATTATTGTCATCTTGGTAGCGACATAAAAAGTATGTCGCGACAAATTTCTATTGCCACTTAGCCTGTTTCCTTATTGCAGCTTCATTTTTTATGTTGCGACCTAGACTTTTGTGTTAGGGATGTTTACATGTGGCTGACTGATATGTTATCATCACGACAACACTTTTCGACATCTGGCGTATTTTCTATGCGTGACTTAGTTTTACGGTCGAGACATAACGTCTATCTGTGCTTTGTCTTCGGCGTCGCGACCCATTTTCCTTGTCCGTAATGGGACATTTACGTATTCGGCTAACTTGTTTTTTAACCTTGATTTGTTATGTTGCGACATGACTTCCTTGCATTTGTGTTGAAAATTCTGTAGCGACTTAGAAGTTGTGTCGCGACCTCGTTTCTCTCTGTTCAGTTTATTCCTGTGTCGCTACCTGAATATCTCTGTCGCAACAATCAAAACACCTTTTAAGATTGAAGTATGTTGCAACATTGCCTCTCTATGTTGCAACTAGGTAAATTCATCCATTAAGCACCCTTTGTCACGACCTAGTTTTCTTGTTGATTCGTTTCTGACTGATAGGTGTTCGGAATCAACAAAATTTATAACCTAGGATTCCTACCACTGACGTAGCAAAGCTACTGCAGTATAGTGGCTCTAGGGTCGAACACAGGGATGGGTTTTCTTTATGAGAGGATAGTTACAGTGCATTGAAAATGGTGTCTTCTCGTTGGACTTGTAGGGTTTGTGAAAAACAGTGTTTGAATGGTTGAAAACTGAAATAACTGAAGTAAAGAGTTAAGAGAAATCGCCCGGGTCTCGGACCACTGGGCTTAGGGTTTTAGGTTAACCGACATGTGCTCGGGTCTTTTTCCTCGCGTTGGGGAGCATGACATATAGTCATTTCCCGAGATCTTCATTTAGCTTTAGAACCTAAACCCTAAGAGTTTTCCTCTTGAAAGATGGCATTTGATTAGGCATAAATGTCCCTAATAGTGAAAACACATCTCAAAAACCTACCCTGCAATAACTAATAGGAACCAATGGCGGGCATCCAGTAGATCTAGTGAAAGTATCCACTTGAACCCAAAAGCATGAAATACACATTAGGGAGGCATGCACAGAGATTTTAACCCTAAGGTGAAATAGAACCTGAAATACCCTTAAATGCCTACATGAAGAGCATGAGAACATGCAGCTAAGCCCAAAATCAGCACCCAATGGCCTTCCCCTTCAAGGATCAGGGGGTTTTAGCCAAGCATCCCTTGATTTGTCATCATTAAGGGGTGTTTGGCTACTAAGAAAGTGCAAGAAAGTGAAGGGAGAATAAGAAAATCATGTGATGGGAGGAAGCAGGTATATTGATTTCCTTGATTGATTGATGGAGTGATAAAAGATTGATTTGATTACAAGCATGGGTGAGCTTATAGGCTCGAGAATAAAGTGATACAAAAATTGTGTTTAAATAGCCAAAATTACATGAGAAAACATGTATAAAACCACCAAAGTGGGTCAAGCGATCCATGAGCACAAGTGAGTAGTGTTCGCGAGGTTGCGAAAATTGCGACTGCGCGAAATTTCGCGGGTTGTTCTGAGCTTTGCAACCTTGCATAAAATATCTGAGGCCTCCTTATCTTCAGTGTTTTTGCTCCAAAATTCCTCTAATTCGACCTTGCATCTTCGAATTCGGCACGGGTTCATCATTTTGGAATCGAATTGAAGAATTATGTGGTATTGACACATAAAACTACTAAAATAGCTCTGAAATGTGATCGATGTAAAGCGGGGACCCGATGCTTATAAATTGAGTTATTGAAGTCGATTAGTACGCAAAAAGCGCATAAAACCTGCTATAAACAAGGCTCAAAATTGCATTGTTTAGGTACTAATCACTTGTCATGACCTAAACTTCTTAACGGCATCTTTTCTATCACCGAAGCCAAACTTTTCCGTATTTGTAGAAGTCGATTAATATGACGAAAAGTGTTATGTCGCGACAGAATAATGCGCATGATTCGACGTATATCGCGACGGAATGTCTGCCTTGATTCAGCATTATGTCGGAACACAAACTATTTTGTTCCTAACTAACTAGCATATGTTTTTCATACTCTGTCGAGACCTGCTGTCTTTTGTCGTGACCTAGCTCATTTGTCAACAATCAGGAAATGTTGTTGCGACACAGGAAATGTAGTTGCGACACGGTTTCTTTGGTAATTGCTTGGAAGTTTGTCGCGAGACACAAATTCCGGTCAGCGACATGGTATTTGTAATTGTTGTTTTCTCTTCTTTCTTCTTTGAAATCTCTCCTTTTGAATTAATACGCAAAACATAAAGTTTGTAAATACTCCATAATTTGGCATTCTGTGACTATGAAAATATTAAGCGAAGCCGGAAAAAATGGATTAAAATTAAGATGAGTTTATGACTCATCAAAGTGCACAGGTCTTACAAGTAATAAAAATGGATATTTAAAGTCCAGATATCATTCCCACAATGACAGATGATAAATTAGAAGACTAACTACCCCAACTACTCAAGATCATTACTATTTGGACTCTACTATTATGATAATAAGAGGAATTAAATGTAGTCCAAGACTGAAATCTTAAATATACAAGCGTAAAGTTTAATAAAAATTAGAATTAAGTTCAGCAGGTGAGAGATGGCTGGATGCGGATCGGTTAATAATAATCAATTTATGCATCATTTCCTTTTAGCTCGACTATCAATTGGAAGCGAGGTTTGTCGAAGATGCGAGATAGTATGGTTTGAATTTCTCCCTTAGCAATACTTTTCACTGACTAAAGGTTCATATTTACATTTATAAAGGCGAGATTCACAATCGATTAACATAATATATTACCCTCTTTCTAATAATAAACTATTTTCCTTTTGATACTTCATACTCGGAAATCTTACGGACTAAAAGAATTCTTGCTCAGCAAACGAGGATCTTGCAAGCCTTCTCTAATTCGATTGACACCTCATCCTACACTTCTGATGCAAATCTCCATCTCCTTGATTAGATCTCAGCTAACATGGGATCAGAATCAATTCATCAAAAAGAGGGGAAACCTCTTAGTGATTAGACAGATACTTCATTCAACCTATCTCGACTTATAGTAAGTTGGTGATCTATCCTTAGTAATCTTTCAAAAGTTCGGTAGTTTCATAGTATTGTCTGCATACCCACAAGGAATTGTTCTACGCACTCAGGATTCTCTATCTCTATGTCACTCAGAGGGCCTCCTAGAAATCAAAGTGAGACACAGTATTTTGCATTGGGTACACGGTACTAGTACTGAGAACAATTAAATTTATGAATAATACCAAACAAATAAATTCAATAATTCTAATTCCTTCCTCCTTATGCAGCAAAATGACTATTATCAAAGAGGCATTTCCAATGCGCTCATCTTCTAAAAGCGGCTTTACTCATGCTCCCGGTGACTAGCCCGATCAAGGAAAATTCATTGAAATTATAAACAAAGCTGAAATAAATGAACTTCGATAAACCTTCCATCATCCATTTTAAATCAAACGATTAATGAAAGAATAATTTATAAAGAAATATCATTTCAGTACATGATACAATACCCAAATCCGAAAATTAAAGGAAAATAAAGCGTTAAAAAACTATACTAAAATTTAATTCTACTAAAATGGAAAGAAAAATAAAAAATAAAATAAATACAAAAATGCAATTCTGCTTGATAACTGGAAATCCACGGAGGCTGCGAAAGTTATACGTACCACTAGAAACTTGTATTTATAGGCTTCCCACTGTTGGGCCTCACTTCATTAATTGCATTATGGATCCTCAAAATTCTAGCCTAATTTGGTCTCTTTGTCGCGACATAGAAAGTTCTGTCATGATAGAACCTCCATCCTTTGTCGCTTCCTCTCTCATAGCTTCTCATTATTCTGTCGCGACCTTTTCTCTAGGCTTGTACTTGATTTGTGTTGCGACATACTTTGTTGATGTCACGACATAAATTTCTTTTAGTAGTCTTGTTATTGTCGTGACAGAAGTTCCTTGTGTCGCGACACCAAACCTATTTACACCCAACTTCTCATGTCCTTGTCCTTCTAGAGTTTGTCACAACGTAATTTTCCTTGTTGTGACAAACAATTACTTTTCAGCCTTTCAACTTTGTTGCGATAGAGTTGCCTCTGTCACGATAGGATTTCCTTAAGTCATTAGCAATTTCTATCAAGACAAGAAACTCTTTGGTCACGACAGACTTTTCTTCCCAGGTTCTTATCACTTGCTGAGCTGTTTGTCGTAACATTGAATAATATGTTGCAACACAATTAACTTGGCCATTCTCAAGTCTTCTTCAATTTATGTCATGACCTACTTTCTCTTGTTGTGATAGAATTTTATAATTCCTTAGCTTTTATTGTCACGACATAAAACTTCTTTGTTGCGACACAAGTTTTGGCTGTAACTCTTGATTCTGTCTCAACAAGAATTTCTTTGTTTCCATTCTTCTTGTGTTGCTCTTCAACATCTTGTCGCGATAGGGAATTCACCTCCTTCATGTTTTATGCATGATGATAGAAATAATCCTTGTCCTTGACGAGAGATTGGAATTACGCAGTTGTGAATTCTAACTGTTATGTTGCGACATGATTTCCTTTAGTTTGATTGATGATGAAACTTTGTACATAACATACAAAAAATACTGTCTTACGACTTGTTTTGCCTTTCTTATATTTTAATGCGCTCTGAGAATGATCTCTTGTCCTGACAAAAGGTTCATCCATTAGTCTTCAGCTTTTATGTCGCAACATAGAAAAATAATGTCGCGACACAATTCCTTCATCATTGACCTTAATTATGTCGCGACAGATTTCAGGGTTGTAAAACAACTTTCTTCAGAATCTTTTTAAAGTTCTATCGCGATAGAAAACTGCGGTCGCACGACTGAAAGCTCTTTTCAACAGATTGACGATCTTTCTTTGCGACATAGATTTGCTGACTGTGACATAGTTCCTTGGGCCTGCTTGAATTTTGTGTCGAGACATATAAATGTTGTGTCGTGACACAAACTGCTATTTTATCCTCTTTTTGCTTCTTTTCTGTTAGGAAACTCTTCTTTTTCAATAATTGCCTGCAAAACACAAAGTTGATGAATATTCCACACTTTGGCATAAAAATAGATCTTAAACTGTTAAAAACATGCCAGAAAAATGGATTAAAAATAGATGAGTTTTACACTCTTCAAATTCCCCCAAACTTAAAGTTTTGTTTATCCCCAAGCAAAGAAAAGAAAATTTTGTTTGTTCTCAAACAATTTAACTTTTATTTTTAAGGACATTTTTCTATTCATAAATCAATTGGGCAAGAAACATAAGTTAAGTGTAGGATTAATTCTAAACATGTTACCAATCTAGATTCAGGAAGATTTTCAATTAAGTTTACTAAACCAACCAATAATTCATAATTATTAACAATTCAATCATTCAATCCGATTTTTTTTTTTTTGTGTGTCTTTGGTCTTTACCACTTTTTCTTTGGCCGAGATTAGTTCATCTTACGGGATATTACTCGGTGCATACCTCTCTTTCATTTTAAAGTCTCATATGCTTGTTTGTCATGAATCTCCACTAATGTAGGCATAATACCACCTTGAATCAAATAGGTCTTTTAGGCTTGTAATGTGGCTTGGGTAATAGGTAGATAATTAGACATTTAGGCTCAATTTAACCCAGGATTAGACATCACACTTTTTCATTTTATCTTCATGATTTCTCTTGATTGTAATTTTCTAACCTTCCAGCGGAGTTTATTTTATCCTCTTCGCATATTCTTCGATGCAGTATCTTTTCTCTTTTCATTGTTCACACCCAGAAGATACTTTTCCTTTTTATTTTAGAAGCTTTGTCACTTTCAATTTCTCATCTAATTTATGGGAATGGTGCAATGTTGGTCTTTTTAAGATTTCTACCACCCTTGACAAACTTTGGGTCAATAACTCTCATACTAGTTAGCATTAGGGGATTAGGTGTTGAACACCCCTAAGGACTTAATTGTTCCAAGGAGGAAGGCTACATGACCAACTCATTCCTCTTGATGTTTTTTATAGCTTCTTTTATATTTCTTTTTATCTCTTATTATCTCTATGCACTTTCCCTCTCAACCCACTCTCTTCTTTTCTGCATCTCAAAATGATATTCCCCAAAACTTGTCCCTTTTTGTCATTGATGTCTTTTGTCTTTGTCTGGGCAAATAGGGTTCTTTCTTGTAGGATGGAGTGTAAGGAGGAGTTATTAGCTACTCAATTGATGGTTGATAATGGGGGAATTTGTGGCTTTAGGCTGAATAGGAACTAGGGTATATGCTTATGCATCATAAGGGTAGGCTTTGAAATTCTCAGAGCTTCCCGAGGATGGCCTAAGTCATTTCTATTAGTGGTATTGCCTAGGATTTCGCCTTGACTAATAATCTAACAAGTTCTAGGACACAGGAGGGGAGTTCTTGTGATGTATCCCGGAAAGATGAGCGATCTTAGCACAAGTCTTTCTAGAGTTCACCCCATTGACCATGTGCAAAGTTATCAGGATTTTATGACCAAACTAGTTACATCAAACAAAATTATAAGTTTCATCTGTTCCATCAATTTAGTAAAACCTTCCTTATTCTTGAAGTTCAACATATTTATTCATAATCTTACAACTTTCTATTTCCATTTATTTCATCTTACCCGAATGCATCTATCAATGTTTTGTTTGGCTTGAGATTTGTTGTTGTGTTGTTTTAATCAATTCAAGAAGTTCATTTTGATCATGCATTCAGCTCACAACAATCCAACACAACCACAATTTCATCAATTCAATTCAACCAATATATGCTGCAACAATTAGACAATTTGATCCAGGTAGCTGGTTTCTCAATTATTCAACTAAATAATTATCCATCATGAAACAACGAAACAATAAAAAACAGATGAACATAGAATTTTTCAAAGAATTCTTTATTTTATTGACTATTTTGATGACTAGACATTTAGTACAGAGAGGATGAGGAGATGGAACAGTAAAGTGAGCTATTTTCTTTTATCCTGCTTATAGAAAGAGGGTAGGCTGACTGGGTCTAGTTTATATCCAACTGCAGAATGAGAGAATTCAGGGATTTGGACTTATGGTTGTCTTGATTTTCTGCCTTCTCCACTTTTGTTCTGTACAGACCACTCAATGGTTAAGGCTAGCTGCTTAATCATATCATTTTATCTCTTCCCAATAGAGTTCAGGGTTCCCTTAAACTCACCCTGGGAGAAAGTACATCTTAATCAGGTTTTTGTTAATCATGTCTAAGCTTTCTATACAGCACTTCTCCCTATAATTCAAGGCGCCCTTCAATTCCTTGTCCCTTTTCTCAATCAAACCTTTGATATGGTGTTCTTTGTGGGAATGCCCGAAGGCATCTGCCTTCACAGCATGTTCTTCTTCATAACCTCCTTATTTTCCTTGATGATTTTGAATAACTCACTATCTCTTAAGCTGCTCAAAGATAAAGGAATCTTCGATTGCCTTTAATTCCTCACTGAGCTCTTATTCCCTTTGTTCCCATCTACTCCTCCATTCTTCATCCCTCTATTTTAGAGCCTCTTCTAAGTTTTGGTCCCTTTTTCTCAACTCAGCCTCCATATACTCATCTCTGAGTTGCAATTGGAGCTTAAGCTAGTTGTCCCCCTCTTCCATTCCTTGCTTCATGGCATTAATTCAAGGTATCAAGTTATTCCTTAGAGGTTGAGCCTTGGCCTCTCTTAGTGGACTTGTCTCACTTCAAGGGAGATGGGTAGTACTGGGCTTGCACTTCTCTCCCTTTGTGTTAGCTCAGTGGTTTCACCTTCAAGAGGTAGTTGCTGCAATTCTGCTAGTTCTTCTTCTATTAGAATAGCTTCTACCTCACTTCCTTTGCCTCTGTTTTTAGGCCTTTTTCTGATTCCATTGAGTGTCAGGGGAGATGTCTAAGGGCAGTTTTCTTCTTCTTCCCAATCTCCTTGGACACCACCCAAAATACATAACATCGATATCAGCCTTGGGTGTGGGATTAATCCCTTGTATCCTCCTCTGTAGTAGCTCAGGATCGAGTTTTCAATCAACTTGCCCACATTAAACTCGTATCCCTTGAGAATGGCATAGAGCAACACTGCTTCCTTCTCCCTAATTGTGCATAAATGTTTGGAGGGCATAATAACTAAACTTAAGAAGTAAAATCAAACATTTGCTTGCTCAGTCAATGCCCCCCTTACGATGGACTCATGCGGGTTCTTCCTTGTGGCATTCCATTTCCCTTTGCCATCTGTCAGCAGATCTACAATCTTCTGGAAGTTAGGTTCCTCAACCAGTCTTTTAAATTTAGACCCATCCTTCATCTCCTTAAGATTGAATGTTTGATTTATCTACTCTCTGCTGAAGGATATCCATCTGCCTCTGACATAAACTGCCTTGTCCTTAGTTCCCACCATGTTAGCGTAGGACTCTTTAACTACATCTACGAACCCGGGAGCTTTATGCTTGTAGAAAATATGCCATCCTTTGCTATCTATCAGCTCTTGGAAAGGGGAAATCCATTTGTTGAAGCCTCTATCTCCAATGAAGTCTCTATGTTGTAGCTTGTCTCTCCAAGTAATATACGCCACGTCAGAGACTCATTCACTAACCTTTTATTAACTGTTTTCCGCTTCTTCATTTCCTCTTTTCCTCTTCTTAGACTCTTCCACTGTCTACTCAAGTTCATCGTTGACATTAACCCTCTCCTCAACTTGCTCAGCCACTGTCTAAGTGGTTTGTACTGTCTAATCTTCCAACTCTGTATATTCCTCCATGATTTCGTTTAGGATTGAAATCAGGGTTGGGGGCTCAGACATCATGAGCAATAGGTTTAGAAGTCTAGGGTTTCGGACGAGTGAGAGAATTGGTGAGGGAGGTTGAAAGGTTTGATTATGATGAGGTAGATGACTCTTCAGTCTTTGAACTTTTCTATTTATAAGCCAAGAATTGTGGTGCTTCCTAATTGTCGCAACAAATTTTTGACCTACCAATATGCCCCCTTTTTAAATCTATGTTGCGACATAGAAAATCAATATCGCGACATAAATTTTTCATTTGATTCCTAAATTTGGGCAATATTATGTTGCGACAAAGATAAACCTTGTCGCTACATAAATTCTAAGGTTCAAGTTGTTATTTGTCGTGACAAAGAGAAAATATGTTGCGACGCAATCTCTTGCCAGCTCCATTTTAGCATTGACCTTGTCGCAACATAAGACTGCATGTCGAGACAATAGCTAATGTCGCTACAAAGTTCAATTAGTATCGCGACATAACTTATTTGGTCGCGACAAGGTTCTGTTCTGCCTAAAATTTTTTCATAATTTCATACTTTTAACCATTCAACCCACTCAATCATCATTAAATAAGTCCTTCCCCTTAGATCATACTTGTGAAAACACATATTAAACATCAAAGAACCTCAAGTCAAGTATGAATAAATCTATTTCCCTAACATCAGCGTCATTCATCAAAAAATATTCGACAAGCCCGTTCAAGCAATTGGCATCAAACTCCCCGAGCTTGGATATGCATTATCATTAAAAACAAGTTAATGAAATTAGAAATACTCCCCCTTGTAGTTATTCACTGCATAATCCAGTTTGAGATATTTTTTTGTTTAATGACCTCCAATTCCAATTCATTTTTCCTGCTCCAAATAAAAAATTCAGCAAATTATCAAATTACCTAAATATATTTCCAATAATTTAAAACTAAAACCTTAAATTTATAAAAGTAATCATCAATAATAAAACTATCCAAATTAACTTTTGCTTGGGTGACCTCCCAAGGAGCTGCTCAGTTTAATGTCCTAAAGCCAGACAATTGCTGTAAATTATCTTCTTTTCAGCATAACTCTTTTTCTTTTTTTAAATCTGGATCTACTTCATTTATGCTTCCTCCAAGGTAGTGCTTCTGACTGTTTACTTTGAATTCATCTTTCAGTGTCACTGCTCCAAAGGGTGTACTAGTTATCACAATGTATGGACCACTCCACCTTGATTTCAATTTCCCTAGAAAGAGCTTGAGCCTGGAGTTGTATAAGAGAACTTATTCTCTTGTCTTGAATTCTCTCCTTGATTTCAATTATAGACCAGTCGTTTCTACTTATATTAACTGTTTTCTCCATAATTTTGTTTATCTCCCTATTGGAAATTTTAGCTTGCCCATTTGATTGAGGGTGATAAGTCAATCCCATCATATGTTTGATTCCATATTTGCTTATGAGTTTTGTAAAAACTTTATTTGCACAATGGCTTCCCTCATCATTGATGATGGTTCTAGGTGCTCCAAATTTGCTCAAAAGATTTATTTGTATAAACTCTATCATTGTTATGGCATCATTTTTGGGACAAGCCATTGCTTCCACCCATTTGGATACATAATCCACATCTAGGATAATGTATATATCACCAAATGATGGAGGAAAGGATCCCATGAAGTCTATTCCCCAGCATCAAAATACGCACCTAAAAATTCCTTGCGGAGAATTTCATTTCTCCTTATGTTGCCCATTCTCTGACAAGCATCACAATGTTTTACCCATTCAAAACAATCTTTGAATAAAGTAGGCCAATAGAAACTAGATTGGAGAATTTTGTGGGTTGTCTTGTCTCCTGCAAAGTGTCCTCCATATGGTGATGCATGACAATTCTCCTTAATACCTCCTTGTTCTATTTTTGGAACACATCTCATTATGATCATATATGTTCCTCTTCTATACAATGGTGGGTCATCCCAGATATAAAATCTGCAATCAGTTCTCAATTTTCATCTCTGCTAGTAGCTAAATTCAGGTGGCATCACTCCACAAGCTAAATAATTGATGTGCTCCCGGCTATGCAGGTGTTGACGACAACAAAAATAGCTGCTCATCAGGGAAATTTTCTTCTATTTCATTTCTTTTTTCATTCCCAGCATTCATTTCCAATCTAGACAAGTGATCTGCTATCACATTATCTTTGATCTCAAGATCAAATTCCTATAGTAGCAATACCTATCTGATAAGTCTTGGCTTGGCCTCCTTCTTCGCCATTAGATACTTAATTGCAGCAAGATCAGTGTGTATTATAACATGGGACTCCAATATATAAGGCCTGAATTTTTCACAATAAAACATCATTGCTAGCATCTCATTCTCTGTGGTGGAGTAATTCTCTTACCATAATAAAATGTTTCTTTGGCATAGTATATGGCCTTGAATATCTTTTCAGTTCTCTGTCCCAATACAGCTCCTATTGCATAATCACTAGCATCACACATAATTTCAAACTCATTGTTCCAGTCAAGTGTTAACATGATGAGAGATGTAACTAATCTGAATTTAATCTCCTCAAATGCATATCTACATGATTCATCAAAATCAAATTTTGTACTTTTTCCGGCGGTCTACCTGATAGTGCAGTTTTTGAAATCGCTATGAATCTTACCTTAAAAACCAACATGTTCAAGAAAACTTCTTATCTCCTTGACAGTTGTAGGTGGCCTGAGAGTTGTTATAACTGCAACTTTTTCTTGGTCTACTTCCAATCCAGTAGTAGAAATCTTGTGTCCCAATACAATACCTTTTGTTACCATAAAATGGCATTTCTCCTAATTCAATGCTAGATTTTTGTCTTGACACCTCTGAAATATTGTTTCTAAAATTTTCAAATAATGCTCAAAACTAGATCCATATACTGAGAAGTCATCCATAAAAATCTCCATAGCCTCTTCCACCAAATCAGAAAACATAGACATCATACATCTTTGAAAGGTGGCAAGAGCATTACATAGTACAAAAGGCATCCTTCTAAAGACAAAGTTGCCATAAGGACATGTAAATGTAGTTTTCTCCTAATCCTATGGGGCTATGGAAATCTGGTTGTAACTAGAATATCCATCAAGAAAACAGTAATGGGAGTGTCCTGCTAACCTGTCCAACATTTGGTCAATGAAAGGTAGAGGGTAATGATCCTTCCTTGTAACGGTGTTTAGTTTTCTGTAGTCTATACACACTCTCCATCCTGTTACAATTCATGTAGGAATCAATTCATTCTTCTCATTTCTTGTCACAGTGAATCATCCCTTCTTTGGAACTACATGAACTGGGCTCACCCAAGGGCTGTCTGAGATTGCATAGATGAAGCCTGCATTTAGCCATTTCAATACTTCTTTTCTGACTACTTCCTTCATTCTTTGGATTGACCTTCTTTGATGTTAATAGAGGTTTTAGCATTCTCCTCCATCATAATCTTGTGCATGCGAGATAGAGGGCTGATTCCTTCGGATCTTCCAATGGACAAGCTATTGCTTCCTTATATTTTAGAAGTTTCTATTAGTTTGTGTTCTTCAAGTTGATCAGTCCACCTGTGATGATTGGTTTCCTTTTACGGTTGCAAAAAGGCATATTTCAAATGTTCAAGTTATTCCTTGAGAATTAATCCTTCTAAACTTGTGTTTTCTTCAGCGCCTTCTTTTTTATAACTGCTGGATTTTTCTGCATTATTTTCTTCAACACTGAGTCCTTGTTCAATTGAACATTAGGGTCCAGAAATTCAATTTCAAGATGCTCAAGATACTGAAAATTCTTCTCATTCTCATTCATTGAATTAAGAGTGATCTTTCATCGTTGAAACACTTGGGGATTTTCATTTCTACAATCTCACATTCGGCATCACTTAGTTTAAATTTGTTTCAAGCGTGATTGAGATTGAGATTCTGCTCACTTCATCTCAACCACGAGAGTTAGACTACTCCTTTCTTCACATCAATCAAAGCTACTCTGTTGCTAGAAAGGTCTTCCTAACGTGATGGAACTTCTTTGGCTTCTTTTATGTCGATATTCTGAAGTCATTTAGGAAAATGAATTTTACCACTTTGATCAACACATCTTCTAAAATTCCCTGAGGATGGGCCATTGTTCTGTCTGCCATTTGCAAGGTCATGGCTGTGGGAGTAAGTTCCCCTAAACTTAGTCTTTTTGCTACTGACAAAGGCATCAAGTTGATGCTAGCTCCAAAATCACATAGTGTTTTTTCCACATTAGCATGCCCAATTTCATAAGGTATAGTCAAGCTGCCTAGATCCTGCATCTTCTCTAGTATAGAATTCTGAATTACTGCACTGTAGGTTGTTGTCAGGCTCACTATTCCTTCTTCAACAATCTTTCTTTTTCTGCTCAATATCTCCTTCATAAATTTTGCATAAAGAGGCATTTAAGTCAAGGCCTCTGAGAAAGGGATGTTGATCTCTATCTTCTTAAAGATGCATAAGTATCTAGAGAATTGCTTTTCAAGCCTTGCCTTCTACAGCCTTTAAGGGAATGGAACTTGAGGTTCATACGCCTTAACCTCTTCCTTTTTCCCTATATTTTCTTTTTCCACATTTTTCTTTGGCTGCATCTTTACTACATCCTCTTCTTCTATAGTCTTTAGCTACGCTGCTTAAAATGTTCCCCAATGTCTGCATATTGTTTTTCCTCAGTGTCTTTCTTTTCCTTTCTTCTTTCTTCCAATTCCTTACCACTTCTTAGAGCTACTGCCATACAATCCTTGGAATTCTTCCTTGTATCACTTGGAAAAGAATCCTTGGACTGATTCTGCATAGTTAGGGCAAGCTTCCCTATCTGCACCTCCAGATTTTTCAAAGAATCATTTGTGTTGGCCTGAAATACAATTGTGTTTGCCTGGAATGCTACTATCTCAACAAAATTTTGTTCATGTATGTTTAGCAACCTCTTGTTTTCCCATATGAACTGCAGCATCTGATCTTCAAAATATTGACTCCTTTTCTGACCTTGATATTCTCCTCTATTGTCTTTATGTTATGTGTTGTTCTTTGCAGATCTAATTACAGCGATACGCGTGCATTTGTCGTTAAGTTCTGTTGTCACCACCGTGGGATTCATGAATTATCAGTGCGGTTGTAAATCGTTAATAGGTGGATTGTGATTAAAGATGCCTCGTTTGTTTAAGATAGTGTTCGCTAAACGTCCAGTCTTATTCGTACCGGGTCCTCGCCTTTCGCGCGGTGAGGTGGTGCCCAAATCAATAAAGTATATGCTAGATTCTCTCTGTAAATCGCGCTCGCGATATAATCCTCCGGCCGGCGGGTTTCGTGCAAAATGAACTATCGGTGAGGTGACTCTCTTTTGAATCTGCAAATTACTAACAAATCAAATCTGCGATATCATATCAAAGTGTAGAAAAGTTAACTTTGAAGATTTAGGTCACTAACTTGTTTAAGTTAGGGCAAACAAATTGTCCCTGGGTTTATCCTGCGCGTTATGACATGCAACCTATAGTCCAAGGCATAACCGGATCTATGTTTAACTAAGAGCCACCTCACCATGAAATCAACTCCTATTTAGTCAACCTGAGTAGCATGCATCTATGGCCCTTTATTTATTTGAAACCTAGCATTTAAATATCATTTCGAGAGGCTGTGGAATAAATCTAAAGAACCACGATTGCATCTAGCATTAAGTATGCGTCTAAAACATGGAGAGTATTGGCCAAATTAATAACATTGATGCTATTGACCCTAATTTGAAGATGGGGTCATAAACACGTACCTATGGCTTTTAATACAAAGGGACAACATGCATATGCCCCACCACCAAGCTAGCTTCCTTCCTCTTCAAAGAAGGAAACAGCCAAGCATCTCTTGAGTTGTCATCCTCAAGAGGGTGTTCAGAAGAAAGCGAAAGTAAGAGAAAGAGGAGAGAAGGAGAAAAGCAAAACCTAATTAAAATAAAAGACTTTATTTACAAAAATGAAAACTTACAAAAATTCTTCTCTCCCCCAAATTGTTCTTTTTTTGTTACAAAACAAGAGGGGCTTATATAGGCCACCTCAAGGCATGAAAATACCAAAAACCCTACAAAATTGGCTAAGTTAAAGGACAAGAGAGTAATACACCAAGTTTGAAGTCGGTTGGCATTAATTACAAAAAATGAGGCATTAAATTTCGCTAATTTGAAGAATTTCGCTAGCTAAGCGAAATCATATGTATAAACGGAATGGAAAATTTAAGCTGGGAGTCGGAGGTAATTCGCTAGCTAAGCGAAATTTCGCTAATAGTGAAATTGTTGTGAGTAGAAATCGGGTATTTTAACTAAAAATGGTGTCTAAGCGGCGGGGTGGTCTAAGCGAAATTTGGAGATTTCGCTAAGGTTCTTAATTTTAGCAATCCTAGCGAAATTACCGCAACTCTAAGCGAATTCTGCTTTGTTGATGCCATCACGTCTTCCTCTTGCATCGATTTTCTTCACTTTGCCTTGGTTTTCTCATTGATTCTTGGGCTGGTTGATGACTAAACATTGGAATCAATCTTCATGATTCATCATTTGACTCGAAATTGAACTCGAAGTGCGCGAACACACAGAAAACAACCAAAAATACCCTCACAAATGGCATAAGTGGTACTAAGAAGACTTGAACACTTCGAATTGGTATAGATGACATGATTAATGCGCGAAAAAGCACTCAAAACCTATCTAATATAGAGGTTGAAATTGCACTTTTGGGCACTAATCACCCCAACGAAGCGTTGCTAGTCCCTTAGCAATGCAAAACAAAAAGGAGATGCATGTGGTGATTTTCAAAAAGGTTATGATTCAAAAAGGGTTTATATACATATTAACATTACTTTAAATTGAACAATTGATATCAAATTTGAAAACCGATATAAAAGAATCAAAACCATAAGAGAACAATTTCAGGTCAAAACTGGTTCCATGATTCTCAACTTGAATTTCCACCTAAGTCTAATGGTTCTTTATGTAACCAGATTAAGCCAATAAATTGTAAAATTTGTTCCCTCCCCCCAACCTAGCACTGACATGGCCTTAAGCTATTGAACAACCTAGATAAGGATAGTTACGCACTTCTTTCTTTATTCAACTACATTGTAGGAAGCAATGCTTAAAATTCGACTTCACGAAGTCGGTGTAGCGAGGGTCAGGTGACTCTGACCAATTAAGGTTTAGGGCATCAAGCCAAGGATCATGACCACAAACTCTGACTTCACCCGGACTCCGTATGACTTCGAAAATCAAGCACCTACAAATCGTTGGGCTCTACCTATCCACCCGTAGCGAACACTAAATCGATGACTCTGACCAATTAAGGCATAGGGCATCGGGTTTCAAAGGTTTTAGCCATACACCCGCGGACCGTGCGGGTTTCAAGGAAAACTTCCGACTTTATTTTCTTTTTTCTTCTTTTCTTTTCTTTTTCTTTTTTTGCTTTCTTTTCTTTTCTTTTTGGAAGACAACATTGGTCTTGAGTATGGAGTAACACAAACCTATCCTAGGTTGCCAACTTGTGCTTAAGGCCGGCTGTGCAAGCGAAAGAATGAACAAATTCACTGACCTATTGAAATAATCTGGGTCAGGTGTGTGAATTAGCATAAGGGAGAAATTTCAAGTTGAGCATGCTGGGCGTAAGTGACCAAAATTGTTTCAAGCATGGAATTTGTTCTAACATAGAGGTGACAAACGGTGCTAATTTCCCTGACATAAAACGTTCCAATTTTTCCAATTGTTCAATTGAAAGAAAACATTTACACATGGTAAAGGCACAAAACATGATATGTACAAAAGAAATTTGTATATATATAAAAATGAATAGCTTTTGATATAGCCAAAATAGCTATCTGTGAATCTAGCTAAACACAAAAATATCAGCACTCTTATGGCTAATACATAAATTCTAATCAAAATCAGTAGCGGTTGATAAAGAAGCTAAGTAACTATACAAAATCATAAAGAGACCTAACCACCTCACGGCTATGGTGGTGGTGGTGAGTGGGCTGAAAGGCTGTGCTAGCTGCGACTGAGAACATCCAGAAAGAAGCGGCTGTGTGGTGGGGTCCTCTCTCACGATCGGGAACATGAGAAGACCCGGTGGGTCATAATCACGTGTCGACATGGAATGGCCTTGGATTCCAACCTCTGATCTGGGCTACTGCTGTGGTACTAGTGAAGCGGAATAGCATCCGTCCCACGCAAACGCTATCTCTCTCGGTGACATGGCGTACTGTGAATGGTGTCTTGCTGAATAAGATGGGCGGGAGTATCGACTCACATTTGCTGATGTAGTGCGTGGAGGTGACATGCGTAGGCAGGACTCTGGCGTATCTCGGGCTCGAGGCGGGTATATCATGCGTATGGCGGTCCTCGGCCTCCCGACCGGTACCTCCTCCTGGTCACGTGATTAGTAAGTGGAAAGATCACGGGGCATAGTCATCGCCCGCTCCGCGGCGCGACCAGGGGCATCGAGACCCTCATCAAATCACGGGCTCCTCCGGGAATCCTGCGCTCGAGAACATGGCGGAGAGTCTCGGCATAGTAAGCGGAATGCTCTCTGCTCGTGCAGACCAGGTGGACCTTCTCCTCAAGCGCAAGACGAGGCCATCGCGGCTCGGAGGACTGAACGAAATCCACTGAGATCAGATTAAAGCGCCTCCGAGATGGCTCCCCCTCCTGCATGCGTAATCTTTGGAAGCGGAAATAAGCTCGTCTGAGCAGAGGATGGTCAAGCGGCGACGCTCCCCGGCGGGAGTTGCCTCTGTAAAATCGCAATTAGAATGGTGGTGTCTCGACCCAGTGCTGAACCATCTCTCGATGGCGGTGGGCCCGCTCTGTAACCCTCTGCATTGGCCGGCGGTATACGCAGGCTAAGAGCTGCTGAAATATCGGCAGCTCCCGAGTACTCACGGCGATCATCAATCTTAGGCTGAAGCTCACGCGGACTAGGTGATCTAGGGTCATCGAGTGGTAAGCGCAACACCACTTTCGTGGTGGTAATCTTTGCCTCGGGTCATGAAGGTAATAGTGAATACTCTCGATCAACACCTCATGGACTCCGGTATCTAGGATCGGCCCTCGGTGCGGGGGACGTCGTAGTGCGACTCTGATGGAGCGGTGCAGCGATGGGTCGCACATTCCGGGAATGGGGTTCCTACGAACAATGGCCTCCAGAATCCTCGGGCGGGCGACGGTAGGGTGATGAAGTCGCCTCCATGGCGGATGTGGCCCGGGCGTGGTGGAGGCCGAGAGATGTTGACTTCGCTGGGCCCGATGTGCGGGCCCTTGGGCCGGGCCCTCCCAACTCTCCTCGGGAGCCTGAAGTGATGGGGCCACGGTCATCAGGTGTCGATAGCGTCGAGATCAGGCTCCTCAGGTGCGACCTCGGGGACTGGTGATGGTCTTTGGGCCGGGATGGGGCCAGAACCTCTCTCGGGCGTCTTGAATCTCACACCGAGGCCGAAGGCAGGACCCACCAGTCTGAACCATCTTGATGCTCCGAAATAAAGTCTTGGAAAAGGCTGACTCAGAAATGTAGGCCCGGGCTCTCGTAGATAAATGAGGCACTTTGAAGCAAGCAAACAAACCAGGGCTCACTGACTATAGCTGAAATCGGCTCTGGACTAGCCAAACAAGGCTCAATAGTGATCATGGCTGGGACGAGGGCACCCAGCTTCATGGGGAACGCGGCGGTGATGGCTTAGGCCGAAGCCGGGGGCTCGTGCGCGTGATGAGATCTCGGTCGGGGTAGGCCCAGACAAAATACGCCTCTTGAGCGCCTATGAGAGTGCGTGTGGCTCGTGACTCGCGATGGTTGGAAAGCACAAGGCTCTATGATGCTAGCAGGGATAGCGATTAAGCGTGACCGAGCGAGATGCGCGGGCGAAATTTGGCGGTATGTGCGCGAGGAACAACTCAATGATGCTTGGGTCGGCGAAGCAAGGGAGAGACTCTAGGGTGGCGGGTGACGTCTTGGGAGCTTGGAGGCTTATTGGGAGGAGAATATGAGAGAATTGGCATTTTGGCAAACCCTCCCTATTTATATAGAAACTGAAAATGGGCGTAGAAGGGTCTACGTGCCAATTTTATTTATATACCAATTTAGCCTGCTAGTCTTGTAATCCAAAAAAAATTTTAAATTAATTAATTATATTATATAGAACAAAAATTATTGTTAGAAATTTACTATATGATCTACAATTGGAATTGAATACGTACTATAATATATAAATTAAATTACTAACAAGTGAAAGAAGAAAAAAAAAAAATGCTAAGTTAAGCGATTTTGAAAAACTACTAAAACTAACTAAATTAACTAACCCAGCGAGAAAAATAAAAATTGTGGGCGCGAGTCGGTTTATGGAAACACCGGGCAGATTCATTCTCAAAATTTACTCAAGGGGTTAGGAGAATGATCTCCTCGACCCACGTACGGTAACTGAGGTGACTCCATAGTGTTGGGTGCCCAAATGTTGATTTCTCCTCAGTGGCTTTTAGATTGGAGCAATTGGCACGGTTAGTGTTGATGGCTTAGACTAAACCTTCTTCATCTTGTTGTTTGATCTCTCCTGCCAATTCTGGACATTTTGCTTTCACTTTGCGACCCGGTGGAAAGCGACTTCATCGGTTATATGATTTTCATTTTCTAGCAGCATGTTTGTTGTTCAAATGAAAGATATTCAACTCCAAGGTCATGTTACCAAAAGGTAGAAGTTGCATGTGACTCCATTCGGCAATTTATTATTGCATTGGGCTGTGCGAGAAATGGTCTTCTAAGATGATTAATTTTATGATTAGGTTCATTTGCAATTGGCTCAGTGTCAAGCACTACAAAATCTACTGGGTAGTAGATTTGTCTATTTTCCTAAGACATCCTCCAACTATCCCTTGAGTTTTCGCGATCTATCGGTCAATGATAGTGTGGTGTTGTTAGGTTTAAGTTCACTAAACCTAGATGCTTGGCTATCTTGAATACGGCGTGGAGTTACATACTTGGCTCTAAATCGAGCAAGGACTTTCTATGCAATTCCACCAATATTGGCCCGAGGTGGCAAGTCCTGGATCCTTGTATTTGTGGGGTACTTGCTTTGGATTATGGCGGCTTGCTCAGTGAGAGAAATGCTTTCTTCTCGATGCACAATCACTTCTTGATTGTGCAAAGATCTTTCAAAAATTTTGCATAAGCAGGCACTTGTTTGATTATGTCCAAAAGAGGTATGTTAACCTTCACTTGCCTTAAGACCTCTAAAATGCCTGCTTGTTGAGATGCCTTCTTCTTACCTCTAAGTGCTTGTGGAAATGGGAGGTGGTGTCTTGGTATTTCATTGAATCTTCCTTTAGGAGAATATGCTGAGGAGCGCAATTCTTATCGCCATGGATTTTTTCAACAGGTTTTGGCATAGGCTGATCAACCTCTTTTCCACTTCTCAGGGTAATTATGGCCTTAACCTCATCCATTCCCAAATTGTTGGATGACTCCACCTCATGAATTCCCTTAGGGTTTGGAAGTGTTTGTGATGGAAATCTCCCTTTCTCTTGTACCTCTAGCAACTTGTTAATCTTTGTGATTGAATACTGTAGGTTATCCATTTTATGGTTGATATTACTCTCAAGGCCATCAATTCTCTTATTCACTGTATTCTCTGATTATCAATTCTTTATTGCCGGTTGCACATTGATTCCTTTTGTTCCTCAAACAAAGTTGCCCACCACCTTTCAGGTGTGCTGACTGTTCCTCTCTTGGAGAAGAGGATGGTGGTTGTTTATGTGTGGGGAACCAAAGCGAGGATTTGGCTCACGAGGGTACATAAGCGGGGGGTTAGATTCTCCATGAGAGGTTAGGGTGATTCCTCGATTGGAATTGTAGGTATTACCATATGGAGCATTGGATTGTTGTGGCTTGTATTGTCCCTACAGTGTTTACACATTCGACATCAAATCCTTCAACTGCCCGAGGCCATAGGACATGACTCTCTCACCCAGGTGCCTGAGGATTGGAAATTGGTGCAAGGATTGGTGTGCGGGATTACTACCGAGTCACTTTGCATGCACCTCTTGGAAGTTGTTTTGCTTTCAAGCTCCTCCACTTTCCCTTCTTGGGGTTGAAATCCATAGCTCTCATCCCTATTTCTTCGGCGGTGCATACGCCCACCCCTTAGGTTGGCGGTGGTCTCATGTATCCATTTCTCTAGGGTTAGGCTCATCCCAACCCTTAGAAGTTTCAGCCACGTTATTTAAAAAATCCATGGCTTTATCAGGATGCTTACTTAGAAAGTCTCCCCCACACATAGTTTCCAAAAGTTGCCTCATGTCAGGAGACATACCACCATAGAAGTGGTTCACCAACATCCAAGTGTCAAACCCATGATGTGGGCATGCACTGATGGTTTCCATAAATCTTTCCCAACACTGGTAAAATCTCTCACCATCTGGCTGCAAGGTATAAATTTGTCTTTCAAATTATTGGTCTTATGAGCAACCAGAGCTTCTTGAGAGTGCACCGCAGCTCGGCCCAATTTCTAATGGTTCTAGGCCTCAATGAGTTGAGCCATATCTTGTGTGTCTTTAGAGTCAATGGAAATGCTTTTAGCAGCAAATCCATGTCCATCATACCTTCCTTAAAGGTGAGTCTGAGCCTCCTCAAAATCCTAATATGAGTGTATGGATTTCATTTTTCCATACCATGATATGTGGGGGTAGGGGTACCAAATATGGCCTCTTTGCTACATCATCGCGGGAGGAATGATCTGAGGATGGGAGGCACAAACTCTGGGAGATTGGATGCTTGATCCCTCATGGTTCTATAAGCATTTGGATTCATGGGGGTTCCTGGTTGACTCTGTTGTTTCTCAGGTATGGGATCCATGGTATCAGTATGTACACTGACTTCACTAGATAGGTCAAGTTGTGTACTTATCCTATGCAATCTACCTGATGTGTCACTATCAGCATTGCATAAACACATTACAAAATTGCAGAGACAACAAAGAGCAACTCTGAGCTTGCAAAAGATAGAAAGTTAAATAACAAAAATTAAAAATGACTAAAAGCGGCTTGGTGCGATCCTTTGCAAAGTAATGGCCCAGCGAGTTCTGCAGAAGCGATTGACAAAAAATTAAAAAGGTTACCTCCACTTGTGATGTTGATCCACCGTACACTTCAACTTACCATTAGTAGTTTGGCACCATCGACAACGGCGCCATTTGATTAGTGCCACGGTAGGCTGAGTTAAAATCAGCAAATTTATATACACCTAAGTTCCTACTCTTTGCCCATTAGTCAAACTCTTTACTTGATGCTTATAATTAGTCTAAGTCGAACACGGGGATGGGTTTCATCCTAAAAATGATTTGCATAAGTGCCACGAAGGTAAGGCTTTCTATTTGGACTCTTTGGTTGTAGCGGTGGAAGTAGGTTTGAAAAGCGAAATTGTAAGCGAAATAAAGTGTGAAAAGTTAACTTTGAAGATTTGGAGACCACTAACTTGGTAAGTTAGGGCAAACAAGTGTCCTCGGGTTTTATCCTCGCGTTATGACATGCAACCTATAGTCAAAGGCATAACCAGATCTATGTTTAACTAGCAAACCACACCCTTGAAATCAACTCCTATTTGAGTCAACACAAGTAGCATGCATCTATGGCCCTTTTCTTGTTTGAAACTGCATTTTAAATATCATTTCGGAAGGCTCGTAAGACCATCTAAAGAACCACAGTGCATCTAGCATTAAGTATGCCTTTGTATCCTAAGCATGGAAGTATTGGCCAAATTAATGACATTCAATGCTATTCAACCTAATTTGAGAAGATGGGGTCATAAACACAGTACCTATGGCTTTTAATCTGAGGACAACTTGTCATTATGCCGCCACCAAGTAGCTTCATTATAACTTCAAAGAAAGGAGGCAGTAAGCATCTCTTGAGTTGTCATCCTCAAGAGGGTGTTTGGCAGCTAAGTAAGAAAGAGGAGAGAGAAGGAGAAAAGCAAAACCTAATTAAAATAAAAGACTTTATTTACAAATGAAAACTTACAAGGAATTCCTCTCTCCCAATTGTTCTTTTTTTTGTTACAAAACAAGAGGGGCTTATATAGGCCACCTCAAGGCATGAAAATACCAAAAACCTAAAATTGGCTAAGTTAAAGGACAAGAGAGTAATACACCAAGTTTGAAGTCGGTTGGCATTAATTACAAAACATGACGAGACATTAAATTTATTGGTAGAAGAATTTAGCTAGCTAGCCCAGAAATCACCATGTATAAACGAAAATGGAAAATTTCGCTAGAGCCGGAATAATTTAAGCTAGCTAGCGAAATTCGCTAATAGTGAGAATTGTTGAGGTAAGCGAAATCGGTATTTTAAGCTAAAGTAGTTCACCTAGCTCAGCTGGGATGGACTGCGAAATTTGGAGTTTAACTGGTTGAAAATTTTCGCTAAGGTTGCGAAAATTTCGCAGTCTATGAAAATTTCGCAACTCTAGGCGAAAATTCTGCTTTGTTGATCTTCCTCCTGTCTTCTGCGCATCCAATTTTCTTCACTTTGCCTTGGTTTTCATTGATGATTTCTTGTTTGGTTGATGACTAAACATTGGAATCAATCTTCATAGTTCATCATTTGACTCGATATTGAACTCCAAGAGTGCGCAAACACCTGCAAAACAACCAAAAATACCCTCTAAATGGCATAAGTGGTACTAAGAAGACTTGAACACTTCAATTGGTATGAATGACATGATTAATGCACAAAAAGCACTCAAAACCTATCTAATATAGGGTTCAAAATTTGCACTTTTTGGGCACTAATCTTCTGTTCCCTTCTTCTTGTCTATTTTGTAATAGGTGGCCATTCTTTCTCATTGTTCCCCGGTTTGTTCATAGCGCATCGGTTTTGCTTCTATGGTTTTGTCATTGTCTAGTCGATAAAGACTATTCCCTCGATCTGCTAGCTGCTCCTAAAGCCAAATGGAGCCTTGTAGTTGTTGTAGGTCTTAAATCATTGCCTTGCCTTCTCTACATTTCTTCTTTTAAAAGCTCCAAGCAGGATGCATCAACTATACCCTTTGAGGCGTGATAGAATATATCCATGCGGGTGGTGGATACATTCCATCGTAAGACATCTTTTCGGTAATCTTGAATCTCTACCGTGCATTGTGGAACTCTCTCCCTCCACTTGCTTGAAAACAATTATTTATCCTCTTCTCTTAGTAGTTAGAGGTTAAGGAAAAAATCTGCTCATATATGCCTCTACCAACTCTTCCCAAGTGTTCACTAATCCCACTGGCAATGAATCAAACCATGTTGCTGACACATCTCTCGGGTAGAAAAAGGGGAGGGAAGATTTGCGTGATTATACGGTCTCCACCCATTTCAATAAGTTGTGTTAGCCATCCTCATGAATCTCCCCATATGCTCATTGGGATCTTAAAAGGGTGACACAGTGAGCGTGTTGCACCATGTGTAATGCGGCTTTTAACTGAAATTGTTTCCTTGATTACGAGGTTGTCTTGCGCGAGTGTTCATCTTGGATAATAGGCATCCAAAAGTCCTCCATAGTATTAGACCTTTGATTTCTCTCTACTTCTTCTTCTTCTTCTGGAATAGCCTGCAATCTATCTCCTTGATGTGCCATATTTCTAGATGCACTTGTGGTGAGCCACTCTCAGGTGCTGTAGTGTTCTCTACATTTAGAGTGTTTAGAGGCGTGATACGCCACGGTCTTCTATGCATTTAAAATCTTTCACCTGAAATAGAAACACACTAAGATCGAATGAATCTATGTGAAATAATTTATCTCATTATATATGAAAATCTCAGTAACTAACTTCAGCCTCCTTTTAAAACTATTTTTGTTTTTATAAAAAATAATATCAAAAGAAAAATGTCAATTAGTAAATCCATTTTTTTTTGTTAGAATATTGATCTTCGTATCATCTATGTGCTTGTGGCCTTGAACTTGTTAGAACGAATGATATATGCAAATTTATGACACTTTGCTCTTAAGGAATATTATCTAATCGAGGCATCGATACCATAAACATGTTGAGACAATTTTTCATATGTATGAAAAAATGGAATTGTTTTCTCTTGTGAATGACTCGTTTAAAATTTGTGTTTTATGGTCTCGATCATTGCGAGTGCACGGTCGGTACAAGTAATAAAAGTGGATATTTACAAAGTCGGATATCATTCCCACGGACGGATGATAAATTAGAATAACTACCCATTTTCGAAGATCATTACTATTTGGACTCCACTGTTATGATAATAAGAGGAATTAAATGTAGTCCTAGATTGAAATCTTAAATATACAAGGGTAAAGTTTAATAAAAGTGGAAATTAAGTTCTTAGTGAGATAAAAGCGGATACGGATCAATTAATAATAATCATTCCATCATTTCAATTTTAGCTCGACCCATCAATTAGAAAGCGCAGGTTTGTCAAGGTGCAGGTATTATGGTTTGGATTTCTCTCTTAACAATACTATTCACTGATTAAAGGTTCATATTCATTTCTGAGATATGATTTTAATCAGTTATGTTTAATATATAACCCTATTTCTAATCATCAAGTATTTTTCCTTTTCAGTACTTCATACTCAGATCTTAGGATTAAAAATTCTTGCCCCCATAAACAAGATTTTGCAAGCCTTCTCCAATTTGATTGACAACTCATCCTACACTTCTGATGCAAATCTCCATCTCCTTGACTAGATCTCAACTAACACGGGATCAAAATCAATTCATCATAAATAGGAGAAACCTCAGTGATTAGACGGATACTTCATTCAACCTATCTTAACTTATAAGTAAGTTGGTTATCTATCTGAGTATTCCTTCAAAGTTCATTAGTTCCATAGTAGTCTACCATACCCACCAGTGTGCCTCTTGGATTCTCTATCTCTACGTGTCACTCGAGAGGGGGCCTCCTGGAAATCGAGATTGAGATAATTGCTTTTGCATTTACTGAACAAGTAAATTTATGAACAATATGATCAAATCAGGAATTCAATAATTCTAATTAAACTTCCTTCCTCTTATGCAGCAAAATGACTATTTATCAAGGCATTTCAGGTGAGCTCATCTTCAGTGATTTACTCATACCAGTGACTAACTGATAAGGAAAATTCACTGAAATTATAAACAAACTAAAATAAATGAACTCTAGAAACCTTCCAGCATCCATTTAAATCAAACATTTAATGAAAAGAAGAATTTATAAAGAAATACCAGCTCGAAGCTGTACTTTAGTACAATACCCAAATCCAGAAAATTGAAGGAAAATAAACTGACTAAAGAAAACTATACTAAGCTAATTCTACTAAAATTGAAAACAAAAATAAAAAATAAAAAAATGTCTGAGAGTCTTGACTACCCAGTATGAGCATTTTGCGTGATCACAAAAATATCATTTCACATACTTCAATTTTGTGCATTTCAATATCATATTATATAAAACTCATAAAATTTCCTCTAAACTTGGTTTTTCTGTAGGTTTTTTGATGAAAAGCAAGTGATTTGTAGAAATAGGCAATATATTTCCAAAGAGAATCCAGCGAGAGAGTCTCACGGCGCTACTAGGAATAATCATTTTTCTTCATCTGGAACATCAATGGTTCAAATACCTCATTTCTGCATTCTACATTAAAATCTTTCAGCGGTACTCACATGAAATCTAGTTAAAATGAAAAGTTATGGCCCGACGAGTTGGAGAAGAAAAACGGGTTCTTGTCGGGAAAGTATGTCGCGACCAGGTATGTAGTGACCGAGGAAAGTACATCGCGACGAGGAAGGTATGTCGCGACCAGGAGAACATGTGCGACCAAATGCCGCGGTGGAGGTATGTCGCGACCGGGAAAGTATGTGACGGAAAATTGGTCGCGACGAAATGCTGAAACCTAAAAGAAGTGAAAATTGATCTTTGACTAATTGACCATTTCACCCTAGGACCATATATATACTCGTTTTTAGGTAAAGAGAAGCGGCGAAGATTGGAAACCTCTCTCATGCGGTTTCTCTCTCTAGACTGCCCATTTTTTTAATTTTTTGAATTTTGATTTGTTTTAAATTTTAGGTAGTTTTAAAAGCAGGATGTATTTCATTAAATTTGTTGTATAACAGGAAGTTGGTTCCATAAGGTTGAACAAGTTGAAACTAAAGATCTGAATCTTCTCTCTCTCATGTGGTTTTCTCTCTCTAAGATACTGTTTTCTTAGTTTTTCAGTTTTATTATAATGAATCATTAGATGGTTTTGATATTGCTAACCTCAGTGAAGAGGACAGATTATTGCTTTCAGAATATTAATTTATTCTTTATTGCAGAAGATTTAGACTCAATAGTTTTCTCTTCTTGTCTCTTGATTTCTTTCTTCATTTTCTTACTCTTTGTTTGATTGGTGATGATTGGAATCCATTAATGGAGACATTAAACACCTACGGGGTAGGGATTAATTGTTGAACATTGATTTGCGGTTGATTATTTTGTGGGATTGAAAACTGAATTTATATAATTAGTATTATTCATATAATTAAGCTGTTCGAGAATATTAGTAGCTTATACCCAAATTTGTATCTTTGCTCACGATTTCAGTGGAGCCCTCACAGTGTGAGAGACGGAGATTCCTAGGTAAGAGCGGTAACTTAGGGGTATGTTAGACTAATATCTTGGAACTAATGAACTCTGAAAATTAACGATGATCTAATTTACTCATGGTGTGGATTGTTAGATGCATCAATTCGAGTTGGTCAGAGGGGTTTCTCATAGTCTAATGAAGGGATCTTGATCAGTGTTAGCAAAGATCTAATCGAGAGATAGAAAATTTTATTAGATTTGGGACAGATCTGATACATGGAAGGCTTGCAGTATCACGTCTATGGGGCGAAAATTCTTAGGTCTAAGAAATGGTTGTAAAGTATTGAAAAAAAAAAACAATCAAATCTTAAAAAAGTGCCAAAATTTTGTGCCTTTATTGATATTTGTCTGAAAGGAATATGGTGTTAGATAGTGAAATGTATGGTGTAGCAGGAGAAATCAAGCTATACCATTTTATCTTGGACAAATCTAGCATTCAACTCACAAATATTTGCGGAGTTTCAAGGAAATCTGGCGGCTGTAAATAATTATCCCCATCCATAGTAACTCTCTTGTACCTTTAGAATTAAGTGGTTGTTTTATTTGGTAGATTTTGGGATTAGTTTTAAATCGAGTTTTATTTCAATTAAATTGATTTTATTCCATCTGTTGATCGCTAAATAGTGAAGAGCCCTTATGTCGGGGTGATCAAATATGTCCGCGACCGGTGCCCGCGACGAGGAAATATGTCGCGACAAGGAAAACTTGGTCGCGACCAAAATGCAGAAACCTAAAAGATTTGAAAGTCAAATATTTTGACCTAATTTCAAGCCCATTTCACCCTAGGACCATATATATACTCCTTTTAGGTAAGGAAGCGGCGGGAAGATTGAAACCTCTCATAGGGTTTCTCTCTCTAGGTACTTGTTTTCCAATTTTACGTAGATTTTGATTTGTTTTAGATTTTAAATCAGTTTAAACATCTTTTATTTCTATTGAAGAGATTTCGGTGTTGTATAACGAGAGATTCAAATTTCACTAGGTTCGACAATTGAAGTTAAAAATGCAGGATTTTCTCTCTCTCATGGGTTTCTCACTCTATTGCCTTCCATTTTCTTAGTTTTACTAAGTTTTTATTTTTAATAGATCTTAGAGTAGTTTTAGAGCATATTTTTATTTCTATTGAAGAGATTTCGGGGTTGTACTAAGATATTCAATTTATTTACTGTTGAGGCGAAGATTTAAGCTCAAATCTGGATTTTTCTCTTCTTGTCTCTTGATTTCTTTCTTCATTTTCTCTTACTTTCGTTTGATCGGTGATGATCAGAATCTTAATGGAACATTAAACACCCTCTAGAGGTAGGGATTAATTTTTGAACATTCGTATTTGCAGTTTTTCGCTTATTTTGTGGGTTTGAAACTCGAATTTATATAATTGGTATTGTTCATATAATTAACCTGCTCGTATTATTAGTAGCTTATACCTAAAAAGAGTCAGGACTTTGCTCGATTTCCGTGGAGGCCCTCCGAGTGACACAGATGGAGATTCCTAAGAGTAAAGAGCTAAGAACATGTGGGCATGTTAGGATCAGATATCTTCGGGTAGGAACTAATGAACTCCTAAAAATTATTTTGATAGATCACCACTTACTCATGGTGTGAGGATTAATTAGACGATG
This sequence comes from Tetrastigma voinierianum, assembly GCA_016808115.1. NCBI lineage: Eukaryota > Viridiplantae > Streptophyta > Magnoliopsida > Vitales > Vitaceae > Tetrastigma > Tetrastigma voinierianum. Next base: position 1,004,852 of record JAEQBH010000734.1, read on the forward strand.
TATCAATTCAGCTTGATCGAGGTTTCTCCTTAGTCTTAATGAAAGGATCTTGATCCCGTGTTAGCAAAGATCTAATCAAGGAGATAGAAAATTTTATTAGATTTGAAGGACGAGATACCAATTACATCGGAGAAGGTCAGATGATCCGTCTATGGGGGCAAGAATCTTTCACCCTAAGAAAATGGTCAGAAAGTATTGAAAAAAAAACAATCAAATCTTTAAAGAGTGCCAAATTTTACAAGTAGCTATTTAGACCCATTTGTCTAGAAAAGGAATAATGGTGTTATGATAGTGAAATGTATGGTGTATGGAGAAATCTAAGCTATACTACATTGCTCTTGGACAAATCCAGCATTCAACTCACAAATGTTGCACTTTCAAGGAAATGCAAACTGTTTTGTAAATAATTATCCCCATCCCTAGTAACTCTCTTCATACCTTTTAGAATTGCAAAGTTGTTTATTTATAGATTTTAGGATTATTTTTAAATCAGTTTTTATTTCAATTAAATTGATTTTATTCCACATCCTATTTGATCGCCTAAATAGTGAAGAGCCCTTGTAATCGGGGTGATCAAATATGTCACGACCAGGAAGTATGTCGCGACCAGGAAAGTATGTCGCGACCAGGAGAGTATGTCCGGACCAGGAGAGTATGTCGCGACCAGGAGAGTATGTCGCGACCAGGAAAGTATGTCGCGACTAAAAATCCTGTCACACCAAAATGTCGCAGAACCTAAAAGGCCGAAAATTGATATTTTGACCTAATTCAAGCCCATTTCACCCTAGGACCATATATATACTCGTTTTTTAGGTAAAGAGAGCAGCGAGAAGATTGGAGAGCCTCTCTCATGGGGTTTCTCTCTCTAGACTGCCCATTTTTCCAATTTTTTTCAGAGATTTTGATTTGTTTTAGATTTTAGGAGTAGTTTTAGAGTGATATTTTTAGTTTCTATTGAAGAGATTTCGGTGTTTGTATACGTAGGATTCAAATTTCACTAAGGTTCGCATTAAAGATTGAAGCTAAAATCTGATCTTCTCTCTCTGCGGTTTTCTTTCTCTCTCTAAACTCGGCCCATTTTCTAGTTTTTGCTACATTTTATTTTTAATAGATCTTAGAGTAGTTTTTGTATAAAATTTTTATTTCATTGAAGAGATTTCTATGGTCAGACTTTATATTCAATTTATTTACCGTTGAGGCTGTAAGATTTGCTCAAATCGATTTTCTTGCTCTTTGATTTTCTTTTCTTCATTTTCTACTTTTGTTTGATTGGTGATGATTGAATCCAAAGAATGGAACATTAAACACCCTAGAGGTGGGGATTAATTTGAACATTCGCATTTGCGCTTTTCAGCTATTTTGTGGGTTTGAAAACCTAATTTATATAATTGGTATTGCTCATATAATTAACCTGTTCGTAATATTAAGAGCTTATACCCAAAAGAGTTGTATCTTGCTCTGATTGCCTGTGAGGCCCTCTCAGTGACACAGAGATGGAGATTCCTAAGAGTAAAGAGCAGAATCTCTTAGTGGGTATGTTAGGATCGATATCTTGGAACTAATGAACTCGAAAATTACTTTGATAGATCACTAATTTTACTCATGGTGTGAGGATTAATTAGATGATGTATCAACTAGCTTGGATCGAGGTTTCTCCTAGTCTAATGAAAGGATCTGATCCCGTGTTAGCAAAGATCTAATCAAGGAGATAGAAAATTTTATTAGATTTGAATTAGATATCAATTACATTGAGAAGGCCTGCATTATCCCTCGTCTATGGGGGCAAGAATTCTTCAAATTCTAAGAAATGGTCATGACGTATTGAAAAGAAAACAATCAAATCTTAAAGAAAGGCCAAATTTTTACAAGTAGCTATTTGCACTCCATTCATTCTAAAAGGAATACATGGTGTGTTGGGAGGCTGAAATGTATGGTGTATGGAGAAATCCAAGCTTATACTACATTGCTCTCGACAAATCTTAGCATTCAATCCTCACAAATGTTGCAGCTTTCAAGGAAATGCAAACTGCTTTGTAAATAATTATCCCTATCCCTAGTGAATTTCTTCATACCTTTTTTAGAATTAAGTAGTTTATTTTGGTAGATTTTTAGGATTAGTTTTAAATCACTTTTGTTTCAATTAAATTGATTTTATTCCACATCCTATTTGATCGCTCTAATAGTGAAAAGCCTTGTAATCAAGGTGATCAAATCTAAATTAGAGAGAACCTCCAATCAGGACGACATCCCGACCATGTGAGTCCACTTTATTACCAGATGACCCGTGCATCATGAAAGTGGCCGAGCGTTGGTAATACTTTTCATTTCGCTTTTAAGCAATAATTTACTGATTCAAATCAGCTTGAGCATTTACCTGACATTCACCCCTTGACCATATTCTCACATATACATCATTCGTCACTTTAAACAGTTTTTACGCCATTGCGGTGACTGGGGCGCTGGGCCTCTAATTTCTTCTTTCTCACTGAAGTTGACATTTTCAAGAACTGTAATTTGCTAATTTAGGCAATTTTTATTTTTATTTTTATCTTTTGGTTGTGATTGTTTCTTAGTTAATTTTTTTTATTAGTATTTTGTACTTTATTTTCTTTTCTTTTTCTTCTTATTTGTCGGGGTACTTATGGAGGAACATTCACTTAAGATAGATTTGCTTCCCATAGCCAAGCTTGAATTACTTCATAATCAGACCAAATAATCTACAATGACTCACCTACGGACAAAGGAGTAATGGGCTTTATCATGAGTCTAAATCCCACATTTCAGGAGGAAGAAGAGTTGTCCGATAAGAAGCATTTTTATTCACATGGAAGGGAACAAGAAGATGATTAATCTTCATGAGCGTAAATTTCCGCATTTAGTGCCTTCTAAGTCAACACTGCTAGATTGAAAACGAGAAGCTCAACAAGACACTTGGTCCAAGCATTCAAGGAAAAAATTTTCAGACCTCTCCTAAGAACACTTTGCCAAATCCCAATGAATGCATTGATACTCCTCGAAAGCAAAGGTGCAAAAATTTCATCCCAAATCAGAAGAAGGTGAAATGAGCCGGAAATTCGTAACAAGGCACTCCTAAACAACTTAGATGATGAAGAGTCATTATTGATAAACTGAAATTTGAAGAAGTAAGTCAAGTAATGGCTATTGGAAAAACATTTTGGTGAAGATTGACACATTTACCTTCCCCATGGATTTGTGACTGGGGCTCTGAAGGGGATTTACAAAATTCCTATATACTAAGAAGACCACTCTTCCCTGCTTACGCATGGATTGACATCAACAAGGGGGAGCTCACCTTGCTTGTAGGTGAGGAGAAAGCAAAGTTCAATCTTCACCAACCATTACCTTTGATGGAGCAAGAAAGAGTCATGTGCAAAAAATTCTGCAGCTTGCTTAAATCAAAAGTGCACATGTTTGAACAATTCCTCCTTAAGCATGCTGTAAATGTGCTTTACATCTACTACATGTAGGGACTGTTAAGAAATCGTACGAACCACCAAATTCAATTAAAGGATTTTGAGTTTCTTTCCCTCTTCAAAGTCTCGAAGAAAACATCCTTTTGAGTTGAATGGTTATGAAGAGGAAGTGCTTTCCAAGATGAATGATTGGTCAAATGGAAGCACTAGTACTTTTCCAATGAGTCTACCGACTCTAAAAACGGAGCAAACTTCGGGGAGGTAACCTAATTTGGTAATAAGGATTCTATCAATTTCTTTTCTTTTCATTTTTTTAGTTATTTTATTTGTTGCTGTTTTTTTTTTTTTTTTTTTTTCAACTTTTGGGATGAAAATTCCAATGTGTTGTTTTAACTTTTATTGTTAGTGTTTCTTCTAAAATAAGATAAGTTTGAAGCTCAACATGTTGTCATGACTAGTTTGCAAGAGCTAAGGCAAGAAGTTGGAAAGTGGCTGATGTAATTATAGTGCTTGAAGTGTGAAAAAAATGAGTGAGTTGTTCATCAAATTTCAAGTTTTTTGAGATGAAAAGAACCAAATTGAACTGAAATATAAAGTTGAAGGTTCATGATCATGTTTGAGGAGAATTGAAGAGAAGAGATGATTTTAAGCATGAATGAAAAAAAAAAAGCATAAGTGTTGCTATTGGAGGAATTTTGAGAGAATATATAAGCATGAAGGACTTTTTGAAGGATAAAGAAGTGATATGGGCAAGAGACAAAGCAAGGAGAACCTAAGGATTCAAGAAATCATCACACTGGACAACATTGAACATTCTGATTTTTCTGTATTGATTGAGGCTCCAAATGGTTCACCTCATCCCATGAGAACATTCTAAATTTAAAGATCTTTCCAACGAGTCCTTACACATCCAATTCCGAGCTAAAATGAAGGAGATATGAGTATAACAAGTTGGATAAAAACAAAAGTATGTAATTGGTCGATGTGACCAAAGACTATACGCCCACGAAAACAAAGAGGTTTTTAACCTTTAAAACCCATTTTCTTCCTACTTTATACTCTATCTTGCCATACTCTTTCCTCCAACCCTCGTGAATCAACCACTTTCAAATTCTTCTCCCATCCACTCAAATCCTAAATCACATTCCTCCCTAATCCATCTTCATCGCCTTCAAGCTTTCAAAACTCATCACAAACCCAATAAACTTATCTTCGTTTAACCCCAACTTTCCATCCATCATTCCAAGCATCAAAGAGGAGTTACAATGGAAAAAAAAGTTGTGCTTTGTTGTTCTTTGTGGAGTGATTTGCATGTATTGAAGGAGGTTTTGAAGAATCAAAACTCACTCATTTGAGGTGAAGGAAGTCAAGGGCACAATCTCAAGTGTTCGAGAAATGCCAAAGCCACTTTCTACACCTCAAAGGAAGCAAAAGAGGTATCAAGGTAGTGACACCAATGTCAATGCCCCGAAAAATCATCAATACCTTATTCCAAAGTGGCCAAGACTACAATGGGGAGTTCACTTTTCCTAACTCTCTTTATTACCCTTTTACTTTATTGCTTCCTTTTGCTCATTGCTAGACATTTAGGACAATGTTCATCTCAAAGTTTGGGGTGTTTATTTTTGGTTAGTTTATCATGTCACACCCCACATGTTGCACATGACAACTTTGAGGATGAAATTTTCTGGTGCTTTTACGGATACGACTTTGTTCGATGCCCTTAACTTACATCTTAGTTTGGTATATTTTTTTAGTTAGAGTTTATCGAGTTAATCGGGTTTCGCTTTTGGAGTTGTTATGATGTCAATAAGAACCATAAATGAACCCTTGGGATATGGACAATATTAGAGAGATAATAGGGATTTAATGCTTAATGAGTTATCTCTTTAATAGGCTAATTTATCATTGGTTTCCTCAAATCCATACACGTGTCACTAAGCAATTCTCAGTGCGCTTTTGTCATTAGGAGAAGGTTTATGAGAATCCATCTAATTTTTGATCTCCATAGGTTCTAGAACTTGTTCTATTATCGCTGAGGCTAAATCCTAGGCAACACAACAATTGAGAAATGATATATGCCATCCTCGGGAAAGATTGTGCCTTTCATATCCTAAGAATCTGCGCCTAAAATCCTGTAAAGAGACCAAAAGACATATACAAATTTATGACACTATTACCAAAGGACTATTGTCTAATCCCCGACAACGACGCCAAAAACTTGTTAAGAGACCAAATGATGTATATGTGAAAATATGGTCAAGGGAGTGAATGTGGTAAATACTAAGAAACTGGATGAAACAAAAGTAAGTATACTAAAACTCGAATGAAAAGTATTACCAACACTCAACCCCTTTCCGCTAGCGTACCTGCCCATACAGTAATAAAGTGGACTCTGTGGAGTCCGGATATCGCACCTAATGGTGGGATCGAGGTTCCTCTAATCGAATTTGATCACCCCGATTACAAGTGGCTCTTCACTATTTAGGCGACTGGGCAGATGTCGAATAAAATCAATTTAATCAAACAAAACTCCATTTAAAACTAATCCTACAAATCTACCAAATAAACAACTACTAAATTCTAAAAGGTATGAAGAGAGTCACTAGGGATGGGATAACTATTTACAAATAGTCTGCATTTCCTTTGAGTTATTAACATTTGTGAGTTGAATGCTGGATTTGTCCAAGAGCAATGTAGTATAGTTTGGATTTCTTCATACACCATACATTTCACTATCTAACACACCATATTCCTTTTTAGGACAAATGGGTCTAAATAGCTACTTGTAAAATTTGGCACTCTTTAAGATTTGATTGTTTTTCTTTTTCAATACTTAAAACCATTTCTCATGACCTAAGAATTCGCTCTACAGACAGATAATGCAAGCCTTCTCCAATGTAATTTGTATCTGGTCTCAAATCTAATAAAATTTTCTATCTCCTGATTAGATCTTTGCTAACACCGATCAAGACTTTTCATCGACTGCTGAGAAACCTCTTATCAACTAAATGATACATCATCTAATTAATCCTCACACCATGAGTAAATTAGTGATTATCAAGTAATTTTCGCAGTCTCTAGTTCCAAGATAATAGTCTAACATACTTGCCATCGCTCTTACTCTCAGAATCTCCATCTCTATGTCACTCGAGGGCCTCCGAAATCGGGAGCAAAGATACGCTTCGGGTATAAGCTACTAATATCTTAACACCCATTATATGAACAAAGCACTACTATATAAATTCGCAAGACTAAACCCACAAAATAATCAAAATCAGAAATCGAATGTTCAAATAATTAAACCCTAACCCTAGAGGGTGTTTAATGTTCCATTATCGATTCTAATCATCACTAATCAAATGTAAAGTAAGAAAATGAAGAATGAAATCAAGAGAAAGAAGAGAGAAAACCTGCATTTGAGCTAAATCTTCTCCTCAATAGTAAATAAATTGAATATCCGAGTACACCGAAATCTCTTCAATAGAAATAAAAATCCGTCTAAGATCTATTAAAAATAAAAATCCGCAACAAAACTAAGAAAATGGGCAATGAGAGAGAAAAACCTATGAGAGAGAGAAATCCGCATTCTTAAATTTCTTCACCTTTCGTTCAACCTTAGTGAAATCACACCTCTATTATACAAAGACCGAAATCTCTTCAATAGAAATAAAAATTTGCTCTAAAACTACTCTAAAATCTAAAAACAAATCAAAAATCTACGTAAAAACCTGAAAAATGGCGCCTAGAGAGAGAAACCCCATGAGAGAGGCTCTCCAATCTTCCCAAGGCTTGCCTCTTTACCTAAAAACGAGTATATATATGGTCTTAGGGGTGAAATGGGCTTCTGAAATTAGTCAAAATATCAATTTTCACTTTAGGTTTCTAGTTGTTTCGGGTCAGCGCTGGCTAATAAAGTCGCGACATCAACCGTCGCGACATAATCTGGTCGCGACATCAATTTCGTCGCGACATCAAATCTGGTCGCCAAGCATCATTCTCTCGGATAAGAATCGACATTTTCTTCTCTTAATTTGTCAGCTATAACTTCCTTCGCTTTAACTCCTGATTCGGGGCGTGTGAGTACTCAAGTGCAAAGCTCTTGAATTTAGAATGCAGCCAAGGAGGGAATTTGAACCATTTGATGTTCTAGATGGTACTATGAAAATCTATCTTTCCAGTGGTGCGCTTATAAGACTCTCGGGTCGAATTTTTGAAAATATATTGCTCATTTCTTGCCAAATCACTTGCTTTTCATCAATAATCCTACAAAACTAAGTTTAGAGGAAATTTTATGAGTTTTACATGAATATGGATATAAAATGCACAAAATAGCATGTGAAATGAACTCAAAACATAGATGAGTTTTGTACCCATCAAAACACCCCCAACTTGAAGCCTTGCTTGTCCCCGCAAAGAAAGAGCAGTTGCTTCTGTCCCAAGCAAAATGAAAGAGAAGAGTTTATTTCACCATTTTATTTAACCAAAACTGAGTAATCAAGCTTGGTAAGGGGGTATGTGATATGTGTCCCAAGCACTACCCTTACAAGGGAATATAGAGAATATGATCAAGATAATTTATTCATTTTAATAGTGAATTAACTTACTAATAGAAAAATTCTAGATCATGGTTCCTACTAGTGTGTGTGTGTGTGTATTTCCTCTATCCAAACAATCAAGTAAAGCTAGATGAGTTTATGGAGAATTGAGATAAGTACTTATCTCCTAAGATAATTCTTATTTAGGTTCCATAGGCTTGTTGTTCTTATCACTCTCCACTAATGTAGGCACACACAACTCTCAAGATCATAGGTCTTTATGTTTGCAATGTAAGGTTTGGGTAAGGGTAGCCGAGTAGTCATTTTAGGCTAAAACTTACCCAAAACATACATATTTTTCTCGTATTTAGCTAGCCTCCTACTCCATCCCGGTTTTTTAACACCCCTCATGATAGTGACACCTCAAACACCCCAAAACTGCTTTTAGGTGCATCCTTCCATACTCCTCATATCACTTCTTTTCCGCACAAACTCGTGATTCTTTTCAACAAACACCAAGAAGCCTTTTCTTTAAGACAAGGTTATTAGAGTGGTGCAATGTCAAAACCCCTTGCTTTCTACCTCAACCCTTAGCTAGCTTTAAATCAATAGCGCTCCTAGGACCAATCAAGCCTTAGGGTACTAGGTGCTGAGACAACCTCTTTAGATTTACTTGCTATAGGGAAGGAAGGCTACGAGGATAGACTCACTCCTCCTTGACTTTTTATTGTATTTTTGCTTCTTTTACACTTTATCTTTTTTTTTTTTTTTTTTTTTTTGACAACCTTTTTTTATTTTCAACTTAACTCATTTCAACCAATTTGGAGTTATTTTCCATAGGGAAAAATAACTCACCCAAATCCTGCCCTCACCACATTTCTCACCATGTTCAAATCCTCATGTTATGGGTGAGTTTGGTTCTTATTAAGGGATAGTGATGTATAGGAAGGTTATTACTAAACTTGGTTTTTATAAACAGAATTTTGGCTCTTAAGGCCCAACATCAGGCTTCAGAGGAATATGCATACATATTAATAGGGTTAGCTTGAAAGGTACAATCTTTCCAAGGATGGCCTATATCATTTCTCAATTGTTGTGTTGTCAGGATTTTCGCTCAAGTGATAATAGAACAAGTTCTAGAACCCCATGGATCAAAATTAGATGGATTTTCATAAACCTCTCTAAACCTGCCAAAACCGTTTCAAGGGTACTTAGTGACCACGTGCATGGATTTTGGAGAAACCAATGACTAAATAGCCTATTAAAGAGATAACTCATTAAGCATTAAGTCCTATTATCTCTAATATTGTCCATATGCCAAAGGTTCATTTATGGTCCTATTGACATCACAACAACTCCAAGCAAAACTAATTAACTCAATAAACCTAACTAAAAATATACCAAACTAAGATGTAAGTTAGGAAGCATCAAACAAAGTCATTATCCAGAAAAGCACCAGAAAATTTCATCTTCAAAGTTGTCATTTGCAACATTTGGGGTGTGACATGATAAACTAACAAAAAATAAACACCCCCAAACTTTGAGATGAACATTATCCTAAATGTCTAGCAATGAGCAAAAGGAAGCAATAAAGTAAAAGGCACAAAGAGAGTCGGGAAAAGCGGAACTCCCTTTGTAGTCTCGCCACTTTGAATAGGAACCTTGATGATTTTCGTGACATTGACATTGGTGTACTACCCCTTGATATACTCTTTTTGTTTTTGAGCCATGAAAGTGGCTTTGGCATTTTCAAACACTCGTGCACCAACTTCCTTCACCTCAAATGAGTGAGTTTGATTCTTCAAACCTCCTTCAATACATGCAAATCACTCCACAATCAACAATGATCCACAAAGAACCCAAAAACAAACAACTAAGCACAAAAATTTTCTTCCAACGTAGACTCCTCTTTTGACGCCTTTGGAATGATGGATGGAAAATTAGGTTCAACAAAGGTAACGCCATGGGTTTGTGACGGTTTTTAAGTCTAAGATGATGGAGATGGATTGGGAGGAATGTGATTTGTGATTTGAGTGGATGGGAAATTAATTTAAAAGTACAGCTGCAAGGGTTGAGGGAAAGAGGCAAGATAGAGTATAAAGTAGGAAGAAGAAAATGGGTTTTAAAGGGTTAAAAAGCCTCCTCGTTTTCGTGGATCGTGGTGCGCCACGTCGCACCTCTTCCTCACACTCTGCTTTTATCCAACTTGTTATACTCATATCTCCTTCATTTTAACCCACAATTGGACGTGTAAGGACTCATTGGAAAGCTCTTTCAATGTAGAATGTGCTCATGGCTGAGGTGAACCATTTGAGCCTCAATCAATACAGAAAATCAGAATGTGCAATGCTGTCCAGCTGCGGATGATTTCTGACTCCTTAGGGTTCCTCCTCTTGCTTGCCTCTTGCCCATATCACTCGCTATCCTTCAAAAGTCCTCATGCTTATATATTCTCTCAAATTCCTCCAATAGAAACCCCTAATGCTTTATTCATGCTTAAAATCATCTCTTGTCTTCACCTCCTCAAGCATGATCATGAACCTTCCAACTTTATTTCTTATTTCAATTTGGTTCTTTTCATCTCAAAACCCAAATCATGAACATCTCCACTCCATTTTTTTTCACACTTCAAGCACTATAATTACATCAACCACTTTCCAACTTTCGCTTTCGCTCTTGCAAACTAGTCATGCTAACATGTCGAGCTTCAAACTTATCTTATTCAAAACACTAACAAAATTAAAAACATCGCGGAATTTTCATCCCAAAGCAGCAAAAAAACAAAGAAGAAATAAAATAATCTGAAAAATTAGAAAAAGAAAAGAGAATGGATGTAATCCTTATTACTTAGCTTAGGTTGCCTCCCAAGAAGTCAAGCCTGCTTTTGTAGTCCCGCTTTAGACTCATCGAAAAGTATTAGTGCTTCCATTTGACCAATCATTCATCTTGGAAAGCACTTCCTCTTCATATAACCATTCAGCTCAAGGGATGTTTTCTTTTCAAAAACCTTGAAGAGGGAAAGAAACTCAAATCCTCTCTCTCTAATTATGGCTGGTGGTTCAGCCATTTCTTCAAAACAATTCCTCTATGTGAAGTAGATAAACACATTTATGCTTAAGGATCGTTAAATCAGTTCCTTTGATTGAAGCAAAGTCGCTAGTAATTCTTCACATGGCTCTTTCTTGCTCCATCAAAGGTAATGGTTGGTGAAGATTGAACTTTGCTTTCTCCTCACCTACAAGCAAGGTGAGCTCCCTGATTAGTGCCCAAAAAGTGCTATTTTGAACCCTATTTTTAATAGGTTTTGAGCGCTTTTTGTATACTAATTGTTATAATTAACCCGATTTACACATTATGGTCCCTAATATTTTATTGATCGCATTTTGTGGAAAATTTTGCGCTATGGAGCTAATTATGCCTTTAAATTGTTTAGTCGATCTAAGACGAAGAATTCTAGTCAAACTCGCATTTCAAAATCAAAGACTGTATGAGTTAGAAGGGAAAATGTGAAGAAAAACACCACTGCAGGAAAGCTTCTCATGCGAGCACTCGTACACAACATGATCAGGCATCCCGCAGCCCATGTTCTCCTCAAGAGATTTCACGCACTTTTAAGTTTTTACTACACTTTGGTTTTTCTCCTCTAATCTATTTTATTCACTTATGTTTGGATTTGATGGTATTTCACTTCGCTTAAAGAGCTATATAAGTCATTTGTATACAATCATTGAGTGGAGACAAATTTTTCGTCAGAATAAAATTAGGGCCTGGCCTCTGCTTTTCCCTTTCTCCCCCTTTTCTTTCCTTTCCCTAAGAAGCCAAACACACCCTGAGGATGACAACTCAGGATGGTCATTAGGGTCAAGCTTTCCTCCTCAAGACAGGAGGGTTGTCAATAGGGTTTGGAGGTAACCTATGGTCTCTGCTTTTAACCACTTATTTATAGTTGTTTACGCCTCGCTTCTCACTTAGGTTAAAACCTTTTACATGCTCTTTAATGTGTATTGCAAGCTGGGTTCAATGGATGTTTCACTAGATCCATTGAGGTCTGCCAGCTTGTCTCCTCATAGTTACTGTATAGGTTTTCGAGATGTGTGTTTTCACCCGGTTAGAAACATTTATGCCCATTTAAAATGCTATGTTTCAAAAGGAAAATCTATAGTTTAGTTTTAAAAGAATTGAAGCATCCGCTCGAAATGACTATAGGTCATTTTCCCCAACGCGAGGAAATGAACCCGGGGACCCCTCAGTGAACTTTAAAACCCGAATCCAAGAACCCAATATTTCAAGGAGACCTCTTTACATTTTATCTATTTAAATTCTGCCAAATATTATCAACTAATCAAGCTTTTATAAATCTAAATCCAAATTGAATTCACCATTTTCGACTTCCCCACTCAAATCATTCCACGGCTAGAAACCCATCCCCGTGTTCGACCCTAGATCGCTTATACCGGCAAAGAGAGGGGCCAGGACTACTGCAAAGAGGAGTGAAATATAGGATAAAAATTTTGTTGATTCCGATCACCCATCAAGGGTAATTTAATCAAATGGCGCCGTTGTCAGGATGGTGCCTTTGTGCATTTGATCGAGATAGGAACACTCTGCGGATCCTCATCACAAGTATCGTGAATTTCTTTTATATTACGTCATTTTTTATTTATTTCAAATACCGTAAAAAAAAAAAAAAAAAAAATTCTCAGGACTGTTGGGTGTCAGGACAGGTTATTTCTACCGTGGTATTGAATTTTCAAAGGTTTGATAGTGATCAAATGGGAAGAAGCGAGAACAATATAGTGAATATTTAAAGGAGAGTAACCCCATAGATATATGACAATGAGGGACTATAGAACCTTGCATGGCAAAATCCAAGAACTATCATGCAAGAAATCCAAATCCAAATAGTCTATGAGGGACTATAGAGACCGATGGATGAGTGCACCCGCTTCATGTTCCCTCAATTTATGCACCTCCCTGCTTCTCCATATTTTACCTCAACTCCCCTCAGCCACCACAAATTCGCTCAACCCATCCCCGTTGAACAAGCCATCCTAAACTCGAGCAAACAAGTGGATACTTACATAGAGCAAAGGGATCGTCTGCACTAATCGTGAAACCGACAATAGAGAGCTATCTCGAACAAAAATTCCGATGGGTTCCAAAGTGAAATTGATCAAAATTGGACATCCCGCAGGACCCATCTCAAAGCTCACCAACTCGTACCTTTTGTTCATCAAGAGGAAGAAAATCTGTGGGAAGTGTGCCTCGAAAGTGACACTAAGGGCGAGGATCAACGTCACCGTAGCTACAAAAGGCCTAGTAGAAAAGATTGAATCCTCAAGCATTGGTGCTGCTATCTGCCTATGCGAGAAGAAGGAAGTAATCCCCCTGTTGTTGACTGAGGGAGCAGAGGAAGAACACCAAGATCACAATTTACCCCTACCCCCTACTGGCTCAGTTTATATACTGCCTTCACCTGCACCACAATCCCAACCCAAAGACCTGCACGCCAATGCGCCAGACACCTACGTACCACTCACTGGGGCTGTACATATTGCCCACATCCGCGTAAAACCCAAACCACAAGACTCCGCTCCCAAACCCATGCTACCATCACCGCCCGTAAAATCTCCCAATAGATTAGTGGCTCAGACAGAATCCGCCACTACATCAAAAATAATGGCAACTCCAAGCCACATCGCATGTATACGCTGGTTGGTCTGATTCGAGCACTCAACCCCAGATTCGGAGCCCGCCGCCCAAAGCAAATTTCCAAATGCCTAAGGAAGTGGTTTGGGGGGAGCACAGTCTCCCACACTTTTTGTTTTAAATTTTTCCTTGTTTTATTTTATTTTATCGTATTTTTATCTTGATTTCAAGTAATTTTTCTTCTTAGATTTTCTAATTTTTAGTTAATTTTTGTTTTTAGAGATTAATTTTTACTCTTCACAATTTTTCCTAATTTTTCTTGCATTAATTTTTTGCACAGGCAAATTTTTGGTGCTCTGGATGGAAAATCGCTAGTGGGCCAGAAAATGGGAGAAGTTTTCGCAACTATAGCGAAAATTTCACAATCCTAGCGAAATGCGAAGATTTTGCTATGGATGAAAATTCTCATGATAGATAAATTCTAGCCCAGCGAAATTTTTGAGACAAATAAATTGAAAAATTTCAAGAATGCTACATTGCCAGCTAGCTTAAAAATGCACAACTTATAGCGAAATCAACACTTATATATATATATATATATATAATTTTGATTTTTCAAAAAAAAAAATCAAAAATCAAAAAAATTTCGTTTATTAGACATAGCGAAATTTCGTAAACATAGCGAAATTTTCGCTTATGTCAACTTTTCGCAGGCTAATGGTACCATCAGAAGAAAGTAAATTTTTTTCAAGGCTATGGCCCCACTTTTGCCTCCCACTCGCTTTCGCTCATAACTTTTCGATCTAACCCGCTTTAGGGCGTTTTGGTACCGTTGAAAGCTTAGAGAGAGTGTAGAATCCAAATATGGCCAGAAAGAATATTTTTGAGATTATTATGAAAGTGTAATCTTAAAAATGTCTAACCTGTCACTTTTTCCTTTCTTCCCTAACTTGTTTATTTGAAGCCCAAACGGAGGAATAAGGTGTCGATGGAAAGATTGTGAAGCCCCTATCCAGAAATGACTATTAACTATCAAGGAGGTAACACTCCTTTCTAATTTTCCAATCCGAACCCCATTTCACACCGAGATGTTCGGGGTTGGGGGTGAAGAATACATGAAGTGTGGCTTTTGTGTGCCCATTTTGTGATGTTCAAAGGGGTTTGCCGGGTCCCTTCTATAAAGTCGTTATACTATACAACTTACTTTTTTTCAAAATTTGGACACATTTTGCAAACTAAAATTTTGTGTCATGGTTTAGCCCATAGTTTGAAAAATTGAAACTTTGTCCAATTCTATTGATGTTAGATTGGTTCCATGCCTAAATGAGTGGACAATTAGTTGAACTCTTGTTGATTTCGACATTTTTCTTCCACCTTTAGCCAACCACACACCGAGCACATTAGGTTTCAATGATAGGTCGAAAAACCGGCAACTTCCTTTACTTTGCATAACCTACCCTAGTTTCATCGACCGCCTTAATAGGTTAAGGACCCTCGCGGGAAAGAAGGCCACGCGCTCTCGAAAAAAAAAAAAAAAAAAAAAGAAAAGAAAACTAATAAAAATTGCAACGTCACTAAACCCGAGCACTGGCCCGAGGGGCATATGGCGGAAGCCTTAAAGCCCTGCAGGCTCTAAACCTTCATCGGGCTGGGAGTCACCGACTTAGTGTTCTACATGGGTGGATGGGTGGAGTTTAGCAGTTGTAGGTGCCGGAGTCTCGAAATCATTCCGGTTCGAGGTGAAACCCAAGAGTTTGTGGTCGAAAGATCCTTATGACTTGGCTCTAAGCCTTAATTGTCAGGAGCTACCTGGTGAGATCCCCCAAGCATGGATTCTTGTGAGGTCGATTCCTCAAGATTAAAAATCTCTACTAAATGAAAAAGAATCGTGGAATAAGAGGTGGTCCCCCGATCTATTTAGGGTCAAGCTAGCATGCTAGGTCGTAGTAGTAGCCAGTCGGGGGAGAGTGGAGTTTAGCAAAGCTATTGCTGAGGAGCCGATAAAATAAATACTTAGATTTCGTGGAAGTTCTCTCGGTTGATTCACCAAGAATGAGGCTCTTTGATACCAATTCTCGTATGGCATTCATTCTCTCGAAATGGTTATTGGATAAGGGTTTGATGATTCTTACTAGTATCAGCATTACTCATTCACAACCTTTTGAAATATAATTTTTTGTAAGTACATTATTTTTTGTTATAGTTTTATATGTATTTTATTACTTTCTTTCTTTCATTGCTAAGGGACTAGCAATGTGTAGGTTGGGGGGTGTGATTAGTGCCCAAAAAGTGCTATTTTGAACCCTATTTTTAATAGGTTTTGAGCGCTTTTTGTATACTAATTGTTATAATTAACCCGATTTACATTACTGGCCTTACTATTTTATTGATCGATTTTGTGGAAAATTTTGCAGCTTTTAGAGCTAATTATGCTTCTAAATTGTTGAGTCGATCCAAGCACGAAGAATTCTAGTCAAACTCAGTGATTTCAAATCAAAGATCATATGAAAGTTAAGGGAAAATGTGAAGAAAAACACCATCGCAGAAAGCTTCATGCGAAGACCGTATTACCAAATTTCCAAAGATCAGGCATCCCGCAGCCCCATGTTCTCCCCGCATTTCACACTTTTTGTTTTTTGCCATAATTTTGGTTTTTTCTCCTTTCTACCCTTTGTTTTATCTAATTTATGTTTGATTGATGGTATTTCACTGGCTTGAAGGCCACATGCTTCATTTGTATACACCGTTGAGGGAGACGAATTTTTTACTGTGAAACAAAATTCTAGGGCCTCAGCTTCTCCATTTTTCCCTTTCTCCCTTTCCTTTTTCCCTAGGTTAACACACCTCCGAGGATGACAACCTCTATGATGGTTGGCTAGGTCGCTTTCCTCCTGAAAAGGAGGGTCATTGCTGTGGTTTGAGGTAACTCATGGTTCCCTGCTTTTAACGCAGACGATTTATGGTTGTTTACTGCCTCGCTTCTCACTTTTAGTTAAAATCTTTACATGCTCTCTTTAATGTGTATTTGGCAGTTTTTGAAGTTCAATGGATACTTCTCACTAGTTCCATCGTGAGGCTCGTTAGTCAGTTCTCAATAGTTATCGTGGAGTGTGGTTTTTTGAGATGTGTTTTCAAATTTGCTAGTGAACATTTATGCCCATTTAAAATGCTGTTTCAAAAGGGAAAATCACAGGTTTAGTTTTTAAAAGCTAAATGAAGATCCTGTCGAAATGACTATAGGTCATTTTCCCCAACGCGAGAAATGAAACCCTGGGACCCTCAAAGGAACTTTTAAACCCGAATCCAAGAACTCCAACATTTCAAGAGGACCTTACATTTTATTTTATTTAAATTTCAGTTTTCCAAACATTATCAATCCACTGTTTTTATAAATTCCCAATATCCAAATTGGAATTCACCATTTTTGACTTCACTCAAATCATTTGTACGAAGAAAACTCATCCCTGTGTTCAACCCTAGACCGCTATACCGCAAAGAGCCTTCGACTACTAAGAAGAGGAGGAACATAGGATAAAAAATTTGTTGATTCCGATCACCTTACTGTGGCACACAAATCACTTCTTGTTGATGTCAATCCATGCTGGGCTTCGAGGAAAGAAGTGGTCTTTAGTATATGCGGTAAACTTTGTAAACTTCCCCAATGCCCCAAGTCACAAAATCCAAGGGAAGGTAAATGTGTCAATCTTCACCAAAATGTTTTCTAATAGCAATTACTTTGACTTATTTCTTCAAATTTCAGTTTATCCACAATGACTCTTCATCATCTAAGTTGTTTAGAGTGCCTTGTTCTCAATTTCAAATTTTTCATTTTCACCTTCTTTCCACGTATTTCGGATAGGAAATTTCGCATTAATCGCTTCAAAGGAGTATCAATGCATTCATCGATTTGGCAAAGTGTTACTAGAGAGGTCCTAGAGAATTTTTCCCTTGGAATGGTCGGGACTCAAGTGTCCTATTCTGAGTCTTCTACATTTTCAATCTAGCACCAGTGCTCGACTGGAAGGCATCTAAACCGAAATTTCTCATGAAGATTAATCATCTTCTTTGCTCCCTTCCATGTGATAGAAATCCGCTTCCTTAACAGAGACAAACTCTTCTTCCTCTTGAAATGTGGGACGGAACTCCCTT
Organism: Tetrastigma voinierianum; assembly: GCA_016808115.1. Taxonomy (NCBI): domain Eukaryota; kingdom Viridiplantae; phylum Streptophyta; class Magnoliopsida; order Vitales; family Vitaceae; genus Tetrastigma; species Tetrastigma voinierianum. Next base: position 1,022,622 of record JAEQBH010000734.1, read on the forward strand.
GATAAGGCAATACCCTTGTTCCATGAGTGAGTCATTGTAAATTCGTTGGTCCAATTTATAAAGAAGTAGTTCAAGCTTAGCTTCTATGGAGGCAAATCTATCTTTCTATTGAATGTTCCTCCATAAGTAACAACAAATAAGAAGAAAACAAAAGAAAATAAAGTACAAAATACTAATAAAAATTAACTAAGAAACAAATCACAACCAAAAAGATAAAAATAAAAATTGCCTAAATTAGCAAATTACTCGTTTTTCAAAATGTCAACTTCCAATGAGAGAAAGTGAACGGCGCCAAAAACTTGTAAAGAGACCAAAAGACATATACAAATTTATGACACTATTACCAAAGGACTATTGTCTAATCCCCGACAACGGCGCCAAAAACTTGTTAAGAGACCAAATGATGTATATGTGAAAATATGGTCAAGGGAGTGAATGTGGTAAATACTCAAAAACTGATTTGAAACAAAAGTAAGTATACTCAAAAACAAAATGAAAAGTATTACTAACACTAAACCCTTTCCGTAGTGCACTGCTCATACAAGTAATAAAGTGGACTCTAGTAGTCCTGACATCGCACTCCACGAGGATCGAGGTTCTATAATTGGAATTTGATCACCCCAATTGGTAAAGGGCTTCACTACTTAGGGCGACTAAGTAGGATGTCTAATAAAATCAATTTAATTGAAACAAAAACTGATTTAAAACTAATCCTAAAATCTTACCAAAATAATAAATCACTTAATTCTAAAAGGTATGAAGAGAGTCACTGGTTCGGGATAACTATTTACAAATAAATTTTGCATTTCTTGAGCATAACATTTGTGAGTGAATGCTGGATTTAAGTCCAAGAGCAATGTAGTATAGCTTAGATTTCTCCATACACCATACATTTCACTATCTAACACACCATATTCCTTTTCATGACAAATGGGTCTAAATAGCTACTTGTAAAATTTGGCACTTTTTAAGATTTGATTGTTTTTCTTTTTCAATACTTCACAACTATTTTTCTCATGATCAAGAATTTTCGCTTCCCCATGTATTGTGATAATGCAAGCCTTCTCCAATGTAATCGTATCTCGTCCTTCAAATCTAATAAAATTTTCTATCTCCTTGATTAGATCTTTTGCTAACACTGATCAAGATCCTTTCATTAGACTAAGGAGAAAACCTTGATCAACTAAAATTGATACATCATCTAATTAACTCGCACCATGAGTAAATTAGTGATCTATCGAAATAATTTTTCAAAGTTCATTAGTTCCAAGATATTAGCCTAAATATATTCCTAAGTTACCGCTTTACTCTGTATAGAATTCCATCTCTGCGGTCACTCAGAGGGCCTCTGAAATCAGCAAAGATGTACTCTTTTGGGTATAAGCTACTAATATTCGAACAATTCATTAGTATGAAGAGTACCAATTATATAAATTCAAAAAGATTCAAACCTACAAAATAATAACTAAAAACTCGCAAATCCGAATGTTCAACAATTAAACCCCAACCCTAGAGGGTGTTTAATGTTCCATTACTGGATTCTAATCATCACTAATCAAACAAAAGTAAGAAAATGAAGAAAGAAATCAAGAGAAAGAAGAGAAAAACCCAGATTGAGCTTAAATCTTCTCCTCAACAAGAATAAATTGAATATTATCTCGAGTACAAAGACCGAAATCTCTTCAATAATAGAAATAAAAATCGCAAAGAAAACTAAGAAATGGGCGCTGAGAGAGAAAACCGATGAGAGAGAGAAAATCCAGATTCTTAGCTTCAATCTTGTCTCAACTCAGTGAAATCAATCTCTATTATACGTAAAGCACCGAAATCTCTTCAATAGAAATAAAAATCTGCTCTAAAACTACTCTAAAATCTAAAACAAATCAAAATCTACAAAAACTGGAAAAATGGCAGTCTAGAGAGAGAAACCCCATGAGAGAGGCTCTCCAATCTTCCCGCTTGCCTCTTACCTAAAAACGAGTATATATATGGTCCTAGGGTGAAATGTGGGCTTGAAATTAGGTCAAAATATCAATTTTCTACTTTTTTAGGTTTCCTCGCAGCTGGCTCGGGTCGCGACACAGCCCGCGAAGACAAATCGGGTCACATACACCGTCGCGACATCAATTCCGCTGCGACATCAACCGGGTCGCATCATTTTCTGACAACAACCGATTTTCTTCAACTCTTGTCAGCCATAACTTCTTCGCTTTAACCCTGGATTGGGCGTGAGTACTCCTTGAAAGCTCTTTGAATTTAGAATGCAGCCATGATGGAATTTGAACCATTTGATGTCCAGACAGCAGAAAAATTCATCTTTCCATGGTGCACTATAAGACTCTTGGTTGACTCTTCTTTGAAAATATATTGCTCATTTCCTCTTGCCAAATCACTTGTTTTTCATCAATAATCCTACAAAAACTAAGTTTATGAAATTCTTATAGAGTTTTACATGAATATGGATATAAAATGCACAAAATAGCATGTGAAATGAACTCAAAACATAGATGAGTTTTGCACTCATCAATATGCATATTCCTCTAGTACCAAGATGTTGAGCCTTAAAGAGCCAAAATTTTGTTTGTAAAAAAAAACCAAGTTTGAAGCCAATAACCTTCCTATACATCACTATCCCTCAATAAAGAACCAAACTCACCCATAACATGAGGATTTGAACATAATTGAGAAATGTGGTGAGGAGTTGTCTTTTGGGGAGTTATTTTTCCATAGGAAAATAACTCCAAATCGTTGAAATGGAGTTAAGCTGAAAATCAAAAGAGGTTGTCAAAAAAAAAAAAAAAAACAGAAAAATATCATGTAAAAACAAAAAGTCAAGGAGGAGCGAGTCTTAGGCCTCGCGTTCTCCCTTCTAAAGCAAGTAAATCCTGGTAAGGTCTCAACACCCAAGCACTTCGTGCCAATCGTCCGGGAGCCTATTGATTTAAAGCTCGCTGAAGGGTTGGTAGAAAGCTTAAGGGGGTTTTGACATTGCACCACTCTAATAACCTTTGCCTTTTAAAAGAAAAGGCTTCTTATGTTTGCTGGAAAGAATGCAGCTCAGTGCAGAAAAGCGATATGAGGAGGGCGGAAGGATGCACCCAAATGCATTTCCTTTGGGGTGTTTGAGAGTGTCACTATGTCATGGTAGAATCGTGATGGAGTAGAGTCACAATTTAAAATATATATGTTCGGGTAAGTTTTAGCCTAAAATGACTACTTCAACTACCCCTTACCTAAGCCTTTACATCATGTTTATAAAGACCTACTTGATCTTGAGAGTTGTGTGCCTACATTAGTGGAGAGTGATAAGAACAATGCTTCATGGAACCTAAATAAATTATCTTAGGAGATCCGCGCACTTACTCCCACCTCATAAACTCATCTAGCTTGCAATTGTTTGATAGGGGAAGACCATACACACACACAATACCTAGTGAGAACTATGATCTAAATTTGTATATATTATGAGATTAATTCACTATTAAAATGAATAAATTATCTTGATCATATTCTCTATATTCCTTATAAGGGTAATTCTTGAGACACATATCACATACCCCTTGCAAAGCTTGATTACTCAGTTTTGGTTAAATAAAAATGGTGAAATGAACTCTTCGCTTTCATTTGCTTGGGGACAAGCAACTTCTTTCTTTTCTTTGCTTGAGGACAAGCAAACTTCAAGTTTGGGGTGTTTGATGAGTGCAAACTCATCTATGTTTCTGGAAATTCATTTCTAATTTGGTTTTGTAGGATTATTACGAAAAGCAAGTGACGGCAAGAAATAAGCAATATATTTCCAAAAGAAGAGTCAACCAGAGTCTCACAGCGCCACTGGGAAGATTAATTTTTCTGTACCATCTGGAACATCAAATGGTTCAAATTCCCTCATGGCTTCTCCCATATCTAAAGATCTTTCCAACGAGTACCACACGCCCAAATCCGGAAGTTAAATGAAGCAGTTATGGCCCCGATGTTGGAGAAGAAAACAGGTTGCTGTCAGAGAAAGTATGTCGCGACCAGAAGTATGCCGCGACTCGAGTATGTCGCAACTAAAACTTGGTCGCGACCAAAAATGCTGCAGAAACCTAGAAAATGCCGAAAACTGATATTTTGACCTAATTTCAAGCCCATTTCACCCTAGGACCATATATATACTCGTTTTTTAGGTAAAGAGAGCAGCGGGAAGATTGGAGAGCCTCTCTCATGGGGTTTCTCTCTCTAGACTGCCCATTTTTCCAATTTTTTTGTAGATTTTGATTTGTTTTAGATTTTAGAGTAGTTTTAGAGCAGATTTTTATTTCAATTGAAGAGATTTCGGTGTTGTATAACAGAGATTCAGATTTCACTAAGGTTCAGACAAAGATTGAAGTTAAAACTGGATATTTATTCTTCCTACATGGGTTTTCTCTCTTAAAACTCGCCATTTTCTTAGTTTTAAGCACAGATTTTACATATTTTTAATAGATCTTAGAGTAGTTTTATATTTTATTTTTATTTCTATTGAAGAGATTTCTGTGGTTGTACTGGGATATTCAATCTATTTAATTGCTATATAAGATTTAAGATCAAATCGGATTTTTCTTCTTGTCTCTTGATTTCTTTCTTCATTTTCTTACTTTGTTTGATTGGGTGATGATTGAATCCAAAGAATGGAACATTAAACACCCTAGAGGTGGGGATTAATTTTTGAACATTCGCATTTGCGCTTTTCGCTATTTTGTGGGTTTGAAAACTGAATTTATATAATTGGTATTGTTCATATAATTAACTGTCGTATTAGTAAATTATACCCAGTATCGTATCTTTGCTCATTTCAGAGGCCTGAGTGACACAGAGATGATTCCTAAGAGTAAAGAGTGGTAAACTTAGGGGTATAGGTTAGAATTAATATCTTGAACCAATGAACTCGAAAAATTACTGATAGATCACCAATTTACTCATGGTGTGTGAGATTAATTAGATGATGTATCAATTTAGTTGATCGAGGTTTCTCCTAGTCTAATGAAAGGATCTTGATCCTGTTAGCAAAGATCTAATCAAGGAGTATAGAAAATTTCCATTAGATTTGAAGGGACGAGATACCACTACATTGGAGAAGGTCACGATTATCCCGTCTATGGGCAGAATCTTCGGCCCCATGAAACATTAAGGAAGCATTGAAAAAGAAAAACAATAAAATCTTAAAGAGTGCCAAATTTGCTATAAATTATTGTAATTCATTTGTCCTCGAAAAAGGGAATATGGTGTGTTAGATAGTGAAATGTATGGTGTGGAGAAATCCAAGGTTATACTACATTGCTCTTGACAAATCTAGCATTCAACCTATAAATGTTGCGCTTCATGAAATGCAAACCGTTTTGTAAATAATTATCCCCATCCCTAAGGACACTCCTTCATACCTTGCACTAAGTAGTCGCTTATTTGGTAGATTTTTAGGATTAGTTTTAAATCGCTTTGTTTCAATTACATTACTATTCCACATCCTATTTGATCGTCTCGACAGTGAAGAGTCCTTGTTATCTGGGTGGATCAAATTCCACCAGAGAGAACTCCAATCCTCGTGGGTATTTATATCCTAATTTGGTGAGTCCACTCTTTTATTACCGGCATGACCTGTGCACTTGCGGAAAAGGGGTTGAGTGTTTGTAATACTTTACTTCAGCTTTTTGAGTGCACTTACTTTGTTTCAAATCAGTTTTTGAGTATTTACCATTCACTCCCGTGATCATATTTTCATACTTTATTTATCTTCACCGCGAAAGTCATGCTATTACTGCCCTAGAACTGTGTATTTATATGCTCTCCCATCGTTAGGCCTCACTTCACACTGTATCAGGATCCCCAAAATTCTAGCCCTCCAATTTGTCTCTCCGTCAGGATGTAACCTCAAGTCTTTGTCGCTTCCTCCATCGTAGCTTCTCGTTTTTCTATCGCAACCTTTTCTCTATGTTTTGTTCTGATTCAGGTCACATACTTGTTGATGCTCAGAACAAAAATTTCTTTCAGTAGTCTTCTTATTGTCGCGATAGAAATGCCTTGTGTCGTGATACCAAACCTGTTTCACCCAGCTTCTCATGTCCTTGTCCTATTGGAGTATGTTGCGACATAATTTTCCTTGTCGCGAAAAATAATTGTTTTTTAGCCTTTCAACTTTTAGGATTAAAGGCCAAAAGTGCCTCTTTTAACCTCCTGCATTGCAGTTTTGAGCACTTTTGTGTACTAATCAGCGTAATTAACCCAATTTGCACATTGCTGTCCCTACTATTCTTACTAATGCCATTTTGTGGCTAATTTTGTAGTTTTGCAAGCTATTTATGCCAAAATTGTTTATTATCCAAGCACGTAAGAATTGCTGAATCAAAGATTTGCATCAGCAAACTAATGAAAGAAGAGCGTAAAATGCATGGAAATTGAGCCATAGAAATTTAGAGCAGGTCATAAATTTCGTAACTGTGAATTTTCGCAGTTGTGAAATTTCTCCGTGCCAACCAAGTAACCCCTCACAAAGCACTATTCACCTTTCCTACTTTTGACGCTTTCACCTTTTGCTACATTTTTGCTTCTCTCCCAAAGTGTCCCTTGTACAGCTTGCTTTTCGCTTTTGGTATTTTGTAAAGGGATTTGGCCAAAGCCTCGCATACAAGCACCTGTACGCACATCTCCCTCATTAATAAAAGTTTCATTTTAACGAGAAGCTTTCACCGCTCCCGTCTCTTTTCCTTTTCTCTCATTTTCTCTCCTTTTCTCTCATTTTCTAGGTTGTCAAACACCCTCCAAGGATGTCAACTTAGAGGATGAGCGGCTAAAACCCCTTCCTCCTTCAAGTGGAAGAATGTTGGGTACAGGATCTTGAGGCTACTGGAGGGTTTCATGTTAGCTAAATGAAGATCCGGTTCGGGAGATGACTATAGGTCATCCTCCCCAACGAAAAGGACCCCTGAAACCACAACAGTTCTAGGAATCCAACAACCCCAATGACCTAACACTTCAAGTCGTCATTTTTACATTTTTATTTATTTTATTTTATGTTTGCAAACCTTACCAACCTCAATCGCTTTTAAGGAAATGCTTAAATCCAAAGTGAAATTCACCATTTTGAATCACTGGAAATCATTCTGTAAGAAGAAAACCCATCCCTAAATTTGACCCTAGAAAGTCATATACCAAGCAGCAGGGCCAGGCTACGCAGCAGCTGAGGGAGGTTATAAATTTTGCTGGCTCGAGCCGCCTAGCTACAGCACGCTTACGTGCGAATCAAATGGCATCGTTGCCGAGGATGGTGCCTAAGTGCAATTGATGTGCTATTGAACACTTGTGATCCTCATCACAAGTCCTGGTGAATTTCTTTTATAATTTTTTTTCTTGTATATATTTTACTGTTAGTCTTCTTAGTTTCAGTTCACAGTTTATTTTTTTTAGGTAACCCTAACCTTTGAAGTACGATCGCTTCTTAATGCAGCTGTGGTGCGTTTACCCTGTCCTTCTTTCTATGTTTATGAGGAACAAAGGTAAGGAATTCATGCATGTTGATCAAAGTCAGTGTTCTACAAGAGCCCAATGCTGAATTGAATATTAGTTTGAACCGAATGGAACACCTAGATATGAATGACAGTCAATAATATAAATCTGAGAGAAATCCAAAACACATATAGGTCCATGAGGGACTATAGGAACCTCTCCACGGATGAGTGTGCTTTCTCATGCAGGCGCCCAACACCGCACCATATGGAGATGCTTACAACCCAAGTTGGAGGGACCACCTAAATCTCTAGGGGGGACCAGAACCTTTGCAATATGAACCTCCTACACATTCACAGTATACTTCTTCACCTCAGCCTCAACCACCACAACCAACCTCTCCAATTGAGCAAGCCATTCTGAACCTTACCAAGCTAGTGGGTGACTTTGTGGAAGAGCAGAAGACATTCAATGCCCAATTAAGTTAAAGAATTCATACTGTGGAGAACTCTCTGAACCAAAAATTATATGGGCTTCAAAGTGAAATGGATCGGAAATTTGACAACCTGCAGTACTCCATTTCAAGGCTCACCAATCAGCAGCATGTTCACCAAGAGGAAGTGTATCTAGAAGAAGAGTACCCGATTGGACAAATTACAGCGAGGAGCAAAGGTAAATAGCAAATTAAGCAATCTCCCCATTGATGACTCATGAGGCGTGGGAAAGTAGCAGAAGGTAGAGAGCCCCAGTGCTTATCCAACCAACCCCATAAGTTTGGATCCTGGGCAATAACGTCTCACCCAAAAACAAATTTCACCGGCTAGTCCACATCCCGCTCTTACACTCCACACCAGCATTCAACACCTGAAACACCTACTGCAAAGGTCATCCCATCTCCACTGCCTATGCTGCAAAACTTTAGGAAGTTAGTGGCCTCTGATCAAACCTTCGTCACTACATCACAAACATTAAGTGCAAACCGCCATATTGCATGGTACAATCTGGATGGTTCGTGTCATTCAAATTTGGAGCACTTGAACCTCAATCGTTTGTATAAACAATTTCCTACTTTTTGTTTTGATTTTTCTTGCTTTTATTTTATTTTATTTTATTTCAAAATTTTTGATTCTTTAATTTTTTCTTTTAGATTTTCTAAGTTTCAGCTAATCTTTACTCTAAATTTTTACTTTTCAATTTTCTATATTTTTTCTTAATTTTTTCTCGTGTTTATTTTGCATTTTCGTCAAATTTTGTAGTAGGGAAGATCTAGAAGCTCATCCAGTACCTTGCAACTGCGAAATTTTCGTAGTTGCTTAAAAATCGCACCCTACGAAATTTCGCAATTTGAGAAATTTCGCAGCCGGACTGTTCCAGGCACTGTTAATGTTTTTTTTGTCTTTTATTATTATAATTATTATTATTATTATATATATATATATATATATAAATTGTCTTTGAAAATATTTTTAAAAAATTAAAATAAATAATAAATAAATAAAATATAAAATAAAGGGTTTTTTGCACTAACATAATTTTCAACTTCCATTTTAAGCCCCGCTTTGTTTTAAATCCATAACTTTTCTTACTCAACTCCGCTTTAGGTGTTCTGCAATCGTTGAAATATTAGGAGAGTTTAGAATATAAAGATAACCAAAAGAACACTTTGAAATTTTTATAAAGGCGAAATTTTCTTAAAATGTTCCAACTAGTCACTTTTTTCTTTTCTTTCTCCTAACTTGTTCATTTGAATCCCAAATGACAATAAGGTGTCGATGGGAGTTTATAAGAATCCTATCCAAATATGGGTACATTTCATCAAAGAGGGAAGCACACTTCCCTTTCCTCTAGTTCCTTCCAATCCAAGCCCCATTGCGACAATGTAACATTTGGTCAGGGGAGAGTTAGCTAAGGAAGTAAGAGATTTATTTCAGGTTTTGTTTCCATTTTGAGCAAGCCTATTTTGTTAAATTTAATGACTTTCTATATTTAGTTTCTTGTATAGTTGTTTATCTTACTTGTGAAGTCGTTTAGTTTGTTTTGAAAAAGTTGAAAATATAGTCATTTTTTTATATAATACACACTTTACAACTTTCTCTTGTAGTTTTAAAAAATTACACCCATTTTGTTTGTGTTTCATTTTCTGAACACAATTTCTTGAAAAAATTGAAACTTTGTCCAATTTTGTTGATGTTAGATTGATTTCATGCTTAATTAAGTGGATGATTAGTTGAATTCTTGTCGTCGACCTTTCTTCCTCCCCTTTTAGCTAACCACGTGACCGTGCATTACTCGTATTTCCCTTCTAAAAGTTGAAAAACTGCCTAACCTCCTAAACTTTGCAAAACCTACCCTAGTTTCGTTGACTACCTTTAATAGGTTAAGGAACCCCGTGAAAAGAAGGTCAATGTGTCTTCCAAAATAAAAAGAAGAGAAAAACAAAAAGAAAAAGAAAAAGAAAAAGAAGAAAATTGCAACGCTTTGCCTTTCAAAACTATAACTACCCGAGGGGTATATGGTGAAAGTCTTTAAAGCCCAAAGGTCTTCTAAGCCTATTGGGTTTGGAGTCACCGACTTTAGCGCTGTTAAGCATGGGTGGATGGGTAAGGCCTAGCAAGTTGTAGGTGCTTGAGCATGGAAATCATTCCTGTAGTCCCGGTGAAACTTGAAGAGTTGGCTGGCTCAAAGATCCTTGCGACTTGGTGCCCCGGTCTAATTGCTACTGGGAGTCACCTGCATCCTCATTACATGGATTTAGCGAGGTTTCCATTCCTCAAGACGCACCCCTACAACACAAAAAGAGTTATGGAATAAGAGTGGGTCTTGATCTATTTAGATTGGTTAGTGTCCTAGGTGGAGGCAAGAGCTCGTCGGGGAGAGTGCAATTTAGCGCTTTATCAGTTGAGAACCGATCAAACAAAACACATAGGTTTCGTGGAAGTCTCTCGTTGATTCATCAAGAGGGAGGCTCTTTGATACCTCAATTATGTATGGCATTCATTCTCTCGAGATAGTTATTGGACAAGGGTTTCAGTGATTCTCATCGAGGGTTAGACATTACTCATTCACAACCTTTTGGAAATATCATTTTGTGAACATAATTTTGATTCCTCGCTTTTGATCAAGCCTTCCTTTCTTTCTTACTGCTAAGGGACTAGCAATGTAGGTCGGGGGAGTATGATTGCTCAAAGTACTATTTCAACCCTCGTTATTATAGGTTTTCTTGAAAGCACTTTTGCAGGTACTAATCTCGTAATTAACCCAATTTGCAAATTAAGGTCCTTACTATTCTACCTGGATGGCATTCGTGGCTAATTTTGTAGTTTTTGTAAGCTATTTATGCCAAAATTGCCGTAGTCGGTCCAAGTACCGAATAATTTGAGTTAAACTCACTTTCTACAAGAAATTCGTGGTCACAAATTTCGTAAACTGCTTAATTTTCGCAGGTTGTGAAATTTCCTCATGTGCCACTGTTCACCTCTCACAACACTATTCACCTTTCCTACCTTTTGACGTTTTGACCTTTTTGTTACATTTTTTTGTTTCTTCCAAAATTGTCCCTTGTAATAGCTTTTGCTTTTGTTTTTTTTTTTGTTATTTTGTAAAGGGGCTTTGGATATAAAAGCCCCAGACAAGCACTGTAATAGGATCTCCCTCATTAATAAAAGTTTTTTTTTGGCGGGAAGCTTTCAGCGCTCCCGTATCTTTTCCTTTTCTCTCATTTTCTCTCATTTTCTAGGTAGCCAAACACCCTCCAAGGATGTCAACTTGGAGGATGAGCGGCTAAAACCCCTTCCTCCTTGAAGTGGAAGGTCTGGGTACAGGATCTTGAGGCTACTGGAGGGTTTCATGTTTCTCACGCAGGTACTCACTGGCAGCTTTGTGTTTCCTTTGAACTCTAGGTTTATATCCCTTAGATTCACCTTGAATGACCGTGAGCCTGTAATCTTTTTAAGGTTCAAAGGATGCTTATCGCTAGATCCACTCGAGATTCATTATTACCCTATTAATCATTGTAAGGCTTAGTCATGAGGAATTGTTCTTTCACCGTCTGAGACCACTCGATGCTCATGGATTACCAATTTTCAAAGGATATTAATAAGTGGTTAGGTTTTATAGTCTAATGAAGAGGCTGCCTGAAATGACTATAGGTCATCCTCTCCAACGCGAGGAAAGGACCTTGAAAACCCTTAGTTGCCCTATAAATCCGACCCCAGTGACCTAACACTTCAAGGAGTTCTATTTTACATTTTATTTTATTTAAATTTCAGTTCTCCAAACAATACCCCTCATTGTTTTTATCATCACCTGAAAATCCAAACCAAATTCACAATTTCGTCTTCACCAGAAATCATTCAGCAAGAAAACCCATCCCCAGTTCTACCTCAGAGCCGCTATATCGGCAAAGAGGCTAGATTACAGTAGTAGGAGGTATATGTTTACAAATTTTTTTGGTTCGGAGCTGCCTAGCTATACGTTTACATGTGAATCACTTTGTCGCGACAGAGTTGCCTCTATCACGACAAGATTTCCTTAAGTCATTAGCAATTTTCTGTCGAGACAAGAAACTCTTTGGTCGCGACAGACTTTTCTTCTTAGGTTCTTGTCACTTGTTGAGCTATTTGTCATGACATAGAATTATATGTTGCGACACAATTGCCTTAGCTTTACTCTCAAGTTCTTTCACTTCACGCGTAATTTACTTTTCTATTGTGGATGTAATTTTATAATTCCTTATCTCTTTATCACGTGGACGTAAAAACTTCTTTGTCACGACACAAGTTTTGGTTGTAACTCTTGATTTTGTCGCAACAAGAATTTTTTTTTTGTTTCCATTCTTCTTGTGTTGCTCTTCAGCATCTTGTCGCGACTGGGAATTCACCTCCTTCATGTTTTTATTCAGAAGGATAGAAATAATCCCCACGAGAACAAAGATCAGGTTGTCCTGGTTGTGAATTCTGACTGTTATGTTGCGACATGATTTCCTTGAGTTGGATTGATGATGGAAACTCTGTCACAACATAAAAATACTTATCTTAACTGACTTATTTTGCCTTTCTTATATTTTTTGTTACGACATAATTGTCTCTTATTGCGACAGGGTTCATCCATTAGTCTTCAGCTTTTATGTCGCAACATAGAAAAATAATGTCGCGATACAATTCCTTCATCATTGACCTTAATTATGTTGCGACAGATTTCAGGGTTGTCACGACAGCTTCTTTCAAAATCTTTTTAAAGTTTTGTCGCGACATAAAACTTTACGTTCGTGACCTAGAAAGCTCTTTTCAGCCTTGAGTTCTTACCAATCTTTGCTGCGACATAGATTTACTAGATGTGACATAGTCTCCTGGGCCTCGTTTGACTTTGTGTCAGCGACATATAAATGTCAGGTCGCGATAGAAATCAATGCTTTATCCACTTTTTGCTTTTCCGGGAAACTCTCCTTTTTCAATAATTGCCTGCAAAACACAAAGTTGATGAATATTCCACATTTTAGCATAAAAATAGATCTTAAACTGTTAAAAACATGCTAGAAAAATGGATTAAAAATAGATGAGTTTTAATACGATCAAATTTCTTTGCTCCGTTCGAATTGCTACAATTTCTCACGCTTGAGCCGAATCCCTATCTTCAAGATATATGGGCCTTTGAAACAACAAAACTTACATGATAATTATCAGGTCTTGCTAGGTCCTTAACATGCCAACTGGGTTAATTAGGTTGATTACAACATAAAAAGTGCTTTAAACCTAGAGTGTTGAAGGTATGAAATAGCACTTTTTGGGTAGTAATCAAAAATTAATCTGAATGATTGGAAGAAATTTTAAGTTGTGATGTCAAGGACAAAGAAGCTGAAATTTTGGGGTCTAAAAGACTGAAATAGAGATCAATGTTAACCGGGCTTGTAATTCTATTTTGAATGAACATTACAGTTTAGGAAATGACTAAACTAACACATTGGTCATAAGTACCTTGAAAATTAATTATGTTTGGGTTAGGAATACTTTATTGGACTTATTATCGGTCAATCACAAAAGGTTCTAGAACTTGTTGTATTATTAATCAAGGCGAAGTCCTAGGCATTACAACCAGTAGGAGTTTCCTTGATCTCCACTATGGTTGTCAGATTTGGGTGCTCTTTCAGTTTGCTAATCAACGAGGCTGGGGAGAGCCACAATCTTATTCTCAAGGGCAGATAGGCGCTCATCTACTGATAAACAGTTCATCGTTACACAACACCTTCTTCACAAATAAAAAATTTAAAAGAAAAACATAAAAAGAAAAGTAAACAAAATTAAAATAAAACAAAAATTAAAATACAATGTTCAAATTAGCGCTCTCTCTGGTTGGAATATCGACTATAAACTCTGTTACTTTAACCCTCAATCTACAATAAATACTGATCGAATTCCACCCCGTATGTATCGAATCTTTTTTTTTTTTTTTTTTATCTTGAAATACCTAACAATAGTGTCGCCTATACCCCGGTTGTCATGGGTGGGAATGAAATTTCTCCTGCTGGTTTTTCTCTCTTTAAAACATGATAAAATGCACATTGGTCTAAATAAATCCCTACAAGTGCACAGCTCATATAAGTCATAAAGTGGACCTTAAGTCTAGATATCGTATCCACAAGGATCGATAAGAGAATCTATAGATCAACTACCCTTACTACTCAAGGTCCTCAATATTTGAACTTCTAAGTTTCTAAGGATGGAAAACTGAAATAACAAAATCTAAAATAACATAAGAAAAACTATAAGAATATACTGAAATAATAGGCTTGCTGAAATGTAATCCAAAAACTAGGAATGGGATTAGTGTTCTGATCATAAATTTGTAGTAAATTCTTAAAAAAATGTGTTTTTGTTGCTGGTTCACTCAACTGTTTTCAAGAGTAAGGTAGTATCACCTTGGATTCCTCCAGACACTACACATTTCACTCTCCAGTTTTCCACATTCCTATCTCTAGATAATGGGTTTGAAGAGCTACTTGTAATACATGACCCTCTTTAAGATCTTGTTGTTCTTTCTTTCAATTACATCTCAACCATTTTTTAGAACTGAAGTCTGCTTGCCACCATAGACAGGATAACACAAGCCTCCGTCAAAGTAATCGGTACCACAATCTGCAAGTTTGGCAGAATTCTCCCTGTCTTAAATTAGAATCTTACCTAACACAGGATCGAGATTGTTCTGCCAAATTGAGACGACACCTCTAAGCATTAAACTGATAACTCAGTAGGTGGTCCACGTGCCCTGGGAACACACTTTTGCTATCACCCATAAGGGAACCTGAATGCAGAGGTTAGAACAATCACTTAATGCTTCAACGGAGTGGCGACTTAGAGTATATTAGTTATAAATATATCAGTCCAGCATACCCTAAGTTACTACTTGTGTGCTCTCAAGAATCTCCATATCTATGTCACTCAGAGGGCCTCCTAGAAATAAGAGCACAAATACAGCTCTATAATGGGTATAATGCCCTGATATCAAGAGTCGTTCACTACATGAACAATACCGATTAAATCAATCTAGTTCTCAAAACTTAAAACAATCATTTAAATACCGAAAATCATAACAAAAACACCAAATCCCCTCCCGATAGCATCTTAGCCTTCCATATCAGGTTCACAGATGACAATGACTAGTTGATCAGACAAATTCATTGAAGTTGTAACCAAATTAAAGAAAAAAGGATTCCAAGAAATTTCAAATAAAACCTTTAGTTCGACATAAATGGAACTAAATATCTATTGATCTCTCGCCTCAAATCCTTACAACCTGCATCCTTATTCCGCTTCTAAGAAAAAATAAAAATAAAAGAAATTAGAAGAAGAAATGAAAATAAAATAAAATACGAAAAATAAAAATCTAACTGCTAATGTAGCTACTTGTTGACCAATTTTTCTATAGACCGCTACTAAAGACTAACTAAAGTCCCTAGTAACAAAGCCAAAAACTTGTTGAGACCAAATGATGTATATATGAAAATATGTCCAAGGGAGGGAATGTGGTATATACTCAAAAACTTATTTGAAACAAAAGTACGTGTACTCAAAAACTAAAATGAAAAGTATTACCAACATTCAACCCCTTTCCGTAAGTGCACGGGTCATACAAGTAATAAAGTGGACTCTAGGAACCTATATCGTAATCAATAGGATTGGAGGTTCTTCTAATTGAAATTTGATTACCATTACAAGGGTTTTCAATATTTAGGCTAATAAATAGGATGTGGAATAAAAACTAATTTAATTGAAATAAAAACTGATTTAAAACTAATCCTAAAAATCTACCAAATAAAACAACTACTATAATTCTAAAAGGTATGAAGAGAGACACTAGACGGAATAAATATTTAGGAAAACACTTGGCATTTTTGAAAGCTTAACATTTTGTGGAGTTGAATGTCGGATTTGTTCAAGAGCAATGTAGTATAGCTGGATTTCTCCATACACTATACATCACCAATTAAAACACCATATTCCTTTTTGTGACAAATGGGTCTAAATAGCTACTTGTAGAATCCTCAATTTCTTAAGATTTGATTGTTTTTCTTTTTCAATACTTCACAACTATTTCGTAGGAATGAAGAATTCTTACCTCCATAGACAAGACAATGCAAGCCTTCTCCAATGTAATTGGTACCTCAGCCATCAAATCTAATGTGCTCCCTCTCCTGATTAGATCATGTCGTGACTCGGATCGAGGTTATTCTATCAATTTGAGGTGAGACCTCTAAACATTAAACTGATACATCATATAATTAATCATCACACCATGAGTAAATTAGTAATCTATCAAACTAACATTTTAGAGTTCATTAGTTCAAAAATATTAGTCTAACATACCCCCAAGTTACTGCTCTTTACTCTCAAGAATCTCCATCTATGTGTCACTTAGAGGGCCTCCTAGAAATTAGAGCAAGATACAGCTCTTTTCTAGGTATAAGCTACTAATATTCCGAACAACTAATTATATGAACAAGCATAAATTATTTCAATCTACCTTGAAACCCATTAAATAATGAGAACTGGCAAATCTGAATGTTCAACAATTAATCCCCACCCCTAGAGGGTGTTTAATGTTCCATTACTGGATTCCAATCATCACCAATCAAACAAAAAGTAAGAAATGAAGAAAGAAATCAAGAGACAAGGAGTGAGAAAAAAATCCAAATTTTTGTAGGTTCAATCTTTGTCAACAGTACGAAATCTGAATCTCGTTATACGAAGACCGAAATCTCTCTTCAATAGAAATAAAAAAAATATGCTCCAAAACTACTCTAAGAACTATTAAAATCAAAATCTACAAAGAAACTAATAAAATTGGTAGTTTAGGATAGAGAAACCCCATTGTATGTTCTCTCACCCTCCCCGTTGCCCAAAAAAACCTAAAAAAGAGTATTTATAGTTCTAGTGGTGAAATGGGCTTGAAAAAACTAAACAATGTAAATAATATTTTAAAAAAAGGCCAATCATTTTGTCTTAAGTTTTGTCGACAAAACTGCTTCATTGCGATAGTGCTTTGTCAGCACTCGCCATTACAAAATTTGAGCTATCGCGATACAGTTTGCTGCTAACTTTGTCGTGACAAAATCTAGGTTTTTCGCAACAGAGCTTGTTGCTAACTCTGTTAGACAAAATCTGGTTTTGCGTGACAGAGTTTGTTGACCCCACAGGACAAATATAGGTTTGTCAAAAATATGTAGAAAGCCTTGTCATTGGCTCTGTCGTGACAAAATCTGGTTTTGTCACAACAGAGTTTGCTGCTAACTTTGTCTCGACAAAATCTGGTTTTGTCGCGACCGAGTTTGTTACTAACTCTATTGCAAAAAAATCTTGGTTTTGTCGTAAGAAAGCCTTGTCACTGGCTTTGTCGTGACAAAATATAAGGGACTTGTTTTCTTCTCCAATTTGTTGATGACATAACTTCTTCGTTTGAACTCAGATTTGGGCATGTGAGGTGTCCTTGGAAAGCTCTTTGAATGTAGAATGTAACCATGAGAAGAGTTGTACCATTTGATGCTCCAGATGATACAGAAAAATTGATCTTCTCAATGACGCCAATAGAAGACATCCTATTAACTCTCTTTTTGGAAACATTTTGAATCTTTTCTTAATAAATCACTTGTTTTTCATCAAAAATCCTCGAAAACTAAATTTAGAGGAAATGTTATGAGTTTTACATGAATATGGATATAAATACTCAAAATAGTTTCAGAAATGAACTTTCAAACATAGATGAGTTTTCCACTCATCAACAATTCCCAAACTTAAAGTTTTGTTTGTCCTCAAGCAAATAAAAGAAAGAAGTTGTCATTCCATAACAAAGATCATGAAGGTCCATTCACCCTTTATTTAAACTAAAACCCAGTACTAAGCTTCCATGCAAGGTGACATGTGTCTCAAGAATTCATCTTCATAATATGAGTTTAACAGATCAAGATAATTCAATCATTTTAATATATAGTGAATGACCTCAAGAATAATATAAACTGATCATGGTTCTCACTGAGTGGCCTCCCTGAATCCATGCAAATTTCTTGCCATGAGCTGGTGAATTTATATACATGGATCTAAGATAATTATTTGAGTCCTGAGTTAGGTTTATTGTTCTTATCACCTCTCCAATGAATGAAAACAATTAACAACTCACCAAGAACTTTTATGTTTGTAATGTGTTCCTGTAAGGGAATGGGAGAATACTTTGAAAATAAAACTGTAAACAAACATACATATTTTCCAGAACATTAAATCTCATCTAATCTGATTCTTAATGATCAACAATAATGATTAATTCTCAAGCAATCTCTAAAACTCAAGAGTAACATTCCATACTCCCATCACTTTTAGTAGCCACCTCTGTGATTCATCCAACAAACAATTTAAGAGTTTCCTTTCTACATATGTTATTAGAGGTGCAAATGTCAAACCTATGTTTTCTAATTAAACCTTTGAACTAGCTTAAATCATGAAGCCCAATCTAATATCTAAAGTACAGTGCTATGGACACCTCAGACTTAATACCAGTATAAAGGCCACAGCCACACCCTCCCTTGAATCTTAGCTTACTTTACTTTTATACTTATATTTTTTTGCTTTTTTTCATTTTATTTATTCCTTCCTTTACCAACCTCTTTTGATTTTCAACTTAACTCATTTCAACCAATTTGGAGCTATTTTTCCTATGAAAAAATAACTCCCCTAAACTTGCTCCTCACCACATTTCTCAATTATGTTCAAATCCTCATGTTATGGGTGAGTTTGGTTCTTTACTGAGGGATGGTGATGTATAGGAAGGTTATTGACTTCAAACTTAGTTCTTATAAAGATAATTTTGGCTCTTTAAGGCTCAACATTCTGGTACTGGAGGAATATGCATATGCATATTAATAGGGTTAGCTTGAAAGGCACAATCTTTCCAAGGATGGCCTATATCATTTCTCAATTGTTATGTTGCCTAGGATTTTGCCTCAAGCAATAATAGAACAAGTTCTAGAACCTATGGAGATCAAAATTAGATGGATTCTCATAAACCTTCTCTAACCTAAGCAAAACTCGTCAAGGGCAATTTAGGGGTGACCCCAGCACATGGATTTTGAGAAACCAATTACTAAATAGCCTATTAGAGAGATAACCCATTAAGCATTAAGTCCTATTATCTTGAATATTGTCAATATCTCATGGGTTCAATTATGATCTCTTAATGACATCACAACTACTCCAAACAAAACCTCACCTAACTCAAAAAAAAAAAAAACTCTTAACTACCAAAATAAACTAAAATTAAGATGCAAGTTAGAAAGCATCAAACAAAGTCATTATCCATAAAAGCACCGTAGTAATTTATCATCTTAAGTTATCATGTGCAACATGTGAGGTGTGACATGATAAACTAACTTAAAATAAATACCCCCAAACTTTGAGATGAACATTGTCTTAAATGTCTAACAATGAGCAAAATGAAGCAATAAAGTAAAAGGGTAATAGAGAGAGTTTGGAAAACTGAACTCCCTTTTCTAGTCTTAGCCACTTTGAATAGAAACCTTGAAGATTTTTAGACCTTGGCATTAGTATACTACCCCTTGATATAGTCTTTTGCTCTTGCAAACTAGTCATGACAACATGTTGAGCTTCAAACTTACTTTATTCTGAAAACACTAACAAACAATGGTAAAACGGTGCTGGAATTTTCATCCCAGCAGTAAAAAAAAATAGCAAAAAATAAAGTAATTGAAAATAGACAAAGGAAAAGAGAAAATAGTGGATAGAATCCTTATTACTTAGCTTGGGTTGCCTCTTAAGAAGCTGCCCCGTTTTTAGAGTCCAACTAGACTCGTTGGAAAAATACTAATGCTTCCATTTGGCCAATCATCCATCTTGGACAGCCCTTCCTCTTTATAACCATTCAGGTCAAGGATGATTTCTTCTAGATTTTTATGAGGGGAAAGAAACTCATAATCCCATTTTATTGTGGCTGGTGGTTCAGCCACAATTTCTTCAAAACTGTCCCATTTATGTGATGCATATGCAAACACATTTTATGCTTAAAGGGACCGTTTCAAACCAGGTTCGATGGAAGCAAGCTACGTAAAATTTCGCACATGGTTCTTTCTCGTCTCCATCAGTTGGGGAATGGTCAGAAGATTGAACTTTGCTTTCTCCTCACCCACAAGCAAGGTGAGCTCCCCCTTGTTGATGTCAATCCATGCTTGGCTTGAGGAAGGAAGTGATCTTTTTAATATCTTCAATTTTTTTTTATCCACTTCAATGCCCCAAGTCGCACAATCCATGGGGAAGGTAAATGTATCAATCTTCACCAAGACGTTTTCAATAGCCATCACTTGACTTTCTTCTTTAAATTTCAATTTATCCACTAAAGACTCTTCATTCTCTAAGTTGTTTAGGAGTGTCTTTTTCTCAATTTCAAATTACTATCTTCTCAAGACAAATTTCGACAGGAAATTTCTCGCACACTACTTAAGGGAGTATCCATGTATTCATCGATTTGGCAAAGTGTTACAGGAGCAAGGTCCTAGAGAATTTTCCTCGAACGCTGGACTAAGTGTCCTATTTGTGGTTCTATGTTTTTCAATCTAGCACTAGTGCTGACTTGAAGGCATCTAAACTGAAATTTTTGCTCATGAAGATTATTTCTATCTTCTTGCTCCCATCCATATAGATAAAAAATCATTCCTTACTAGAGACAATTCCTCCTTCTTCCTCTTGAAATGTCAGAACTCCTTGATAAGGCAATACTCCATGTTCCATGAGCTTAGTCATCAGAATTCCTGTCTAAAATGATGAATAAGGAAGTAAACCTTAGCTTCTGATGTGCAAGTCTATCTTCTGAATATTCCCTCTCATAAGTACTAAAAATAAGAAGAAAAAATAAAATAAAATAAAATACAAAATACTAATAAAAATTAACTAAGAAACAAATCACAACCAAACTAAAATGCAAATAAAATTGCCTAAATTAGCAAATCACTTGTTCTTCAAAATGTCAACTTCCAATGAGAGAAAGTGAACCATGCTAACTCTACAATGGTGCCAAAATATTGTTAACAAATTTTTATATAGACGGCTACCAAAGACTAACTAAAGTCCCTAGCAACAACGCCAAACACATGTTGAGACCAAGTGATGTATATATTAAAATATGACCAAGGGAGTGAATGTGGTATATACTCAAAAACTTATTTGAAACAAAAGTACGTGTACTCAAAAACTGAAATGAAAAGTATTACCAACATTCAACCCCTTTCCGTGCGCACTCCGCCATAAGTAACAAAGTGGACTCTAGAAGTCCTGATATCGTATCCACGAGATCGAGGTTCTCTCTAATTGAAATTTGATTACCTCGATTACAAGGGCTCTTCAATATTTAGGCTACCAAATAGGATGTGGAATAAAATCAATTTAATTGAAATAAAAACTGATTTAAAACTAATCCTAAAATCTACCAAATAAACAACTACTTAATTCTAAAAGGTATGAAGAGAGACACTAAGGATGGGATAAATATTTAGAAAACAGTTTGCATTTCCTTGAAAGCGCAACATTTGTGAGTTGAATGTTGGATTTGTCCAAGAGAAATGTAGTATAGCTTGGATTTCTCCATACACTATACATTTAACTAATTAAAACACCATATTCCTTTTCAGGACAAATGGGTCTAAATAGCTACTTGTGGTAATCCAACCCTCTTTAAGATTTGATTGTTTTCTTTTCAATACTTCACAACCATTTCTTAGGACTGAAGAATTACCCATGCATACAAGACAATGCAAGCCTTCTCAAATGTAATTGGTACCTTTCACCCATCAAACCACAAGTTCCTCTCTCCCTTGATTAGATCATGCAACACGGATCGAGGTCATTCTATCAATTTGAGGTGAGACCTCTAAACATTAAACTGATACATCATATAATTAATCATCACACCATGAGTAAATTAGTAATCTATCAAACTAACATTTTAGAGTTCATTAGTTCAAAAATATTAGTCTAATATACCCCAAGTTATCGCTTCTTACTCTCAAGAATCTCCCATCTATGTGTCACCCGAGGGCTCTCCCGAAATCGTAGCAAGATACAACTCTTTCTAG
This sequence comes from Tetrastigma voinierianum, assembly GCA_016808115.1. Classification (NCBI taxonomy): domain Eukaryota; kingdom Viridiplantae; phylum Streptophyta; class Magnoliopsida; order Vitales; family Vitaceae; genus Tetrastigma; species Tetrastigma voinierianum. Next base: position 1,044,700 of record JAEQBH010000734.1, read on the forward strand.
GTATAAGCTACCATTATTCAACAGCTAATTATATGAATGCATAAATTATATAACAATTTAAACCTAATAATAATCAGAACTGGTGAATCAATGTTCAACAATTAATCCCCACCCTGTAGGGTGTTTAATGTTCCATTACACTTCTAAATCATCACCAATCAAACAAAAGTAAGAAAATGAAGAAAGAAATCAAGATTAAGGAGTGAGAAAAAACTCTAATTTTTGTTTCAATCTTTGTCCGAACAAGAATGAAATTTGGAATCTCTATTATACAGCACCGAAAATCTCTTCAATAGAAATAAAATATGTCAAAACTCACTTAAGATCTTTTTTAAAAATCAAAATCTACAAAGAAACTAAGAAAATGGGCGCTTAGAGAGAAACCCCATGAGAGGTGTTCTCCTACCTTCTTGATGCCCTAAACCTAAAAATGAGTATTTATAGTCCATAAGGAATAATGATGTGCTAATCCAAATATAATTTTGCCAAAAAGGCACAATGCTTGTCTTAAGCTTTGTCGCGACAAAATCTGGTTTTTTCACGACAGAGTTTGTTGCTAACTCTGACATGACAAAATATGGCTTTATTGCAACAGAGTTTGTTACTAACTCTGTTGCGACAAAATATGGGTTTTATCGCAAGAAACCCTTGTTAGTGGCTCTGTCACGACAAAATCTGGTTTTGTCGCAACGGAGTTTGTTTCTAACTTTGTCGCGACAAAATCTTGTTTTATCGCGACAAACAGTTTATACAACTATCAACAAAACCGGGTTTTTCGCAAGAAAGCCTCACGGCTCGCCGCGACAAAATCGCTATGGACTTGTTTTCTTCTCCAACTTGTTGATGACGTAACTTCTTTGTTTGAACTCGGATTTGGGTGTGTGAGGTGTCGTTAGAAAGATCTTTGAATGTAGAATGTAACCATAAGTAGATTTGTACCATTTTATTCTCCATATGATACATAAAAATTGATCTTCTCAATGACGCACTTTAGACATCCGATTAACTCTCTTTTTGGAAACATTTTACATATTTTCTTACTAAATCACTTGCTTTCCATCAAAAATCCTGGAAAACCAAATATAGAGGAAATATTATGAGTTTTAATGAATATGGATATAAAATGTTCAAAATAGCTTGTGAAATGAACTCAAAACATAGATGAGTTTTACACTCATCACTATTCCTAATGGCAACTATTCCGTCTTCGATATTTTCGCCCCCCTTCGTCGCTTAGGCTTGTTATTTTTAGCCCCAATAAATGATGGTAGGCCAAAAATAAAGGTCGATAACGTGGGTTTCCTTGCAGATCCAATGATTTTTTTTTCGCGACATTGTTTTTCTATGTCGCGACATAAAGTTTTCTTTTTTGTCATAGCTTTGTCATGGCTTGTGTTGCAATATAGAATTCGCATTCCATAAGAGTTTTTTGCCCCAACATAAATTTCCTTATGTTATGGCATAATCTCGTGATTCTCTTGCCTCTTTCTTCATAATTGTTGTGACAATGAAGGAAATGTCGCAACAATGTTCTTTGCCTTTTGTTTGAGTTATGTCGCAATATACTTGGGAAATGTCACGACATAACTCCTAGCCTTTGCACCATCGGGTCTCAAGGAGAATTTGGTGCGACATAAAAAAATATATGTCGCGACAAAGGTGTTCTATGTCGCGATATTTTTCAGTGTTTCTTTAGTAGACATTGTAATTGAATCTCGTAACATAGATTTCAAGTGTCGCAACATAGTCTACTCCTCTGGGGTTTTAGTTTTATGTCGCGGGACATGAGTTTCAAGTGTGTCAAGGTTATTTATTTTTTGTTTTATCACAATATATGTTTCGCGATACTTGCCATGGAATGTCGCGACATATCTTTTAACCTGTTTCAAGGATGTTTCCATATTTTATCACGACATACCTCTATCGCTTTGCCTTTCTTATGTCAGACAAGGTTTTGCCGCTGCGACAAACTTCTACTCCGGTTGTTCATATTTTAGTATGTCGCGGATATAATGAGAGATTATGTCGACATTTATGCATTTTCTCTTCCAGGCCTTCTCCTCAATTTAGGTGTTACCATAAAATGCATGTCGCCACATTACATTCAACCATCACTTAGTATTTTCAGGTGATAAGATTGGGTAACACCAGACCGCATGACTTAACCAATTCTGTTGTTGCTCTCATTTTATGTCATTTTTCGCTGCTTTTCTTTTCTTTTCTACTTATTTTCACTAAATTCCTACAAAACACAGATTTTGGTGAAGGCTATTTAATTATGCATTAAATTTAACTGTTAAGCCTAAAATATTCATGAAAAATGGGCTTAAAATTAGATAAGTTTAGACTTATCAAACTCCCCCAAACTTAAAGTTTTGCTTGTCCCTGTGAAAAAGAAAATACCGATCGCTTTCCTCCCTCGCCGATCACTTTAAGGCCATTTTTCGTCTCATTTTCAATTTCAGCAATTCAGCACTTGAATTCCATATATTGTTTATTTTGGTGTGAACAACAAAATAATCTTTCATTTTGGAACTAAGAAGAATCACAATTAATTCTACTTAATCTAATTGATAATTCATAAAAGGTAAGGCCTACTTGATCCTCACAGAGTGAGTGTGTGTTGGTCTTCCCTCTTAATAGATTTGCAGATTAGGTAGTCTTATGAGATGCAGTAATGAAGAATGGAAGTCTCCTAAGCTTGAATTAGGTCCCATAGGCTTGTTGGTCATATCATTCTCTACTAATGTAGGCATAACACTATCTTCAGGATCAAATAGGTCTTTAAGGCTTGTAACATGTGGCTTGGGCAGTGGGTAAATAATTGGTCATTTTAGGTTTAGGTTTACCCAAAGTGGACACACTACTTCGACATTAAGCTCCACACTTCACATCCTTTGTTTTCTAAAGATCAACTTTCAAGCACCCCCAAACTTGTTTTGGTGTTATTGCATACTCTCCATTGTGGCTTTTCTTTTGGTCACTTTTAAACTTTTGGAAATCAGATTTCTCTAAATCGGCTGCTTCTTTCATTTCATGTTCAAGCTTCATTTTCCTATGAACTTTTGTGTTTTTACAACTTCTCATTTCCTATTGTGCACATTTTCTTCACTTTTCATTTCTACTGATCATCATTTTCCACCCCATAATTTCTTCTTTCTTTTTCACTTCAAAAATAATAAAAAAATCTCCCCTAAACTAGTCCCAACATCCTTTTCCTGAAACTCATATTGCAATTTGGGCAAACTAAGGGTTCTTTATTGGAAGATCATAAGTAAGGGATGGTTAAGGCTTTTACTTTGGTTTAGGATGAAATTGGAATTTAGCTCAAACAAGGTTTTAGGGTATATGCTTATGCATTTTTCAGGGGTAGGTTTGAAAGGCTCAAATTTTTCAAGAATGTCCTAAATCATTTCTAGTTGGTTGTGATACCTGGGATTTCACCTTGAATAATAATCTAACAAGTTCTAGGACCTTTGGAGACTAATCTATGATGGATCTCATCAGATGTTCCTAACCCAAGCATAATCAGTTTTAAGGTACTAGTGACCAAGTGTATGTTTTCAAGGTTCCTTATAATTGAAATGTTCAAACAATTTAGAATTGTTATCTTTATCAGCTGCATCAATTGTGTAAAACTTCCTAATTCTAAAATTTTCAATCTAATCATTATTGACATTACAACTTACAATCCTTTTGAGCTCAATTTGCCCACTTCATTGACTAGGAATTTTCTTTATTAAAGGAGAAACACTAAAAACACTAAAAACTAGGTGACTTAAATTCCTGAACCTATACAGAAAAATAACTCCCCCAAACTTAAAGCATGCATCATCCTGAAATAAGTAAATTAAGAACATAAACCCTTTGATGATCAATTGCATCCTTGAGTTTGGGGGTTGGAGCTACCTTAATGAAACCTTTACTAGATTCAGCTTCAACACCTTAAAAAAAAACATAAACATAAACATTAAAAATAAAAAAACCCTCAAAAATGCTACTAACTTAATCGAAAATAATCTAAACTAATCGATAGAAATCCTTATTTTGCTCTGGGGTGCCTCCTCAAGAGCTGAATTCACTTTTTTAAAGTTCAAATTTTAGACTCATTGGAAAAACACTAGGATTCGCTTAGCCCCTTCATCTTTTGTGACCAATGCTCCTTCTCTATCCTCATCTTTCACAAGGATGACTTCCTCCACCTCAGGAATATGCAATAAAAGCTCAAAATCCAACTCTACGACGGGGAAAGAGTTGGTATATAATTTATATCCTTCAAGAGTGTCCCCATAAAGGATTCTGGGTGCTTGCTCCTCAAAATATAGCAGTGAACTCTCTATCCGCCTGCATGCCATCTTCTTCTCATTCGTAAGTTGTATCCTTTAGTTGAGGTTGAACTTCACTCTTTCCTAACCAACAAGTAAGGTCAACTCCCCATGTTTTCCATCAATCCAAGCTTGACTTGTGGCAGTGGAAAGTGTTCCTCTAAATGACATTTGTTGTTCCTCTTCCATGCCCACAGTCACATGGTTTATGGGGAAATTGTACTTGTCAATCCTAACCAAAACATTTTCAATTATGATCCGTAGATGGTGCTCTTCAACTTGCCTCTTTTCAACTGACTACACTTCCTCATTAGCACACTCATTCTCTTTCTCCTCAACCGATGTAGGTTCTTGGATTTCTTATATCAAATTCTGAAACACCAAGTTACATCTCTTATGTCCTTTCGCAAGGGAGTAAACCTTCATTATCAAAAAAGTTGTTTGGACTCGCTCTAGTAACTCTGTAACTCAGCCTCATTGTCATTGTGGTTGATATATTTGGGTGCTCTTTGAGTTTGTCGATCGAGGTTTGCAGAGCCTCAATCTTCTTCTTAAGTGCGCATATGCACTCATCTATTGATAAATTGTTCATTGTTGCACAACACCTTCTTCACAAATAAAAATTTTAAAAGAAAAGTAAACAAAATTCGAATAAAACAAAAATTAAAATACAATGTTCAAATTAGCAGTTTCCTCTTTGGTTGGAATATTGATCTATAAACCTCTCGCTTCCAACCCTCAAAGAACGGCGCCTAAAAACTCGATTGACCAAATTTCGACACTCAGACAAGACTATTGTCTAATCCATAGCAATGGCGCCAAAAACTTGATTTGACCTGATTAGATGGACCTAATTTCATTTATTTTGTTTTATCTCTTAAATACCTAATGAATCAGTAGCGTCTTTAAATTTTGTCACTGTGGTAGGAATGAAATTTTTGCTGCTGGTTTTTCTCTCATTCAAACATGATAAAATGCATATTGGTCAAAAGAAATAGCTGCAAGTGCAAAGGTCGTACAAGTAATAAAGTGGACCTTTAAGTCTGGATATCATACCCATAGGGATCGATAAGAGAATCCATAGATCAACTACCCCTACTACTCAATGTCCTCACTATTTGAACTTCTAAGTTTCTAAGGATGGAAAATTGAAATGAAAAGTCTAAAATAACAGAAGAAAAACGGTAAAAATATACTGAAATAATATAATTGTTGAAATGTAATCGAAACACTAGGAATGGGATCAGTGTTCTGATCATAAATTTGCAGCAAGTTCTTTGAAAACACGTTTTTGTTATGGGTTTGAATTCTGAACTTGTTCTATAGCAAGGTAGTATAGCCTTGGATTCCTCCTGACACTACACATTTCACTCTCTAGTTTGCCACATTCCTATCTCTAGATAATCGTCCTCAAGAGCTACTCAGAAGACATAGACCCTTTTAAGATCCGCTGTTTTTCCTTCAGCATTTCTCACCATTTTCTAGAATCAAGTCTGCCAGCTCCCATAGATAAGATAACACAAGCCTCCTTCAAAGTAATTTGTACCACAATCTAGAAATTGGGCATAATTCTCTCTCTCCTTAATTAGAATCTTAACTAACACGGGATCAAGATTGTTCTGCCGAACTGAGACGACGCCTCTAAACATTAAATTGATAACTCGATAGGTGGTCCCTTTGCCATGCCCTCAGAACACACTTCACTGCCTTCAGAAGGAATCTTGAATGCAAGGTGTTAGGAACAATCACCAAAAATGATTTTATCTAAATGACGAATTATAATATAGTAGTTCTAAATATATCAGTCAAACATACCCCAAGTTACTGCTTGTGTGCTCTTAGGAATCTCCATCTCTGTGTCACTTAGAGGGCCTCTTGAAAATCAAAGCACAAATATAGCTCTATTCTGAGTATAATGTCCTCATATCAAGAATTGTTCACTACATGAAAAATACCGATTAAATCAATCCAGTTCTCAAAACCCACAATGGTCATTTAAATATCAAGAAATCATAATCAAACACTAAATCCCTCCCAAGAGGAGCTACCTTCCATATCCGTCTACTGCACTACAATGACTAGTTAATTAGACAAATTCATTGAAGCTATAAAAAAAATTGAAGAAAAAAGGATTCTAGGAAATTTCCAGAAAACCTTGAAGTTCAAACATAAATGGAACTAAATATTAATTGATCTCAGATCGAAATTACAACTCAGATCCCTTATTCCAGTTCTAAGAAAAATAAAAATAAAAGAAATGAAAATAAAATAAAATCCAAAAAAATAAAAATCTAACACCATCGTAGCTATTTCTAATGTCGCCCATTCTTCATTGTTTTTCCTCCCCTCTCGTCACGCTTTTTTCTCTCTTTAAAACTTGATAAAATGCATATCGTCTAAATAAATCGATGCAAGTGCAATGCCTCGTGACAAGCACAATAAAGTGGACCTTTAATTCTGGATATCGTATCCACAGGGATCGATAAGAGAATCCATAGATCAACTACCCCTACTACTCATTCCTCATTATTTGAACTTCTAAGTTTCTAAGGATGGAAAATTGAAATAATAAAATCTAAAATAACATTAGAAAAACTGTAAAAATATGCTGAAATAATAGAATTGTTGAAATGTATCAAACACTGGAATGGGACTCGTTGTTCGACTTCATAAATTTGTCAGTAAAGTTCTTTGAAAAACATGTTTTATTTATCGACACGCCAAAATGCTAGTTTGAACTCTATTCAAGATAGGCTTGAGTGCTTGCGCACTAATCATATGAATCGAGCCAATCGACATAAAAGTGTGTCACTTAGTACCACTAATTCCATTTCGAGTTTGTTTTTGGTAATTTTATGTGTTTTTGCATGCCTCACCTAATAATTTCGAAGCCTGAGACAAGTCACGCGAATGTCGAGATTTACAAAGTGATTTTCATCAACCAAAATGAAGAAATGTGAAGGGAGTCGATGAAAGGTCGATGCGCTGGCAAAACAAGCAAAGCAGGAGGAAACCAAATTTTCACTATGCATTGCGAAAATTTCACTGTGATTGCGAAAATTTTCGCAATCATAGCTAAATTAAGAATCCTAGCCAAAATTCCTCAAGATCCTAGCTTAAATCTCTCTATGCAAAATTTTCTCGCTGTTAATAAATTTCGCTAGCCCAGCTTAAATTACTGCTCATAAATAAATTTTTATTGCCTGAAATTTTCGCTAGCTTAGAGAAATTCTCACAAGATAGCTTAAATTCCTTCATTCATGCCAGCGAAATCGCCTACATAACGAAAATGTATCGCTCCAAGGCTTTTATATTTTGATTCCAAATCCATCACGCTGATTAATTACCACTATTCCTATCGAATTTCATATTTTAGGCATTTTGTCATTTCACAATTGGATTGGCTTATATAAGCTCCCTACAACTTTTGTAACCCTAACTATTCCATTTTTATGGTACTGCAATTTTCATTTTAGGTTTTATTTTTAAATTTTCTTCTCTCTCCTCTTTCTCTCTTTTTCTCGATCGGCTTAAATACACCCTCGAGGATGACACTCAAGGGATGCTCGGGCTAAGCCTTAAAGCCTCAAGAGTGAGGGTTGCTAGCTGGTTTGTGTGGCTACCGCAGGGGTTGTCCTCATGCTTTAAATGATACAAATGATTAAGCTTCCAAACTTTCCAAACTAGGGTTTAATGCCATTTAATGTCTTTCTTCGTCAATACTTGTCATGTTTTTAGGTTCAAGGCATTCTTGGCTCAAGATGCACTGCAAAGGTATATTCTTTAGATGTCATTTACGAGCCATCAAATGAGGTTAAATGCTAGTGGTTTCAAATTGACCGATATTGAATGCTTAGTATTTGATTTTACTCAAATAGGAGTGGTTCTAGGTTAGTTTTATAGCTAAACAAATATCCTAGCTTTGGCCACTATATGTCATTAGCCCTAATGCGAGGAAATAACCCGAGGATGATTACCCCCATGTTATCAAGCTTAGTGACCCAAGCCTCAAGAAGTATCATTTACACTTTAAGTTTGGGTTTATCGCCATCCAAATGAACAACCAACTCCCCGTTTTAACCAAATCCAAAAATCCAAACAAAAGTCTCACCATTTTCAAACATTAATGCGAATTACTGTGGGATGAAAACCCATCCCCGTGTTCTACCTTAGACTCGCTATATCGCAAAGAGCTTGACCACGTAGTAGGAGGAGTATAGGAAACAAATATTGTTGATTCCGATCACCCTACCGTGGCACGAATCAAATGGCGCCACTATGGGGATGGTGCCAAACTACTTGAGCGATGATTTGACATGTACTTGTAATCCATAATACAAGTAAGCCGTGACCTTTCAACTTTGGAATTTCATTTGTTGAACTGATGTTTTCTAGCAAGCATCGTGACTGCTTTTGTTTCATACAATAGCTTGTTTTAGCTAACACTCCACCCTTCTTTTTATGTTTTTGCTAAGGTTTTGTTTTGTGTCATTTTGTGTAACAAGTGTTTATGCAGCACTGGATAGAGGGATATCGTAGATCAGAAAGAGTGAGTGCACCAAATGAGCAAGGCTTGAAATCGCAGCACAAGGACCAAATGGATCCTCTACCTCGAGGAACAACAAAGTCAACAAGCACCCTATGAATCCAATGAAAGATACATAATGACGAGGATCACATACACCCTCCTAGAAAGTTGCCTCTTCCTCGCATCATACCTCCTTCACAGATGAATGAGACCTGCCTAAAGGCTCTCGTTTCCCACATTTCACGGTATGGAGAATGAAAATCCATATTCACATACCTGGATTTGAGGAAGTATGCATAACTTTTAAGGAGGGTATAACCGATATGGAATTGTTGAAGTTGAAGGCATTCCATTGACCTCAAAGACAAAGCCAAGATAATGGCTTTAATTCACTGAGACCCGCAACTATCGTAAGCCGGGCAGAGCTACAAAGTGCACTTTTAAAGAAATTCTTATGCCTACAAGACCAATAATTTGAAGAGACAAATCTACACATTTGTCGCCTCGACAACGAGAGGTTCTACCAATACTGAGAGATTCGGCGGAGGCCATCGCTGCTTGTCCACATCATGGTTTCGATGACTGATTACCAGAAACCACTTCTATGGTGGTGTATGTCCCCACCATGAAGCAACTTTTTGAAACAATGTGGAGGAGACCTTTCTCGAAAGCAAGATCTTGTATTTAAGCCATGGATTTTGAATTATGTGGCTGAAACTTCCAAGGATGGATGAGCTAAACCATAAAGGAGAAGATGAGACCTCAAATTTCACCAAAGGAGGAATTTTGCACTTTCTGGAAGACATGGAAATGAAGTGCAAGAATATCAACCCTAGCTAGGAAGTGAAGAGCCAGAAGGAAAAAAGGCTCTTATGAGGTGCGTGCAGGATCAAAATACCGCATTGTGCCAACCCATGCATCAATTGTCACCCCACCGTCCATCCAGAGAACACTATCCGAAGGGGCCCTCGAAGGATTCATGTCGAACATGCTAATGTCAAAATAATACAAGTTTACAACCCAATGCCCCATACTCTGCACACGTACAATTCCACTGGAAGAATCACCCAACCTCTCCCTGAAACCTAATCCCCCCGCCTATGTGACCCCCGGTGCAAAACAATGGGCTTGGTTCCTCATCTCAACCACAACTACTCACTATCTTCCTCCCCTGTGGAACAAGTTATATTGAATTGAAAGCAAGGTGGTAGTACTCTTGTGCAGGAACAAAAGGGACTAACGACAATCGGGCACAAAGAATTGATACTGTAGAAAGTACACTAAACAAAAGAATAGATGGGCTTTAGAGCAATCTTAATCAAAAAATTGACAACCTGCAGTATTCAATCACAAAGATCAACAATTTGCTGGAGGTACAGGAGAGAGGAAGGTTCCCTTCCCAAACATTGCCAAATCCAAAAGGAGTCCATGAAGTAGGTTCATCCAGCAACTCAGGGATGGATGAAGTGAAAGCTATCATCACTTTGAGGAGTAGAAAAGAGATAGAGCAACTGCCTATAAATCGCAGCAAAACATGCAAGGAAAAGGGAAGTCGAGTCTCCGAAGGGTAATAATCGCTGAAGATCCAATAAGAAAAGATGCCCTCCATTTCCCCAAGCACTACGAGGGCAAGAAAATCCCAAACCAAGCTAAAATTTGGGAGGTGCTAAGGCAAGTGAAGGTAAACATTCCACTACTCGATATGATTAAGCAGGTCCCAACCTACGCAACGTTCAAGGACCCGTGGTACGTCAAGAAAGCGGCTGGGGTATCAAAGAAAGCCTTCCTAACCGAGCAGTCAAGGCTATAATCCAGAGCAAGACCCCTACCAAATACAAGGATCCAAGATCCCCACAATTTCTACTAACATTGGTGGGACTCTTGCATGCATAAAGTAATGTTAGATTTGGGGTTACAGTAAACCTACCGCTACTGTATACAAAGTGAAGTTTTTAGTGGAGCTCAAGCCTATCAAGATCACTTTGTCATTCACGATCGACGCTGAAGATTCCTAAGGGAATAGTTGAGGATGACTTGGTAAAGGTGGACAAATTCTACTACCCAATAGACTTTGTGGTGCTTGACATCGAAATAATAGGCGTGGGCCCAATCATGTGCCAATTATCCGAAGACCATTTTGGCCATCGCAATGCAATAATCAATTGTCGTAAATGGAGTCATGCAATACATTTGGCAACATGACATTGGAGCTCAATATTTTTCGTTTGAGTAACAAGCACAAGCTAGTGGAAACACAATCGTGGATCGATGAAGTTTGCTCAATTGACCAAATGAAGAAAGAGAAGCCAAATGTCCATAAATCAAGAAGAATTAGATAAGGAAAATGAAACAATCAGGAGGATTGAATGCTCCAAACATTCCCGTTGTCAATGATCACCTAAAATCACACGCTGAGAAGAAAATCCACAAGAATGGACTAAGCATGAAAGTCATGAAGACTGTGCCACCGTCGGGTTAAGGAGCTCCTCCCGACCCTCCATGAGTAAATCAAGAAATCGGAAATGGGCTCTGTTCACTCAAACCAAATCATACTCAAAATTTTTGGTTTTTGTTTAAAATTGGTCAATTTCAATACTATGCTATTTTTAGTAACTTTCCTTTTTAGTAATTGTATTTTAATTGTATTTTATTTTTATTTTTAGATATATGTTAAAATAATTATTTTTGATTTTTTTTTTCTGCCTAAATCAATTTTTTTTTTTTTTTTTGCAAATGGAGTCCACTTATAAGGATTTCGCTATTATAGCGAAATTGGCTCTTGGGGTGGCTCTTCTGCCAATTCTCGCGCCTATAAAAAGGGAAGTGGTGGGGCCCCATTTTCTACATTTCCACCCCTCGAGCCACCATTGTCCGTGAGCCCCAACCCCTAAGCCACCATTGTCAGTGAGCCACCAACAAACAGCCTCCCCGTTCTCGTGCCCCGCGCAACGCCCGAGCCCCTTGCTTTCACCTAACTGCTCTAGTACACCGGCCTCCCACGACCAACCAAGCCGCATGCTCCTTTCCCCGCTCCCATCGCCGCCGAGCCCTCATTAGCACTGCACGCTGCTTACTCACCGAAGACAACAAGCCAGAGCCCCGCTCAAACACCGTCTAAGGCCGGCCGTCGTCGTGTCGCCGTCTAAGCCCCCTCCGCGAGCCCGGTCCGCCGTCTGTGTGCGCAAGACTCCGCCTCCTACCGTGCCCCCCGCACCGAGCCCTGCTCTACTCCCCCGCAAAGACTCAGTTATAGACATGGCCTGCATCAGGTGGTTCCCGCCACAAAATCTGTGGTCGAGTCGCGATTTCGGGATGGAGGACCCAGACACTTCCTCGGATCGCCTGTGCCCATTCTCCGACTCCGTCTCAGAGAGTCGAGAGCCCTCCATGGTCTCGATTGTCGTCCCCGAGGAACCTCAGGATTCCTTGAGGTATCAGACGATGACGGACCCTGCCCCTTCCCTAGTGTGGCTCTGGGAGATGCACGTAGAGGGCTCCAAATTTCTCCAAGCGAGCTCCTGACATCAGTCCTGGGAGTCCTCGACATCTTACCCCAAGCCATCACCTGCCCCAGCTGAGGAGAGCTCATCGCCCCATCTTTCACCAGCTTCAAGGATCAGGCGGCCATTGTTTACTGGGACCCCGATTCCGGGGGAATGCGGACCGCTGCGTTAAGGACTTTCATGGGAGTCATTCTACGATGTGTCAAAGATTGACCACGACCTTTGCTAGAGACTCCATGAGACTGACCACGCAGCGACTCCCCCGCCGTCGCTCATGACACCGCAGTTCTATTATCCCTGTGGTGCTTCGCCTACCACTCCGCGACTTCATTTGGAGGCAATGAGTCCGCCGGAGTCTGACCACCATCGACGACCGACCGGGAGTACTCCGAGTCACGGACATTTCGGCCGTGATTACCCGCGCCAGAGTCACACCTCGAGGATATCTGGATTAGCCACAGCCACGAGAGGAGATGGTCCATTGTCTCACTTCGAGATACTATGGCAGACCCGCATTTTCCGAGACAACTTCCGCTCGATGCTTCTAGCTGACCACACTGGCCCGACTAGCTTCACTCCCCAGCGAGTAGCACTACGTTCAAACAAGTAGGGGAGCCATACTTGGTGGGTCTTACACTGGATCTCAGAGGGATTCTCGTCTTACCCCTCCCAGGGCCGGGTCATGACCCGCCCTGCTACACTTCGAGGATAAGATCCACCGAAAGGGCCCGGCTCGAAATAGCGTTTACCCTTTGTCGATGCCACGATTATTTCGAGCCAGTCCCGGAGCATCCGGGGGATCTCTCGAGGAGCCCCGCATGTAGAGGAGGGATCAGATGCCCCAGTCCCGGGCCCATGAGCCGATCCCCGACCATGCCGATCTCTTCTCCCCGGGCACAGGATCATATGAGGTACGGATGAGATAGTAGAGGACCCCCCGAGGGGAGATGATCTTGTTCCTGAGGTGGAGGTAGAGGTAGAGAGGAGCCCAAGGCTTATCTTATCTCCTCCATCTCCCTCCTCCACCTCCTTCGCCTCTAACCCCTCATTGACATCAGTTTCTACTCCTCTCCATATATACAACGCAAATAGCCTCCCGGAGCATGTTCATGTCACTCGAGATTTCGCCACAGCATGGATGTCACCTGTTCACGGCTACTACACGTATCGGCCGACCAGAGGTTGCTGGTCTTTGAGCCTCAGGCCACTATAGAGCACACCCATGCCATGCTCTCTACGTATCATGAGCCACCCTGCCTCCCGCCGAGCCTACACACGAGATCACCACGCTAAAGAAATTTCATCGACATGTTAAAGATCACCAAGCAAAGAGCTTCATCCACCACCACCGTGAGAGTGAGGTGGTCACACTCCTTTCTAGCTCTTCCTATCCAAATGATGCATGTTTATACTTCGTTAGAAGAAAAAGTTTGAGTTAGAGTGTCTTCTATCATGTTTTGTACAAGTTTCACTTTATCAACTTACTTCCATTTCATTTTATAGATTCATGTATTAGCCAATATTAAAGTGTTGATACTTTTGTTATGTTTAGCTATATTACATGTATTAACATTTTGGTTATATCAAAAGCTTTATAAATTTTTATTTACGCTTACTACACTTTTGCAAATCACTTTGTTCCTACATTTTGTGTTTCTACTGCTTTGAGTTGAAGAATTTAAGCCCCGTATGTTACCTTAATGATAGAACCTGGCTGCATGATTTAGTTTTTGGTCATCAAGTTCCAGTATATTCAATCTTGAACATCCCCTTTACTAATTCACACCGTACACCGATTGTACCAATAGGTCGAGAAGCTATATACCTCTCTTTCCACCTTGCAAAGCCTACTACACTGGCTGACACCCATAATAGGCTCAGGTTACCCATGTATGAAGACCAATGGGTCTTCCAAATGAAAAAGAAAGAAAAGCAAAAAGAAAAGAAAAGAAGAAAAAGAAAAAATAAAAGTCGTGGATAAGCTCATTCTTGAAACCCAAGGTCCGAGGGGCATATGGCGAAGTTTCCTAAAGCCCGATGCCCTAAACCTTAATTGGTCAGGGGAGTCATCGACTTAGTTCGCACACGGTGGACGGGTAGAGGTTAGCGTGTTGTAGGTGCTAATTCTGTCATTCCGAAGTCCGTAATGAAGCCCGAGAGCTCAGGGTCATGGATCCTTTCGGGCTCGATGCCCTAAAACCTTAATCGTCAGGAGTCATCTAAGTGAATCTCTCACTGACTTTTGGGCGGAAGTCGAGTTTTTAGCATTGCACCCTACAATGTAGTCAAATAAAGAAATAAGAGTGTAGCTAGTCCTATTTAGGTTGGTCAGCAGTTTAAGGCCATGGCAAGAGTCGGGTCAGGGAGGGAATATTTTTAATCATCGCCTGCCGGTTACTCTAGTGAACAATTAGATTTTAGTGGAAGTTCAGTTGACTCTTGGAACCGATGTCGCCTTAAAGCTAGTTCTTATATGGTTTTTGTTCTTTCATGTCTACATTTATTGTGTAAATTGTTCATTTTAAAGGTTAAGCTTATCCGTACATCCACTTTTTGAACTATATACACTTTAAAGCACAGCATGCATACCCTTCTTGTTTTAGCATTGCTAAAGGACTAGCAACGTGTCGGTTATTATGTGATTAGCGCCTAAAGTGCTATTTTGAATCCTATTCAAGATAGGTTTGGAGTGCTTTTGGGCAATTAATCATATGAATTGAGCCAATTGACATTCATAGTCACTTAGTACCACAAATTCCATTTCGAGTTTGTTTTTGTACTCTTTGCGCTTTTGAGATGTCTCACCCAATAATTTTGAGTTTGATATCAAAGTTATGAATGCTGAGGATTTACGTGATTTCATCAACCAAAAAATGAAGAAATGTGAAGTGGAGTCGATGAAAAAGGTCGATGTAACACAAAACAAGCAAAGCAGGAGGAAACCAAATTTTCACTATGCATCATGGTGGTTTTCACGTGATTGCGAAAATTTCAAGAATCATAGTTAAAATTTCCACAATCCTAGCGGTAAATTCTCGCTATGCAAATTTTCATATTAGCTAAATTCGCTAAATTTAGTTTAAAATTCATCGCTCATAGCTTAAATTTTTTATTTTCGCTATTCCTTGAAATTTTCGCTACTAATGAATTTTCTACTACTAGTCTTTCACATGCTAGCTAAATTTCCCGCATAGCTAAAAATGGCTGTCTCCGTATTTTTGATATATATATTTTTGATTCCAAATGACCACGTTTGATTAATTACCATTTTATCCCTATCAGAATTTCATATTTTAGTATTTTTGTCATTTCACAATTGGATTGGCTATATAAGCCTCTACAACTTTGTAAATAATTAACTTTTTTCTCTCATTTTTATGCAAGTTTCCGCAAATTTTTCATTTTAGGAAGCCTTATTTTGCTCTCTTCTCTCCCCTCTGTCTTCTTTTCCTACCGCCAAACACACCTCGAGATGACAACTCAAGGGATGCTCGGGTTAAGCCTTAAAGCCTTGGAAGAGGAGGGCTGCTAGCTTGGTTTTAGTGGCTATCGGGAGGTTGGTCCTCATGCTTTTAAATGATACAGTACCATATAAGCTTCCCAAACTTTCCAAACTAGGCTTTAATGCCATTTAATGTCTTTTCTTTTCG